>CM040122.1:409932409-410439151 GCA_022559845.1 Amorphophallus konjac | reverse complement strand
CATGGGACGATGGTTCCATTCGGTGAAATCGGTGCGTGGATAAACGGGCCCGGCTCAGTATCGGCTCATCGAATCGGTATCCTGACCCATACTTAGCAACTTAACAATATTATCCTTGACTATTTTCTACTTTTAGTTTGTTTTAATTTTTCCTTTAAACCCAGCATGCATTCATGTAGGACTTTGATATCACTGTGGAAGATCATTCATTTAACTCGATTGTGAGGGCCGCTGTGCTTAAATTCTTGATTAATACGGGATATTCCATTCTGAATCGAGTACTGAGTTTCTGTGAAACCATCTTGGGCTGGTTGGCTGAAAGATACCTTTGTTTGGATTTATCAGCTATCCTTTTTATTTACTCCATTGGACCCACCTTGGTCGCAGCACTTCCACATTGGCTGGTAACCGCTCCCCAAGGTGAAACCTGCGGGTCTACGACTCAGGTACTTCCACGCCGAGAAGTTGGTCCCTCTTTCTGTTAGTCTTTTGTTATGTCCAGCCAAACAACCGTTGATTTCAGAGGACCTTCTTCAAGATTGTTTCGTTGAAACTCAGGAAAGATTACAATCACGTAGTGTTAAAAAAATGTGTCTCATCACGCCTTGGCATCCACTTTTCAGTCCATTCTCCACTCCACTTCATTACACATCTATTTCATTCCACTCCGTGTCATTACCCTGCAAAGCAGACGCCAAGGCGGGGCAGCTGTAGACACGGCATTTTAGCGCTATGCTGAGCAGATCCCGTATTACACTAAGACGCCCAAAGTGGCTCGCACGGTTAAGTTAGTCGAGTGACCCCCAATTTTTATCTGATAAACCTCAATTGTCGTTTCTTAATGAGACTCCTGCTAATGGGCTTGTGGCTATCTCTTTCCTACACAAAATAAAAAAAAATGTTAATGGGCTTGCCCCATCTCTTAAACTCTAAAACAAATGGGGGAACAAATAAGGATTCTAATGGGCTTGACCCGTTCTTGTTCAAATAAAGTAAATCAATTTTTATGGGCTTGGCCCATTCTCTCCTATATATATAAATAACAAGAGAAAATAATAAATATATATATATGTTAAATAGGTGTGGCCCATCATTTATTCCTTATAAATAAATATATATATATATATTGATAAAAATAATAAATGTTAATAGTTTGGGCCCAACATTTAATAAAAGAAAGAATATAATAAATTTTTTTTTAACTCACTCCCCATTCTTCTCGGATCTGGTCCCCAATCAAAATATACACACAAAAACTCCTCTGCAGTCACCCTCCCACTCATGTAGTAGCCATCACCACCCCCCTCTCCACTTCCCACACAACCCACAGCCACTTCCACCTCCTTCCTGACCTTCTCTTTCTCCCCACGACAGCCATCCCCCCTCTCCCCCATCTCTCTCTCTCTCTCTCTCCCACCCTCTCCACTCTTGGTCTCTCCCTCTGTCTTTCTCTCGCCCTCACTCTCCCTCTGCTTTCTCCCTTTCTCTCTCACTCTCACGCCTTCTCCCTCTCTTCTCCTCCCCCCTTCGATCTCCTCCCTCTTTCCCCCACTCCCTCTCTTTTCTTCTCCCTCAACCTCTCTCTCCTTTCCCTTCTCTAGCGTTTAAAAATATAAAAAAAGGGGGTTTTGTTTAGTTCGCAGGGGGGGGCCTCGTCGCCCGTGCCCCCCATTTGAACGAAGAGGCCGTTGCGGCCTCTTCTTCTTCACCGCCGACGCCGCCGCTTGCACCGCCCGCCTCCGGCCGCCTTCCCGCAGCCCGCCAGCACGCACGCCCACGCCGCGGCCGTCGTAAGCCCGAGCTCCCAGCTGCCCCTGCCGCTCCAGCCCCACTGCCGGCCCCCGCCTCCGGCCTCCTCCCGCCTCTGCACCGGTCGCCCCGACGCCGCCTCTGCCCCTTCCGGCCACCTCAGCACCGAGCTACTTCCGACGCCGCCCCGCGACACCCCCAGCCCCCGCGACGCCGTTGCCTGCGCCCAGCGCCCCGACGCCGCCCCCTACTGCCGATGTCGTCCCTGTCGAGCACCCATGTCGGCCGCCGCTCGCCGCGAGCACCGAGCCCCCACCCTCTCTCTCTCGCGTTCTCTCTCCCTTCCTCTCTCTTTCTCCCCATCCGTTTCTTTCTCTCTCTCTCTTTCTCCCTCTCTCTCTCACGTTCTCTCTCCTTCTCTCTCCTCCCCAACCGTCTCCCTCTCTCTCTCTCATCTCACCCCGTCTCTCTTCTCTCTCTCTCTCTCTCTCTCTCTCTCTCTCTCTCATCTCACCCCGTCTCTCTTCTCTCTCCCTATTTCTCTTTCCCCCTCTCCTATCTCCTCTCTCCCTCCGTATCTCTGCTTCTCTCTCAGTCCCCCTTCTTTTCTTTTATTTTTTTTCTTCTTCCCGGTTTTCTCCCCCGCCACCCTCTCTCTGCTTCTCTCTCTAACTCCCCCTCTCTTTCCCCTCTTCCTCTCGATCTCTCACCTTTCTCTTTTTTTTTATTTTTTCTTCCCCCCTCTGCTGTACTCTCTCCCTCTCGATCTCTCTCCCATCTCACTTTTTTTTCTTACTTTTATACCATCTCCCACCGTCTCCCTCTCCCTCTCTCTGCTTCTCACCACCCCCTCTCACCCTCTCTCTCCCTTCCCCTCTCGATCTCTCTCTTTCAACCCCTCTCTTCTTTTATTTTTTTTAATCACATTTCCTCTCTCATCCCTCTCCCTTTCCCTCTCTCGGCTTCTCTCTCCATCTCTCACTTCTCTCTCTCCCCTTCCGATCTCTTCCTCTCTCCCTATTCTCTTCTTTTTTTTTTTCTTTTCTTCTTTTTCCTCATTCTCTCTTTTTCTCTCTTCCTCCTCTCCATCTTTCTCCGCATCCCCTTCTCCAGTATTCTCCTTTTTTTTTGAAACTCACGCATACACACATTTTCTTTTCCCTTCTTCTATTCTCTTATGTAAATTAAAGTCCTTTATTTCATCTACTTACATATGTATATATATCTTCCATATTCCATGCCCACACGTGGGGCTTTATATGGGTATATATACATATATTTTTATTTTTAATAATTAAGATTTTTATCCCTCCCTCTTTCTATTTTGATTATCTATTTTTTAAGTCTTTCACCTCACCCCCCTTCTATTTTCACATGTGTCATCTCTTCTAAATATTTCTCTAAAAAAGATTTTAAAAAAAAGAGAGAGAACTCTCCCTCTCTCTCTCTCTCTCTCTCTCTCTCTCTCTCTCTCTCTCTCTCTCTCTCTCTCTCTCTCTCTCTCTCTCTCTCTTTCTCCTTTTCAGGGCGGTGTCGATACCCGGAAGGTCCTGCCGAGTTTCCGGACGTCGGAGTATACGAGAACATGTTACACCTCAGCGTATACTCGTGCCATCCTCACTTCGGAGAAGCTCGTCCAAAGCCGCCATCGTTCCTCCCCACTAAGTTTTTCTCCCCTTTATATCTTTAATTAGTCACTTAATTACATTGCACGAATCATTTAGCATCCATGTCATGCCTTTCTCCCTTAGAGGGCATAGTTTATGAGCATCTTCGTGTCTCTGCATTTCATCATATCATTTTCCAACCTTTAATTCCAAAGGGGTTTCAAACAACATTAAACAGGTGAGTGTTTGAAAATGATCGTGCCATTGTCGTTTCAAGGGACTGGTACTACACTACTTTTCTTCTAATCCATCATCTGTTTCTGTTGTCTGTTGTGTTTTGCGAGGGTTAACCAGTCCGGGAGCCCGCTTCTTCAGTCGGCTGAAAGAGTAGGAGGAGCAACTCACGTACCCTCAGTTCGGGGCTATAAATGCGGCCATCCCTCCTATTTTTGAGGTACCCGACTATCGTCTCCCTCATATATTCTGGTTTTTCCTCATCATTGTTATTTGTTGTTAAATTGCCATCTCCATCATCCTTTACGTGTGGTTTTAAAATAAGTCTATCTCTTCTCCCTTGTTATCATCGTAAATCGTTAAACCTCCACCTCCGTTCTTCTTTGTTTCATCTAAAATAAGTTTTTTACTCTGTCTATATTCTCCTAGTAGTTTTCCTCTATATTATACTATCTTATTCTACCGTTTATCCCTCGATTTCTCTCTTTACCTTCTCATCTTTCTCTTAAAAAAGGTATAAAAGCATAAAAAAATAATAAAAGCAACAAAATCCCAAAAAATATAATAACAAAAAATAAAACATAAAAAAAGAATAATAAAATCAGGGTAACCAAAGCAAGGCCCTCTTCATCGGCCGGCCGACCGAAGAGGAAGAGAGGACCTGCACTGCTCCCGCTTCGGCGGCGAACGCGATCAGGACATTTCCTGTGGGGTTCTCAGCCCCAGGCGATCACATCCCCTTCCCCCTTCCGTTTCCGTCATTTTCCCCTTTTTGTTTAAACCCCGTGGACGGAAGTAATTCCTCGCGAAGGTGTACGTGACGGAAGTAATTCTTCGCGACGCCTTTTCATTCTGTCATTTTATTCTTTTAATTTCTGTCTAAACCCTGCGATGGAAGTAATTCCTCGCGAAGGTGCACGTGACGGAAGTAATTCCTCGCGAAGCCTTTTCATTCTGTCATTTTATTCTTTTAATTTCTGTCTAAACCATGCGACGGAAGTAATTCCTCGCGAAGGTGCACGTGACGGAAGTAATTCCTCGCGAAGCCTTTTCATTCTGTCATTTTATTCTTTTAATTTCTATCTAAACCCTGCGACGGAAGTAATTCCTCGCGAAGGTGCACGTGACGGAAGTAATTCCTCGCGAAGCCTTTTCATTCTGTCATTTTATTCTTTTAATTTCTGTCTAAATCCTGCGACGGAAGTAATTCCTCGCGAAGGTGCACATGACGGAAGTAATTCCTCGCGAAGCCTTTTCATTCTGTCATTTTATTCCTTTAATTTCTGTCTAAACCCTGCGACGGAAGTAATTCCTCGCGAAGGTGCACGTGACGGAAGGAATTCCTCGCGAAGCCTTTTCATTCTGTCATTTTATTCTTTCAATTTATGTCTAAACCCTGCGACGGAAGTAATTCCTCGCGAAGGTGCACGTGACGGAAGTAATTCCTCGCGAAGCCTTTTCATTCTGTCGTTTTATTTCTTTAATTTCTGTCGAAACCCCGCGGAGAGTAATACCTCGCGGTGGTCTTATGTATGTACATATAATATTTATTATTTATGCTGCAATAAAAATCCCGTAAGGCCAATGTCTCGCGATGGTCTTAATATGTACATATATATTCATTATTGCTGATAGTATTATATTGCTGTTAGAACCCCATAAAGACCAATGTCCTGTGGTGGTACGTCTTTGTTCATATTGTCCTTGTAATTGTCTGGAGAACGATATTCCGTTACAATTTCTGAGTCTTCGTGCCTCTCCCTTTCTGTTACTTAGATTCTCGGACTTCTCGGTATATGAAAAACTGCTCGTGGAACGGTAAGTCACGCTTACCGGGAATAGGTCAGTTTGCGCGAGAGGGTCTTCCGACCCCTATCTCCGCCACGTATCGGAGTTCGTTTCGCATCCCTATTTCCTTTCTCTCCCTATTTTCTTTCTCTCCTTGATTCGATCTTTTTATCCCCATCTCCTAAGACAAACGAGGGTAGACGACGACTCCCGCCGCCTATACCTCTCTGGCGATCACCTTTTCATCATCGTCATTGTTTATTATTACTTTGCATCATTGTTTTTCCTTTTTCCCGAGGGTGGACGACACTCTTTTGCCGTCTACAACAACTGGTGATCTCGCAACGTCTGCAGTACCACACCCAAATGGTACGCGTGCTCCTCGACACACTGCGAATAAACAAGAATGTCATCCACGAAGATGACCACGAACTGGTCCAAATACGGATGAAACACCATCTACATCAAGTCCATGAAGGCTGCTGGGGCATTGGTGAGCCCGAACGGCATCACCAAAAACTCATAATGCCCGTACCTCGTATTGAATGCAGTCTTCTCCACATCGGACTCACGAATTCTCAGCTGATAGTAACCGGACCGCAAATCAATCCGCGAGAACACTCGCGCAGACTGAAGCTGGTCGAACAAATCATCAATCCGCGGCAACGGATACTTGTTCTTAATGGTCACTTCGTTCAGCTGCTGATAGTCAATGCACAAGCGCAGACTACCGTCCTTCTTCTTCACAACCAACACGGGCGCACCCCAAGGGGAAAAGCTAGGACGAACGTACCCCTTGGCCAGCAGCTCCTGCAACTGCGCCCTCAACTCCCTCAACTCAGCGGGGGCCATACGGTAGGGAGCCTTCGCCAAAGGTCCCATACCAGGCACTACCTCTATCACAAAGTCGATTTCTCGCTGGGGAGGCAATCCAGGTAACTCCTCGGGAAAAACGTCGGGAAACTCGCACACCACCGGAATGTCCTCGACACTCGGCTCCATCCGTTCAGACACAACCACGGACGTGAGAAAACCCTGACAACCAGAATAAAGCAATCGACGGGCTCGAATAGGAGAAACGAGGAATCGAGAAGAGGTGGAACGGATACCTTGGAAATAGAAGGTCCGCCTGCTCGGGTGCTGGAAGTAGACCCTCTTCATTCCACAATCCACCACCGCTCCATGAGTCTCGAGCCAATCCATGCCTAGAATCACATCATAATCCCGAAGCTGCAACGCATACAACCTGCCTGGCATACTCCATCCATCGATCCAAACCAGAACCTGATCGAAGCAATACGGAGTGATCATAAAATCACCCGAAGGCAACTCCACTGCCAAATCACAGGACAACTGGGTCACCGGCTCCTCGACGCTCAGTGCGAAATCCTCCGAAATAAACGAATGAGACGCGCCAGAATCAAACAAAACCCGAGCCGCACAACCCAAAATCTGGACGGTACCTTCTACGAGCTGCGACGCCACTGCCTCTGCCCTGGTCATGTGCGTGATCTGGCCCCGAGCTCTCTGCCTGCCTCCCACACTAGCTGACATGGGTAGCGGCGGATACTGTCCCTGCTGCCTCTGCTGCTGGGGAACCTGCTGCTGCAGAGAAAACTGCTGCTGCTGCTGCCTCTGAGGACAGACACGCGCCATATGCCCTGGCTGGTCACACCGAAAATAGATGATCGGCGCCGTGCACTGCCTGCCTGGGTGGGTCCCACCGCACCGTGGACACGACACCCGTGATCCACCCACTGATCCCTGACGCTGCAAAGGAATCGGCTGCTGTACACTGCCCGATGAAGCCTGCCCCTGGTCCTTGGACTTCTTCTTTCGAAAATTCTTCGAGAAGAACTTATTGACCTTGGTGCCAAAAGATGTGGATCCTGTCACCGAAGCTGCCGATGCCGGTACTCCTGAACCACCCGACGTATGTTGGAAGGAACCCTGCTGCTGGGTAGCCGACTGCTGGCTGCGACCTGACAAGGACTGCCCCTCACTGATCGGTCCTCGAGTCCTCTGCATATCCATCTCCAAAGAAGCCGCAATACGAGACGTTGTCTCAAGATCAGTGGCCCCGTTCGCGATCAGATGGTGCCTCAGCTCTAGCCTCAAACCCTGAACAAACTGCGCGGTCTTCACCCTCTCATGCTCCATGATGTGAGGTGCATACCGACCCAGCTCGATAAATCGGGCCCTGTACTGCAACACGGACATGTCACCCTGCACCAGCTCCAGAAACTCTCGCATCCGCTGCGTAGCAACATAATCTGGACAGTACGTAAGCTCGAAAGCACTGACGAAGTCATCCCACCCAACCTGCTCAAGTGGACGAAGCTGAAAAGACGTCTTCCACTCGGAAGACCACCACTTCCGATCCGTACCTTGCAACTGGTTGTAGGCCAACACCACTCTGTCCTCGGCAGCACTCTTCGTAGAGCTGAACACCCGCTCCATCTCATCAAGCCAATCATGAGCCGCATCAGGGTCTGCCTGGCCGCTGAAGTAAGGCGGATGAAACTGCAGAAAGTCCCTCACTGCTCGGCCCGGCCCACCCCTAGCTGACGAGCCCTCACCAGCCTCTCCGCCGAACTGCTGCGACATAAGCTGGTACATGTCACGGAAGAAATCCTCGGCCCCTGGAACCCTCTCGGTATCCGCGGCCTCGGTAGCCCCCGGTGGCGCTCTACTATGCTCCTCCTGGTCCCTCTGGACCCCCTGCTGGATCTCCTGACCTCCAGCCGACTGCCCCTGCTGAGAGCGAGAGCTCCTCCTCGGCGCCATGCTCGCTCCTGACGCAAAAGACAGAAAACACGAAAGCGGCAAGGTCAAAACAAACATGCGGTGCCCAATGCCAGTGTCACCTGCACATCATCGTTGTGGACTAGTGGACCATTACAATTACCTATGGTTCTCATGTAATTCCACAACCGCGCTCTGATACCAGCTGTAACGACCCGAGAATCCGATTACCGGGAAGGCCCGATAACCCGAGACTCGCGCCGCCACCCACGAGTCCGAAGACTCGGAAGGGTTGAAAGGATGGTGTGGAAACTACTCAAGGATCACAAGTAACCGCATAAGATAACAGTTATAATATTAAGCAGGAAGTAAATTAACATTCTACATGGTCCACCATGGAAAATAACAACAACAGTAGTCCACAACTAGTACAGAGACGAGAAAAGAAAGTACAACTACACGGGACATACCCCGGTTCTGACCTCTGGCACTACCTCTGGGCACCCGCATCACGCTGCACACCAGACGCACTCCCCCGAGGCGGCGCCTCACCTGAAACACGGTGAAAACACGTAGGGAATGAGTCTCGGAACAAGACTCAGTAGGGATCACTCGAGCCCTACCTCGAAAAGTGAGAAACCACTACGCTAGTGGTAGAAGAGTACCTCGGAAAGGAAAGCCATGTACTCTACAAACATGGTTCTGTGGTGCGCAAACCGACACACGTGCCACGGAGAGAAGACCGAAGTGTAACGGTCGAACCGATAAAACCCGAAGGTCGGAAATACTTGACTGACAGTCTGACACTCCGTACTCGACAGGAGTATCTTCCACTAGAAGCATAGCCGGTAGCGTCCCCTGACGCCTTACACCGCGCCGCAGGTGATCCGCCTGACGTGGTAGCTCCTACCAAAGGCGCGAACACCGAACAAGTAACTCACAACAAGTGACTAGCTGGGGTCACGCCCGTCGACGTGCGTCCACTGTCCCCAACCACGTGTGCACACACAGACCACGCGTCCTAGGTCTGGCCCTCTGACTGGTTTTCTCCCGGCACTGGACCCTGATTTGATGAGGGGCCCGACGGTAACCAGTCAAAAACCGTCCTCAGGGTAAGCCTCTCCACCTACTCCCAGGTGGGACCACTCGCATGTAAGCAGGCTACGACTAGTGGAGGGTCACTAAAGGAGTAGACTCTCGAGTCAACGGAAAACAACGTCCGTGTCCGAGAACGTACGGGAGCCGCGCCCCCGCACCGGTCCCTTCGCGCGGTGACCCAAGTCGGACAAGAAAACGGGGCTGCAACCCTCTCGGGTCAACCAAGAATCTAACGGTCCACCCTAGGGCCGTCACAAGGCTGTGACGGTCTAGACGAGACCGTCACACCCAACTGGCGGTCCAACGCAGGCCGTCACACGGCCAGAGGAGCGCGGGGAGTAACGCGCCTGGCCCAGTGCGTTACACAAATGTAACGCGCCTGGTCTGGCGCGTTACACTCTCCTCGCGTTCCCAACGTGGAAGCTGGATGTAACGCGCTTGGCCCATCGCGTTACGCACCCCTCACACTTGGCATAACCCAGGAAGTAACGCGCTCGCCCCAGCGCGTTACACGGATGTAACGCACTCGCCAAGGCGCGTTACTCACGCAGACCCCCAACGGTCAGAAACCAACGGTCGGAAAGCCCCTGACGGCCCAGCCCAGGCGCGTCACATGCAAATGGCGGTCAATCATGGGACCGTCACAGTCCCTGACCCCAGGGCTACACAATGGGCATGTAACGGCCCCTCCCAGGCGCGTTACAACATGTGACGGTCCCTGGAAGGACCGTCACACTCACCCGACGGCGAAAACGGCAGAACCGCCCAAAAACTTCGACCACGCCCCCGTGCCTCCACCGGAGAGAGGGAAATCAAAGGGGAAGACCCCTGGGGACCCCTAGCATGATTCTAGGCCATCAAAATGCGAATTCATGCATCAAATCCATAGATCGGGCAGCTCTCCCCAAATCATGGAAAAACCCCAAACATGCTCAATCAAGCCCCTCTCGGCCTCCCCTCGGCCTATAAACCACGGAAATGAACGGCAAGAGGTTAAGGAACGTCACCCTACCTCAATGGAGCGAATGCTCCGCCAGATCGTCCACAAATCGCGAAGAACGCCTTGAAAAACCCCGCCTCTTCACGCTTCCCACGCCCACCGCACGCCCACGAGATCGCCTCGCCGCCGCCCACGCCGCCGCGCCGTCGCCCCGCCGCTGTCTGCAGTCGGAGAGGAGCTCGCCGCGGTCGAATGGGAGGAAGAGAGGGAGAGGGAGAGGTCACGGTGGGGGAAAAACGGAGGAGGAAGAAGAAGAAGAAAGAGAAGGTGGGGGGAGAGAGAGAAAATAGGGGGGTATTTATAGGAAAATCTGGAAATTCTGAAAAATATCGAAAATTATAAAATTACATTTTCAGAATCCTCGGGACGCACCGATCGCAACGGTACCACTCGTGCCCAGGTGAACGGTCCGGTTCACCCGCAGCGAGGTTCCGAAGGAATTGTTGAAACACACACCGGAAATCGGAAAACACGTGCGGAAAAGCCGTGGAACGCCTCCGGGCCTCCGAAACAACTCCGGATCGCCCTGATCCGAACACGAAAGATGTCCGAAACGAAATTTTGGACACAACGGAGCCGGACGCTCCGAAAAACTAGATCCGGGACCTACGAAGAAGGATCCAAAAGGTCCGGGATATTACACGCGTCACACTCAACTTTGCACCGAGCGTCTGACGGTCCTTTGTTGGTGCGTCAGAGTGGTTGTGATGATCGAGGCTTGGACCATTACAGACTGTGATGGCCCAAGCTTAGACCGTCAGGCTCTGTGTGGTGCCGAGATGAGTTTTCGTGTTCTCCGCGATCGTTTCGCGTTGTGTCGGTCCCTAGTCGACCCGGTCGTGACCCAGTGGTCGACTTGCGGTCTTGTGAGCGCCCCAGACACCCGTGGGATTCTGTGTCCGTGTTTTGAGGGTGTCGGGAGGACCATGCTACCTCGTTTAGCATGCCCGTGGGTTTGAGAGTCTTGGTGACTTCTCGCGTGTCGGACTTTCGTGTTACGCTAGACCGAGTCGCCGTGTGTCAGTGGAGGCGCGGTGGGGTCTCCCCCGCATGCCGTGAGTTTTCCTGGAAGATGATTCCCGAGTGGGCCATGTGTTTGGCCTTGGACTGTGAGTCCAGTTATCGATGTGGCAGCTTGTGCGTTGCCCCGGGAATCATGTTTCTGTGCTTTCCGCGTGGGCCATGCTTGTGGCCTTGGACTGCGAGTCCAGTTGCCAGCCTGGGGCTGGAGAGTTCCCGCCTTTCCCTGAGAGTGAGATTTGGTTCGATAGCCTGTGAGCTACCTTGGGAACCGTGTTTCGACGTTTCTGCGTGGCCGAGTGTGCGGCCCGTGGACTGTGAGTCCCGTTTCTTCTCCGATTGTGGTCACCGTGCGACGGTGCTGGTACGTGGGACGGTCCCCGTACTTCGTTGGGTTCGGACGTTGTTTTCCATTGAGTTGAGAGTCTACTCTCTCAGTGACCCTCCACTAGTCGTAGCCTGCTTACACGCGTGTGGTCCCACCAGGGAGTGGGGGAGAGGCTACCCTTAGAGACGGTTTGTGGACTGGTTTCCGTCGGGCCCCACGTCTTGCAGCCAGAGTTCGGCTGAGGGGAAAACCAGTCAGATGGCTAGACCATGGACGCGTGGTCTGTGTGTGCACACGTGGTTGGGAGCGGTTGGACCCACGTCGACGGGTGTGACCCCAGCTAGTCACTCGTTTGTGGTTACTTGTGCGGTGTTCGTGCCTTTGGTAGGAGCTACCACGTCAGGCAGTTCACCTGCGGGGCGGTGTAAGACGTCAGGGGACGCTACCGACTGTGCTTCTAGTGGGAGGTACTCCTGTCGAGTCGAGAGTGACAGACTGTCAGTTTCCATGACTTCGACCTTCGGGTTCTCGGTCGTGTTAACCGTCGAGTTTCGGTTGTTTTCACCGTGGCGCGTGTGTCAATTTTCGCGCCGTGAGACTAGTGCTACTGGCTTTACTGAGGTTGCGTCTTGTTGTGCGGTACCCGCGACCGAATGGTCGGGGTTGAACTTTGGACAGTGTGTCTAGGTTGGCCGTGTCCTGGGAGACATGCCTCTACGGCATGGTTGCTGTGGGTTTTTACTTAGGTAAGCGGTACTAGTGTAGTTCGATAGCCCCCGACCGTGAGTCCGGAGTGTGGTTCTGGTACTGTAGGATTAGCTGTATTGCCGAGTTTTGACCGGCCACCAGTTCGTTGTTCCTGCTGTCGTTATAGCCTTCCTTTCCGCTACCGCCGTTGTTTTCGGTTGGGGTTCCGCGGGATCCCTGCTGAGTCTCTGTTTCGGAGACTCATTCCCCGTTTTTCAGGTGTGGGGGTTCTTCCTCGAGGTTCGAGGGTGCGGTGCGGAGGTTCTTAGTTGCCAGCTCGTCGGGCCAAGTGTTCACTTGGCATGTGGTACATTTTTACTACTTTAGACTATACTTTCTGTTGGACTGGACTCTGTTGTGGCTGTAGTTGTTTATTTATTTTTGTTAATTGTTGAATTGTCCTGCTTTATTTCCTATTTCTTTGTGCCTCCACACTCCTTTTAGCCCTTCCGAGCCCTCCCGATTCGTGGGCGGCGGTTCGAGTCTCAGGTTATCGGGCCTCTCCCGATAATCGGATTCTCCGGCCGTTACAGCTCACCCATACATCATGTGTACTGATTTAATAGGTAATCAAAGTCCCTGAGTGATTACCCTCCAATCAGGAACAGTTTAAGGTATGTGTCCATGTAAAGTCAGTCTCATGACCAAGATCCCATCTCGAGTTGACTTTACAACCACATATCCTAGGGGCATCGTAGAGTAATATACAATTACAAATTTACGCTCGAATACCACTTTATTAATGATGAACAAGATTGTACAACTATCGGGCCTATCCGACTTGAAATTGGCATGTAGCACACCCAATACTAACAGTTCACCCCCACTTGGGCGCGGCTGCGCCTGGGGAGAACCCCCCCTGAGGCGGGTTGCCGTTGTGAGGGGTGTACCCGGGGCCATCTTTTGTCATTTGTCAACGTTCTTTGATGGGATTGGGTCCCCGGGATGTTGGTGTTGACCCGTGGGGGCCAATTGTGGAGTGTTGTAGTTGTTGCCCGCAAGGTGTTCGGGGAAATTCCAAACACACCTCGTGTTGCCAAACGGCTCGGCTAGCGGGCTTCTTTGGCTTGTGTCTAACCTGGGGGTTGGGATAGTAGCTTGTAGGAATTGAGGGAAGGCGTCTTGGGGGTGAGGGCCCAGCCTTGGCGAGATATGTCCTGTTGCATGGTGAGTTGGCAGGTGGCCCCGGGTTGGCCGGGTGGTTGAAAGTAAGCGGCTAGTTGCCGCGTGTCTGAGGGTCGGGGATGGCCCCAACTTGCTGGAGGCTTGCTGTATGATGCAGCAAGTGCGTCCGAGCCGTGGGTTGGCCTCGACTTGTTGTAGAATTGCTGAAAAATGTACGCCCATGAAGTGTTCGGGGAAATTCCCAACCTGTGACCGTGAGCCGTACCCGAAGCCCAAGGTTGGATGAGGGAGATCCTCCTTTAGCTTTATAATGTTGGAGGGAGGCGTTTTGGGAGCGATTCCCGACCTCGTTGTTGGGTGCCGCATGATGTGGCTTGTTGCTGGGAGCCCCCGGGTTGGCTCGGGTTCCTAGTTGAAGGCGGGCGATGCCGCATACTGGGTGGTCAGGGATGGTCTCCGCTGGTTATAGGCGTCGTCCTGAGTCAGGACAAGCTGGATAGGACCCTTGATCGGACCCGACATGTTGTAGGAGATGTCGAATAAATAGCATCTGGAAGGTGTCTGGGAAAATTTTTGAACCCTTATTTCTTACTTTTTCTGGGAGAAAAAAGTTTGGGTACAACAATAACTATAATATGAACTGCCATTTAGAAGTTAATTCCTATTAAATTACCAAAGATAATTTGAAATTTTAAATATTTTATTAATTAAATTAATCTTTTTCTTAGTCGTTATCACCTAAGAAAAATAGGGGATTAATATTTCTACATGTAATAGACTTAGTAAGGGTAATTTTGTAGTTTAGATTGACTCTCCAACTCTATCATGAATGTCAAACTTGTATGTCTTACTTGTATACTTTTCTTTGGTCTCTGTGACCCCTCCTAGAAATATGTATAAAGTTCTCACTTATCTATTCATTTTTTGTATTTAAATTATACCATAATCAATCATCAATGACCACATGGAGTCCACCTGTCCTCATTTGGAAACATCTGCGATTCACTTGTCTCGATCTAAAAAAAATTATTTTTAAAGGCATTTATCTATTCCTTCATTGTCTAACTAGATCGTCTATATTTATATCACCTAATCTTATGTCAGAGTTCATATCGTCTAAGTTCCATATTACTTAGTGTCCATCATCTAACTTTCAATATTGTTTACCATTCATAGTCTAACTTTCAATATCAATTAATGTTCATCATCTAAATACACATCGTCTAATTTTTATATTGCTTATTTCTATCGTCTACCTCTCTATCGTCTAACATCTACTGTAGCACATCAGGTTTCGGATCATATTTTCGCGGGTTGCTGATCATGTCTGTAACGACCCGAGAATCCGATTACCGGGAAGGCCCGATAACCCGAGACTCGTACCGCCACCCACGAGTCCGAAGACTCGGAAGGGTTAAAAGGATGGCGTGGAAACTACATAAGCATCACAGATAATTGCAGAAATTAAACAGCTATAATATTAAGCAGGAAATAAATTAACAATTTACATGGTCCACAATAAAGAACAATAATAACATCAGTCCACGACTAGTACAGTGACAAGAAAGAAAAGTACAGCTACACGGGGCATACCCCGGCTCTGACCTCTGGCACTACCTCTGGGCACCCGCACCACGCTGCGCTCCTGACGCGCTCCCCGAAGGTGGTGTCTCACCTGAAACACGGTGAAAACACGCAGGGAATGAGTCTCGGAACAAGACTCAGTAGGGATCACCCGAACCCTACCTCGTAAAACGAGAAACCACTACTCTAGCGGTAGGAAAGTACCTCGGAAAGGAAAGCCCTGCACTCTACAGAACTAGACCCTACGGCACGCAAACCGACACACGTGCCACGGTACGAGAAGACCGAAATCAACGGTCGAACCGTAAAACCCGAAGGTCGGAAACACACGACTGACAGTCTGACACTCCGTACTCGACAGGAGTACCACCCACTAGAAGCACAGCCGGTAGCGTCCCCTGACGTCTTACACCGCACCGCAGGTGAACCGCCTGACGTGGTAGGTCCTACCCGAGGCGCAAACACCGTACAAGTAACCACAAACAAGTAACTAGCTGGGGTCACGCCCGTCGACGTGGGTCCAACCGCCCCCAACCACGTGTGCACACACAGACATTGCGTCACTAGGTCTGGTCCTCTGACCGGTTTTCCCCCGTAGCCGGACTCTGGCTACCGACGAGGGGCCTACGGTAACCGGTCCACAAACCGTCTCGAAAGGTGGGTGCCCGTACACCACTCCCAGGTGAGACCAGCACCTCGTACTGGTGGGCTACGACTAGTGGAGGGTCACTGAAGGAGTAGACTCTCGAGTCAACGGAAAACAACGTCCGAACCGACAACGGGTGGGAATCACCCCACGTACTAGCTCCGTCGCACGGTAACCACGGTCGGAAGAGAAACAGACGCACTGCCCACGGCCAAACGCCTGACCGAGGCAAACGGGACTTCCGGACACCAAAGACACGGTCACGGAACTCCACGGGGTGCCCGGGACGCACACACGGCCCAAGGGGAACACCCAACAACGAACCAAATCGCGCTAGGGATACCTAGCGCGACAGGGCATGTCGCGCTAGGGTCCCCTAGCGCAACAAGGGTTGTCGCGCTATGGCCCCATAGCGCGACACGGACTATCGCGCTAGGGAACCCTAGCGCGACAAGGACCATCGTGCTAGGTCCTCCTAGCGCGACAATGATGATCGCGCTAGGACCCCATAGCGCGACACGAACCGCCAAACTGTTCATCTTCTCCGATGAACGCGCTCGGTCGGGGCAGTGCGACCTCCAAGAACGCGCTACTGGAGTATAGCGCGTCCTCAGTCCGCGGCCGAAAACGGTAGAAACGCCCAAAAATTCTAACCACGCCCCCATACCTCCATAGGAGAGGGGGAAAACAAAGGGGAAGACCCCTGGGGACCCCTAGCATGATTCTAGGCCCTCAAAACACGAATCCATGCATTGAATCCATAGATCGGGCGAGCTCTCCCCAAATCATGGAAAAACCTAAAAACGCTCAAACGATCCCCTCTCGGCCTCCCCGCGGCCTATAAATCACGGAAAAGATCGGCATGAGGCTAAGGAACGTCACCCTACCTCAATGGAGCGAATGCTCCGCCGGATCGATCACGAATCACGAAGAATGCTCGAAGCTTCATGAACTCCCCACGCTCCCCACGCTTGCCGCACGCCCCCACGACCGCCTCGCCGCCGCCCACGTCACCGCGCCGTCGCCCCGCCGCCGTCTGCAGCCGGAGGGGAGCTCGCCGTGGTCAACCGGGAGGAAGAGAGGGAGAGTGAGGGAGACACGGTGGAGGAGGAAGGAGGAAGAAGAAGAGAGGAAGAAGAAGATGGTGGGGGAGAGAGAAAAGAAAAAGGGTTTTATAGAAAAACCCAGAAAATGCGAAAAATACCAAAAATTAGGAAATTACACCCCCACGATCCTCGGAACGTACCAATCGCAACGGTACCACTCGTGCCCGTGTGAACAGCCCGGTTCACCCGCAGCGAGCATCCGAAGAGAAAAGCCGAAACCCGCGCCGGAAATCAGAAATCACGCACGGAAAAAGCCGCGGAACGCCTCCGGGCCTCCGAAACGACTCCGGATCGCGCCGATCCGAACACGAAAGATGTCCGAAACGAAATTTCGGACACAACAGAGCCGGACGCTTCGAAAACCAGATCCGGGACCCATGAAGAAGGATCCGAAATGTCCGGGATATTACAGCCCTCCCCCCTTAAGGAATTTCGTCCTCGAAATTGAGAACAACCAGAGGGGAAAGAAGAGGAAGACTCACTCAAACAGATACGGGAACTACTGACGCATCTCGTTCTCACGTTCCCAAGAAGCCTCACCACCAGAGTGTCGCTGCCACACGACCTTTACCAAGGGAATGACCTTGTTTCGCAGGCGCTGCTCTCGCCTATCCTCCACGCGGATCGGAAACTCTGGGAGAGAAAGATCTGGAGTCACCTCAGGCCAAACGGAAAACTCGAGCACATGAGAGTCATCGGGCATATACTTCCGCAACATCGAGACGTGGAACACGTCATGCACCGACGCCAACTCAGGAGGCAACTGCAACCGGTAAGCAACCTCACCGATGCGCTCCACAATCGCGAAAGGACCAATATAGCGGGGACTCAGCTTCCCACGCCGTCCAAAACGCATCACCCCCTTCATCGGAGAAACTCTCAAGAACACATGATCGCCCACGGCGAACTCGAGAGGCTGCCTCCTACGGTCAGTATAGCTCTTCTGCCGACTCTGGGCCGCCAACATGTTCTGACGAACCAGGTGCACAACATCCACACATTGCTGCACCAATTTCGGTCCCGTCAAAACACGCTCACCCACCTCAAACCAATCGAGTGGAGTCCGACAAGGACGCCCGTACAATACCTCATAAGGAGCCATGCCGATGCTCGAATGATAGCTGTTGTTATAGGCAAACTCCACCAACGGTAGGTGATGTATCCAACTCCCCTGCCACTCTAGGCAGCAGGATCTCAGCGTGTCTTCCAAAGTCTGAATGGTCCTCTCAGACTGACCATCTGACTGAGGATGATACGCCGAGCTAAAAGCCAACTCCGTGCCAAGAGCTCGCTGGAAACTCCTCCAGAATCCAGAAGTGAAGCGCGGATCCCGATCCGATACGATCGAAATGGGAACCCCATGCAACGGCACGATCCGCTCCACATACAAACGAGCCAACTTAGACACGCTCCAGCTGACCTTGACCGGTAACAACCGCGTCACCTTCGTCAGCCGATCCACCAACAACCAAATACTGTCCTGCCCACTCGGGGTCCTTGGCAACCCCACCATAAAATCCGTGGTCACATGGTCCCACTTCCAAGCAGGAACATCCAAGGGCTGGAGAGTACCTCCTGGTCGCTGATGCTCCGCCTTCACCTGCTGACAGATCAGGCACCTGGCCACAAATTCGGCGACATCTCTCTTCATGCCAGGCCACCAGAACTGCCTCCGCAAGTTCCGATACATCTTCGTCGCACCCGGGTGCATAGTGTACCTGCTCCCATGAGCCTCGCGTAACACCGCACGATGAACCTGCTCCTCCGTTGGGACGTACAACCTGCCACGAAACCTCGCAGCGCCGTCCTCGCCAAGTTCCACATCAGCCATCGCAAGAATCCGTGGCAACTCAGGGTCCGCATGCTGAGCCTCTGTCACCTGACGACGGATAGCAGGAGTGACAGTCAGACTCGCAAGCACTGCCAACCCTCGCTCCTGGGGAATCTTGAGCCTGAAGGATACTTCGGGCACTTGTTCCCAGAGCCTCCACTTCCTCAGCATCAAGGTACTGACCGCCACCTTCCGACTCAAGGCATCGGCGACGACATTCATCCTGCCCGGCTGATAAGACAGGGTGAAGTCATAGTCCTTCATAAACTCCATCCAACGCCTTTGTCTGAGGTTCAGATCTCTCTGCGAGAACACATACCTCAAACTCTGATGGTCAGTGAACACCTCGAACTTCTCACCGTATAGATAATGCCTCCAGATCTTCAGCACGAAGATCACCGCCGCCAACTCAAGGTCATGGGTAGGGTAGTTCTCCTCATGGGGCTTTAGCTGCCGAGATGCATAAGCCACCACTCTACCATGCTGCATCAAAACAGCACCCAGTCCAACGCCGGAAGTATCTGTACACACCACGAAACCTCCCGATCCAGAAGGTAAAACCAACACCGGAGCCGAGGTGAGCAATCTCTTTAGTTCCCTGAAGCTCTGCTCACACTCCTCGGACCAAACGAAAGGCACATCCTTCCGCGTGAGCCTCGTCATCGGGGTCGCAATGCGAGAAAAATCCTGGATAAACCGGCGATAATACCCCGCAAGCCCCAAGAAACTCCGGATCTCCGTCACCGACCTCGGCCTCGGCCATTGCATCACAGCCTCGACCTTGGCGGGATCCACGGAAATGCCATCACCAGAAATCACGTGCCCCAGAAAGTGCACCTCGCTGAGCCAAAACTCGCACTTGCTGAGCTTCGCATACAACTGGTGATCTCGCAACGTCTGCAGCACCACACCCAAATGGTACGCATGCTCCTCAGCAGACTGCGAATAAACAAGGATGTCATCCACAAAGATGACCACGAACTGGTCTAAATACGGATGGAACACCCTCTGCATCAAGTCCATGAAGGCTGCTGGGGCATTGGTGAGCCCAAACGGCATCACCAGAAACTCATAATGCCCGTACCTCGTACTGAATGCAGTCTTCTCCACATCGGACTCGCGAATTCTCAGCTGATAGTAACCGGACCGCAAATCAATCCGCGAGAACACCCGCGCAGACTGCACCTGGTCGAACAAGTCATCAATCCGCGGCAACAGATACTTGTTCTTAACGGTCACTGCATTCAGCTGCCGATAGTCAATGCACAGCCGCAGACTACCGTCCTTCTTCTTCACAAACAACACGGGCGCACCCCAAGGGGAAAAACTCGGACGAATGTACCCCTTGGCCAGCAGCTCCTGCAACTGCACCCTCAACTCCCTCAGTTCAGCGGGGGCCATACGGTAGGGAGCCTTCGCCAAAGGTCCCGCACCAGGTACAACCTCGATCACAAAATCGATCTCCCGCTGGGGAGGTAATCCAGGCAACTCCTCAGGAAAAACATCGGGAAACTCGCACACCACCGCGATGTCCTCGACATCCGGCTCCATCCGGTCAGACACAACCACTGACGCGAGAAAACCCTGACAACCTGAATCAAGCAACCGACGGGCTCGAATAGCAGAGATAAGAAATCGAGAAGAGGCGGAACGGATACCTTGGAAATAGAATGTCCTCTTGCTCAGATGCTGGAAGTAGACCCTCTTCATTCCACAATCCACCACCGCTCCATGAGTCTCGAGCCAATCCATGCCTAGAATCACGTCGTAATCCCGAAGCTGCAATGCATACAACCTGCCTGGCATACTCCGCCCATCGATCCACACCGGAACCTGGTCGAAGCAATACGGAGTGACCATAAAGTCACCCGAAGGCAACTACACCGCCAAATCACAAGACAACTGGGTCACCGGCTCCTCGACGCTCGACGCGAAATCCTCCGAAATAAACGAATGAGACGCGCCAGAATCAAATAAAACCCGAGCCGCACAACCCAAAATCTGAACGGTACCTTCCACGAGCTGCGACGCCACTGCCTCTGCCCTAGTCAAGTGCGTGATCTGGCCTCGAGCCCTCTGCCTGCCTCCCACGCTGGCTGACCTGGGTAGCGGCGGATACTGTCCCTGCTGCTGCCTCTGCTGCTGGGGAAACTGCTGCTGCGGCGGTCTCTGTGGACAGTCACGCGCCATGTGCCCTGGCTGGTCACACCGAAAACAGATAATCGGCGCCGTGCACTGCCTGCCTGGGTGGGTCCCACCACACCGTGGACAAGATCCTCACGATCCACCCACTGATCCCTGACGCTGCAAAGGAATCGGCTGCTGTACACTGCCCGATGAAGCCTGCCCTTGATCCTTGTGCTTCTTCCGGAGACTCTTCTTCAAGAACTTCTTGATCTTCGAGCCGAAGGACGCAGATCCTGCCACTGACGCTGCCGGTGCCGGTACTCCTGAACCACCCGACGCATGCTGGAAGAAACCCTGCTGCTGGGTAGCCGACTGCTGGCTGCGACCTGACACGGACTGCCCCTGGCTGATTGGTCCTCGAGTCCTCTGCATATCCATCTCCAAGGAAATCGCAACACGAGACGCCGTCTCTAGATCAGTGGCCCCATTCGCGATCAAATGGTGCCTCAGCTCCAGCCTCAAGCCCTGCACAAACTGCGTCATCCTCACCCTCTCATGCTCCATGATATGAGGTGCATACCGACCCAGCTCGACAAATCGGGCCCTGTACTGCAACACGGACATGTCACCCTGCACCAGCTCCAGAAACTCCCGCATCCGCTGCGTAGCAACGACGTCTGGACAGTACGTACGCTCGAAAGCACTGACAAAGTCACCCCACTCGACCTGCTCAAGTGGACGAAGCTGAAAGGACGTCTTCCACTCGGAAGACCACCACCTACAAGCCGTACCCTGCAACTGGTTGTAGGCCAACACCACTCTGTCCTCGGCAGTACTCTTCGCAGAACTGAACACCCGCTCCATCTCATCAAGCCAATCACGAGCCGCATCAGGGTCTGCCTGGCCGCTAAAGTAAGGTGGATGGAACTGCATGAAGTCCCTCACTGCTCGGCCCGGCCCACCCCTGACTGACGAGCCCTCAGCAGCCTCTCCGCCAAACTGCTGAGACATGAGATGGTACATGCCACGGAAGAAATCCTTGGCCCCCGGAGCTCTCGCAGCATCCGCGGCCTCGGTAGCTCCCGGAACTCTGCTATGCTCCTCCTGGTCCCTCTGGACCCCCTGCTGGATCTCCTGACCTCCAGCCGACTGCCCCTGCTGAGAGCGAGAACTCCTCCTCGGCGCCATCCTCGATCCTGAAGCAAAAGACAGAAAACACGAAAACGGCAAGGTCAAAATAAAACACGCGGTGCCCAAGGCCAGCGTCACCTGTACATCATCGCCATGGACTAGTGGACCACTACAATTACCTATGATTCTCATGTAATTCCACAACCGCGCTCTGATACCAGCTGTAACGACCCGAGAATCCGATTACCGGGAAGGCCCGATAACCCGAGACTCGTACCGCCACCCACGAGTCCGAAGACTCGGAAGGGTTAAAAGGATGGTGTGGAAACTACATAAGCATCACAGATAATTGCAGAAATTAAACAGCTATAATATTAAGCAGGAAATAAATTAACAATTTACATGGTCCACAATAAAGAACAATAATAACAGCAGTCCACGACTAGTACAGTGACAAGAAAGAAAAGTACAGCTACACGGGACATACCCCGGCTCTGACCTCTGGCACTACCTCTGGGCACCCGCACCACGCTACGCTCCTGACGCGCTCCCCGAAGGTGGTGTCTCACCTGAAACACGGTGAAAACACGGTGAAAACACGCAGGGAATGAGTCTCGGAACAAGACTCAGTAGGGATCACCCGAACCCTACCTCGTAAAACGAGAAACCACTACTCTAGCGGTAGGAAAGTACCTCGGAAAGGAAAGCCCTGCACTCTACAGAACTAGACCCTACGGCACGCAAATCGACACACGTGCCACGGTACGAGAAGACCGAAATCAACGGTCGAACCGTAAAACCCGAAGGTCGGAAACACACGACTGACAGTCTGACACTCCGTACTCGACAGGAGTACCACCCACTAGAAGCACAGCTGGTAGCGTCCCCTGACGTCTTACACCGCACCGCAGGTGAACCGCCTGACGTGGTAGGTCCTACCCGAGGCGCAAACACCGTACAAGTAACCACAAACAAGTAACTAGCTGGGGTCACGCCCGTCGACGTGGGTCCAACCGCCCCCAACCACGTGTGCACACACAGACCTTGCGTCACTAGGTCTGGTCCTCTGACCGGTTTTCCCCCGTAGCCGGACTCTGGCTACCGACGAGGGGCCTACGGTAACCGGTCCACAAACCGTCTCGAAAGGTGGGTGCCCGTACACCACTCCCAGGTGAGACCAGCACCTCGTACTGGTGGGCTACGACTAGTGGAGGGTCACTGAAGGAGTAGACTCTCGAGTCAACGGAAAACAACGTCCGAACCGACAACGGGTGGGAATCACCCCACGTACTAGCTCCGTCGCACGGTAACCACGGTTGGAAGAGAAACAGACGCACTGCCCACGGTCAAACGCCTGACCGAGGCAAACGGGACTTCCGGACACCAAAGACACGGTCACGGAACTCCACGGGGTGCCCGGGACGCACACACGGCCCAAGGGGAACACCCAACAACGAACCAAATCGCGCTAGGGATACCTAGCGCGACAGGGCATGTCGCGCTAGGGTCCCCTAGCGCAACAAGGGTTGTCGCGCTATGGCCCCATAGCGCGACACGGACTATCGCGCTAGGGAACCCTAGCGCGACAAGGACCATCGCGCTAGGTCC
The DNA here is from genome assembly GCA_022559845.1 of Amorphophallus konjac. NCBI lineage: Eukaryota > Viridiplantae > Streptophyta > Magnoliopsida > Alismatales > Araceae > Amorphophallus > Amorphophallus konjac. The sequence continues at coordinate 410,415,677 of CM040122.1, read as the reverse complement.
TCCTAGCGCGACAATGATGATCGCGCTAGGACCCCATAGCGCGACACGAACCGTCAAACTGTTCATCTTCTCCGATGAACGTGCTCGGTCGGGGCAGTGCGACCTCCAAGAACGCGCTACTGGAGTATAGCGCGTCCTCAGTCCGCGGCCGAAAACGGTAGAAACGCCCAAAAATTCTAACCACGCCCCCATACCTCCATAGGAGAGGGGGAAAACAAAGGGGAAGACCCCTGGGGACCCCTAGCATGATTCTAGGCCCTCAAAACACGAATCCATGCATTGAATCCATAGATCGGGCGAGCTCTCCCCAAATCATGGAAAAACCCAAAAACGCTCAAACGATCCCCTCTCGGCCTCCCCGCGGCCTATAAATCACGGAAAAGATCGGCATGAGGCTAAGGAACGTCACCCTACCTCAATGAAGCGAATGCTCTGCCGGATCGATCACGAATCACGAAGAATGCTCGAAGCTTCACGAACTCCCCACGCTCCCCACGCTTGCCGCACGCCCCCACGACCGCCTCGCCGCCGCCCACGTCACCGCGCCGTCGCCCCGTCGCCGTCTGCAGCCGGAGGGGAGCTCGCCGTGGCCAACCGGGAGGAAGAGAGGGAGAGGGAGGGAGACACGGTGGAGGAGGAAGGAGGAAGAAGAAGAGAGGAAGAAGAAGATGGTGGGGGAGAGAGAAAAGAAAAAGGGTTTTATAGAAAAATCCGGAAAATGCGAAAAATACCAAAAATTAGGAAATTACACCCCCACGATCCTCGGAACGTACCGATCGCAACGGTACCACTCGTGCCCGTGTGAACAGCCCGGTTCACCCGCAGCGAGCGTCCGAAGAGAAAAGCCGAAACCCGCGCCGGAAATCGGAAATCACGCACGGAAAAAGCCGCGGAACGCCTCCGGGCCTCCGAAACGACTCCGGATCGCGCCGATCCGAACACGAAAGATGTCCGAAAAGAAATTTCGGACACAACAGAGCCGGACGCTTCGAAAACCAGATCCGGGACCCACGAAGAAGGATCCGAAAGGTCCGAGATATTACAATGTCCACGTGGGTTTCGAACTTTAATTTTGGATCTTCGGACCCCGGATGGTATTTTTATGGGTCATTTCGGGTCCGTGGCGGCGCGTTGAGCGGCCTTGCTTTTTCAGAGAAATTTTCTGTATCAGAATGTATTTTTTAAGAATATTCAGAGTTAATGTGAATTTTCAAAAAATATAATAACAAAAATAAAAAATAAACCCTATTAAAACCCCACCCTTTTCTCTCCCCCTCACTTCCCCGTTCTCTCCCTCTCACCCTCTCGTTTCTCTCCCTCTCCGACGGCCGACGGACGACGGTAGTGGTGGGTGAGATCGGGGGTAGCGTGAGCTTCGAGCGGCATAGGGCGGACGTGAGGAGTCGGAGGCGGTGGCGCGACACGACGTACTCGCGGGTTTGGGGTTCGGCTTGTGCGGACGTGGCGTTTATTGGCGATTCGGCGTCCATTGCTCGCAGTTTCTTTGTGAGAGGTAGGGGGATGGATCCTAACCACTTCTCCCGCATTTTCCCTTGAACCGATAGTGTTTTGGGTGAGAGAGAGAGAGGTTTATTGCCTTTTGGGAGGGAAATGAATGTTTACGGTCGAGAGCGTTGTTCGACCGATTTCGTAGCGATTCTTAGCCCAAATCACGTTTTGTGGATGGCATTGTGCTCAGGGATGTTTTCCCCGCGTTTCTCGGGGGTTTCCGCTCGTATTAGGGGGGAGTCGGGCTTGGGATCAACCTTCCGAACATTGTTTTGGAATGGGTTTTCTGATCAGGTGGCGGCCAGGTGGCCTGCCGCCTTGCTCGCTCTGGGTGGCCAATGGGCTGGCCGCCTGGAGGGCTGGGCGGCCAAGGGGTTGGCCGCCTAGGTGGCTAGGCGGCCAACCAGTTCACCCGACTAGCATCTTTCATCGTTTCACGTGATTTGTGATCCTGACGTATTTCGTACACCCCGTAGCCGATAGATCAGCCATCCTGACAGAGGTTCTAGGGGTTTTGTGATGTATAGCCCCCTCGTGACACGTTCCATGTGTTCAGTTAGATTGATACGAACCAGTGGTACTCCGGTGGTTTTCGCTTCTTCAGCGAGTTCTCACCTTCGGTGACCTTCCCCACTAGTCATGGCTTTCCTGCACACGCGTGTGCGGACCCACTTGAGAGTGGTGGATAGCTTTCCTGAGATGACGATTTTTAGGCTGGTTAGAGTAGGGCCCCTCGTCTTTGCAGCCTGAGTCCGGACTGGGGGGAAAACTAGCTAGAGACCCGACTTAGAGCGCATAGTCTATGTGTGCACACGTGATTGGGGGTATCGGACCTGCGTTGACGAGCGCGACCCCGGCTAGTCCTTGTTCTGTTATGTGGTTACTTAAAGTGTCTCAGTTTCCACCTAGGGCGAGTAGGGAGACACCTGGGGCGCGGAGCGGAGGACTAAGTCGTCAGTAGACACATCCGGCCTTACTTCTAGTGGGTAGTGCTCCTGTCACCTGAGAGGTAGCGAGTCAGGTTTCCTTATGACAAGGTTCTGTGTTTTGGCGGCTCGGTGTCCTTGCTACACGTGATCGAGACGTGGTTCCTTACTATCTTTGAGAGTCCTGTTCCGGCAGCGTAGCCATGTTCCTTCGTTGACCGACTGAGGGTCCACCTGGTAGCCTAGATTCTAGCGTTCGTACCCTAGGAGAGGTGTTCCAAGATAGGTTATCGGGTTATAACCTTCTGTAGCCCAGATTACGAGAATTCGGTTCGGTGTGGCTTACCTTCGATACTCGAGGCATCCCTTTTGTTGTGCAGGCTTTCGGCAGTTAATAGTTTAGTATGGTTATTTATGTTTATAATGACGTTCCTTCTGCCTTACTGCTTTTCTTCCTGCTTTATTGTTCTTTATGCCTTATTTTTTACTACGTTGTTTATTACGTTTCGTTGTGGTAGGGATCGCGGGACCCCTACTGAGCCAATGAGATGAGACTCACCCCTTTTCTTTTCAGGTTCGGTGTGCTTCCTCGTCGTCTTGAGGCCTTGAGCATCACCCGAGAGCCCTAGTGTCGCCAGCTTCTGTCACACGGGGTATGCCGTAAGGTTTTGTACTTTTCTTTTGTTGAGCTATACCTTGGGACTTATATATCTAGACTAGAAACTGTGTAAAATTGTGTAAATCTGTTTATAAATGTAAACTTTATTTTTTACATTTATTTTAGATTTCTATACACTCCCGTGACATCTATTTGAACCTTTTCGAGCTTCCCAGTTCGTGGGTGGTGGTGTAGGATCCGAATGATATCGGATTTGACTCGGTATCCAGATCTTAGGTCGTTACATCTATTGTCTAATTACATCATCTAACTGTATTGTCTAACTATATCATCCAATTTCTATCTTCTATATTTTATTCTATTTTTATTCATTTTGTTTAATTTTAAATCATTTAAGTCTTTTTCTAAACAGTGTTTATATTTTTCAGACTATTTTCTAATTTTTAAATTTAACTTAATGAATTATTTTGCTAAGGAAAAACTCAATATCCTCGTACTCGAATCCACATCGTCAATATTTCATAATATATTTTTTGAATTCTCAGTGTGTTACAAGTACGATCCGACACGGTCGATATAGTGTGATACACACCGATCTAACAAACCATGATCTAAATACTATAGTTCAAAGAGAAACACTAAGTGCACCTAGTGCACTAATTACACCTGTGAATGGTGAAAATCGTATTATTTACTATTCACAGGGCCTGATTTTTATTCACTCGGTGACGTGACATGGGGGCCAAGTAAACTTGGGGTGAAGCAATTAAAAAATTTTTAAAAAATAAATGTTACACTAGTTACACCAGTAAATATAATCAATGCATTAGGTGAACAAAGTGTTTCTCTTATTCAAAAGAGTGAACAAGTTTTTGTTTCTTCGCGTGGACCTATTTATCTTGGGGATACATCAATCCTATACATTTGCATTAAAAGTTTGTTGTATGTCAACGAGAGGAGAAGCAATCAAATAAACGAAAACTCTTTGCAGTTAACTATTTAAATTACCTAATCTTTAATTTCTTATTTGAGTCTAATGGTTTACTTTATTTCTATGAAAGATTATTTTATCATAATAAAAAATAGAAAAATTAAGTTAAGAGACAACAAAAATCACTAGAGAGAGAATAAACAACAATTTAAGACAATTTTTGAAGATTTTAAAAGTGTTATATTTTTTTATCTCTCTCTAATTTTTAAAATCATTTCAAGATAGAAGTTGACGAAACAAGTACACATTTAAAAGAGACCGTGGAAATTAGAGATTTTAATAATTAGAATTCTTAAAATCTCACCCCAACATTATTTTCAAAGTCGACCTTAGGTACATGATAGGCCATTAAAATATATGACCGTTTCTTATTCACATGTTGACCGTGTGATCCATACAAACGATGAAATTTTTTAATAAGAAGGTTACTTCCCACTTATCTTATTCACGAAATTAAAGAAAATAAAATATGGTAGAGAGATTTTTCATGCACATCCACGACCTTATGGGTGTGAAGACTGTGAACTCCTCACTACTATTTAATGCAATGATAATTCACACCATCTTAAATGGTTAAACTTTTCCCCCTTAAGAATGGGAAGAAACAATCGTACCAACCTTTATGAATTTTATAAACTTAAAAAGGCATGCGAATAAAAATGTAAGATTGGAAGTATGTTCTTTAATGATAAGATCACTTCTTTCTTAGACATAACATTTATTTATTTTAGAAACAACGACGACCGTGAGTTGGGGCAGATGGCGAAGCGCACCGGGTGGAACAGCGGCCCGCTTTGTCTTTTTTCTCGTTGTACGGGAGCAGACGTGTCGCGTTACTATTAGCTAAGCGACGTGTCAACCCCAGACGTACACCATGTTCACACCCGAAGGGATGCTGCGACCGGCGCACGCGGAACCCTCTTCTTCTTCTTCTTCTTCTTCGTCTCCCTCTCCCTCTCTCTCTCTCTCTCTCTCTCTCTCTCACCTTGCATGGCTGCGAGGTAGTTAAGATCGAAGCGGGAGCCACGGGAGCGTGATTCGGGGGGTAGGATTCCTGGTGGATCGGGGTTGCAAGGTTTGGATCTCCGCCTTCATCGGCCAGCGGCGGCTTAGAACTCTCTCTCTCTCTTGGATCTGTCTAAATCCGGATCGCTGAGAAGTGGAGGTGCTGTTGTCCAGATCCAACTCCAATTTGTGTAAGAGATCTTATCTGGTCGATCTCCTTGTCCCGGTCTTCGTGTGGTGGGGTGCTGCTGTCTAATGCGGAGACGACATTTCCCGGAATTCGAGATTTTCTCTTCGTTAATCAGTTCTGTTTGCGATTCCTTCCCCCCTGGTGTGCGTGCATTTTCTTCCCTTTTATCCGAATCACCGTCTGAATGCTTGGTTTGATGTGCACGCGGGTTTTTTCCCTCGTGAATTAGTTCGTCAGATTGGTTGATCCATTCTGTCTGTCATTTGTTACCCAATGCGCGTCCATTTTCTTCCTTTTTTATGGTTTGACGTGCATGCAGTTTTTCATGAATTAGTTCGTTGTGAGTGTTTCCGCAACGAATCTGACTGTGTTCTATGTATGTTTTGTGTCCTCCAAACATTAATTCGTTATTTTAATTGCTCCACATCGAGATAGGTTCATTTGTACATAGAGAGAGATGGGTTGCTCGGACTGAGTATGCATGTTCTTCTAGGGCTGTTTAATTGTTTTTAGCTTTTTTCCTATGGATGTGGTTCGGATCCTGTTTCTTGTTTGGGCGCTAATAATTACTTAACATCCATGGTTCTTAACATCAGCACTTACCAGTATCTTAAATCAACACTGTTTATTTCTAAAAGAAATTATGGTTCTCCTCGTGGGGCCACTTGCAAAAGCATGCTGTACATTTCTTTGATCCGTTCCCTCTCTGTTTTCTGTGTTCTTTTATAAGGTTCTCTATGTCATGCTTGCTTTGCTTTTTTGCCTTAACAACAACAAGGGTATTGGCTCAACTTCTTTTATTTTTACTTACGCTCAACTCTTTGCAGATCGCACGATTGCTTAGATAGGGGGAAATGGCTGGAGGATTCAGGGTGTTGCATCTTGTCCGACCGTTCTTGGCTTTCCTCCCCGAGGTTCAAAGTGCTGATCGTAGAATTCCATTCAGAGAAAAAGTGATCTACACTGTGATATCTCTTTTCATATTCCTCGTGTGTAGTCAGCTCCCGCTATATGGTATACACTCAACAACAGGTGCAGATCCCTTCTACTGGATGCGTGTCATCCTTGCATCAAACCGTGGGACTGTCATGGAACTAGGAATTACGCCTATTGTGACATCAGGGCTTGTGATGCAACTCCTGGCTGGTTCAAAGATCATTGAAGTTGACAACAGTGTGAGAGAGGACCGTGCACTCTTGTAAGTAATTTTGGGCCAGAACAATCAAATATGACCTTTTATCTGATCTTTAATAATTTGGACATGTTCAGTAGTACCAACCACTTTCAAAAAAAGAATAATTTTTACATGTTCTGATGTTATGTTTTTTTACCAGCAAATGAATTATACTAGCCTGTGTTGGATGGTTTGTGCATTATATATGGCTTTGCTGATGATGGAAGGATGATTTTTGAACTCATTGTATGAATAAAGCATTTTCTACTAGTTTTACCTATTTTGAGATGGACTTAATGATTTCTTGTTGAGAATAAGTATTCCCTCTCATTATATTCTGATCCTCTCTTCGTGCCTGCTATTCTGGAGATTGTTGTTACCCGATGAAGTCATCTTTGCCATCATAAATTCAGTGATCCTCTATTGGTATTTATATGAATAAGGTTGTAACCTTAGCGAGGGATATTGTATATTATATTTATTTTTGTGATGCACCAAAATGACAAGGAACTCCATGCCGGGCCCTGTGGCAGTGAATCTAGTTGCTTTTAGGTGGAAGGAATTCATAAGATGACTGCATGGTATCTTTGTGAAGTCTAGTGCTTGCAAACATGATTGTTCTCATTATAACTAAAGCAGATCTATCCGTGCGATGTACTTGATTCCTCAGTTTTATCTATGTTCCCCAAATGAGGTCTCTATTTTTGTTTCCCATGCTTGCACAATATATATGATCTTGTTAGTCATTTGATTCACAAATATTTTCAGGGGATTTCTTGCTTTTATGGAAAATCATATGGTATTAGATTTACTTAAACATTCAATTGGGAACTGAGATCATGCTTGCCCAATTGAACGGTTTTGTTCGGAACACAATTTTGTAAAAAGGTTATCAATCATTGCTGGCCTTGTCAATGGGAAGCCGACTTCTTTCTTCCATAGTGAGAGGGGGTTGGGAGACCCTATGTCTCTTCTTCTTTTTGTACTAGTGGCCTATGTGCTGAGTAGGGTGTGGCTGAGAGCAGAGGCTTTAGGTCTGATCAGGGATTTCTAGATTGGGAGAGAGGGCCCATCAATCAATCACTCACTTGAAGTACACTGATGATATTTGCCTGTTCCTGGTAGAACATGAGCAGTGGCTTTACGTGGCTAGACTTTTGCTGGAGTTGCTAAAGGAGGTCATTGGTCTGATAATTAACTTCAACAAGAGCATGTTAGTTGGGGTTAACATGGAGGACTTGACTCTCTACAAGGCGGTGTGCATCCTAGGCTGCCAGTTAGGAGCTTTCCTTATCTTCTACTTGGGTCTCGCTCTGACCTCAGGTGCTCTTCAGTGTGCAAATTGGCTACCTATTATATAGAGCTATGAGTCTAGACTGGCTGGATGGAAGGCTAGACTGCTATCATATGGAGGCATGTTTATCTTATGCATATCAGTTTTGGACAGTTTGCCTATTTATTTCCTCTTTGTGTTTTGGATTCCGAAAACTATGGTGAAGAAGATTGAATCTATTCAGAGGAGATTCTTTTGGCATGGGAGTGGGGACAGATGTAGGAGTTGGCATGATATCAAGTGGGGTAGGGTGGTTGCCAACAAGGAAGAGGGAGGCTTGGGGATCAAGGATGTTATATACTTTACTTTGGCTCTCTTGTGCAAGTGGTTGTGGAGTTTGGGGGCCAGAGATGATGGGTTGTGGGCTCAGGTTATCAAGCGGAGATACTTTAGCAAGAGGAGAGTTTGGGATATGGATGCGTCAGCACAGTATCGGACTTCCCCCATTTGGCGCGGTATTTTGACCTATAAGGATATTATCTCTTCCGGTGTGCGAGTCTATCTAGGGAAAGGCGACAAGTGCATTTTCTGGAAGGACAGATAGTATGCCGACTTCATGTCGGAGGGTTCTTTCCCAAGCCTTTGACTCCTAGCTTTTAGGAGGCACCTGGGCATTGACTTTCAGGAGGGATCTCAGGATCGACAAGATCGAGTAGCGCCAGGACCTTTTACTCTTCCTCGTCACCTACACTCCACACTCCGACAGGGAGGATGCATGGACTTAGAGGTGGAGTAGGGAGGGGACCTTCTCAGTGAGGTCTATTGACACTATTATCTCTGACAGTGGGTGCGCCACAGCATCGCCCCTCAGGTTTGGAGGCCGCGGAGTCCGTTGAAAGTGAAGCTTTCACTTGGAGGATTTCCCATGGGAAGTTGCACACTCGTGATAGGCTGCGTCAGTTCCTCCCGTGCATCCAGCCAACCTGCTGCTTTTTTGGTCAGGAGGACGAGACCATGGATCATCTGTTTGTAGGGTGTATCTACTCAATGGAGGTGTGGGAGGGACTTGCTAGGAGAGTCCATTGTGTCATCGGCCGTCAGAGAGAGGTGCATCACTTCATTGAGTTGTGGGACATAAGGTGGTCCCTTAGAGGAGATAGAGTTGTGTGGTGACTGATCTTGTATGTCATCGTTTGGTCTTTGTGGGGCGAACAGAACAATAGGACTTTAGAAGGGAGGCTAGAGCTGAGGATTTTCTTGTATCTTTCATTTGTGCCAGAGTGAGGGAATGGGCGGAGTTACTTTGTAATGTGAATGCTCTCAACTCCCCTCTTTTTATTTTGTTGGGGAGGTTGTCTCTCACATTGTCTTGGTGTGACCTTTTGTACAGAGATTTTTGGGAGCTCATTGACTATACTTGTACATCCCCTTTTTATCATTTAATACAATTAGTTGTATTATCCACTTAAAAAAACATTATCAAAAGTCAAGCTATCTACACTGAAACTGCAACAGCTGAAAAAAGGATTTTTTTTACAAGGTAGGAAGATATTTTGTGAACACCCCAGTGACTAGGAAAAAAAATCGCCGGATTCCTCCACTTCAGACATTCAAATGGTCTGCAGGGTTTTGACGTATCCCCACTTCTGTTATGGCTTGTGTGCGAAAAATACTCAGATGAATGTGTAAAGTACTCGGGGAAGGTGCATTTGAAAAATCCTTGTAAAGTAGTGTATTTCCATGGAGCAGCTTATGGAATGAATTTTAGTGCGTTGGGCACTAAGATATCTTGTTACATTCAAAACTGCTGGTTTAAATATAACATGACCTTCTTGGTTCTATTTTCCCCTGTGGTAACAATAAGATCATTGTGTGTGAGATCATGGTGTGTGGTAGCATATCTACACAAACATGGAGCTTTTTGTATATACATGCGATAGAGAGTAATTTCCCTTTTTGTAAGGTAGGATTTGAGAAGGCCTTTAGTGTCTCACAAATCAAAGAGCATGAATCCACATTTGTAGACATTTTCCTGATTGTAATTAAAATCAGTGGGTTTCATCTATTTTTCTCTCTTAGCTTCTGTAGATCTGCCACAGCTACTTTTCACTTGTCAACAGTTGTGGTGCTTTTGTAATCACTTACAATAATACTCCACAAATTTAGATGAAAAAGATTATGCCATTATTGCTCCAATTTCTTACGTACTATGCTTGTGAACCTGTCTTTCTTGCACCCTTGCATTTATTTCCTTGAAAAGGGGTTATGATTTGACTGCGTTGCAGTGTATTTTCTAAATCGAATTGTTGTCATTGCTCCAGAAATGGTGCTCAAAAATTACTGGGCATCCTAATTGCGGTTGGGGAGGCAGTTGCATATGTTCTATCTGGGATGTATGGCAGTGTAAGCCAACTCGGTACAGGGAATGCCATACTCATAATTCTTCAGCTCATTTTTGCTGGCATAATTGTCATCTGCCTGGATGAACTTCTCCAGAAAGGATATGGACTTGGTTCTGGTATATCTTTATTCATTGCCACCAATATATGGTGAGTTAACTTGTTTCCCCTTAGGTGATTTCTGATTCATTGATATAGACATCGTCATCACCAAGATTTCTGTTTAACTGCAGTGAGAACATCATTTGGAAGGCTTTCAGCCCCACGACCATCAACACTGGACGAGGAGCTGAATTTGAAGGTGCAGTTATCGCATTATTCCATCTTCTCATAACTCGGACAGACAAAGTCCGTGCACTTCGGGAGGCATTTTATCGCCAGAATCTTCCAAATGTGACAAATCTACTTGCCACAGTTTTTGTCTTTCTCATTGTGATATATTTCCAAGGCTTCCGAGTTGTTCTGCCTGTGCGGTCAAAGAATGCCCGTGGACAGCAGGGTTCTTACCCTATCAAGCTGTTTTACACATCCAACATGCCAATCATTTTACAGTCAGCTCTTGTGTCCAACCTGTATTTTATTTCTCAGGTAAATGTGAGGCCTGCTCTACAGCAAATTATGCTGTTTTTACCTTGAGTAATCTAATTTTTATTTTTATTTGTAGTTACTCTACAGGAGGTACAGTGGGAATTTCCTTGTAAATCTGCTTGGCAAGTGGAAGGAATCTGAATATTCTGGTGGCCAGTTCATCCCTGTTGGCGGGATTGCTTACTACATTACAGCACCATCAAGGTGATTTAACATCTAGTAATCTGATAATTCTAAGGCTTTCTCGTTGATCTGAACTTAGTTTTGGAATCTCTATACCTTATTCTTTTCCAATATAAGAACTTTTTCCATCATTTTCTCTCTGCCTTTTTTCCATCTATTAATGTTGTCTGCATTTCTTGAACATCTTGCAGTCTCGCTGATATGGCTGCCAATCCATTCCATGCACTGTTCTACATTGTTTTTATGCTCTCAGCATGTGCACTTTTCTCGAAGACTTGGATCGAGGTGTCTGGATCATCAGCAAGGGATGTGGCTAAGCAACTCAAGGTACGGTTTATGTCCAGCTTCACTCCTTTTCCTTTTTTTGTTCTGTTTCTAAAGAAGAAATCTCTGGCCATCTATTTAGTTAGCTTTGTGAAATATTTGTTTTAATTCAGTGTTGACACATATCTCAAATGGTCTCCGACTCTCCGGCAACACAAAACAATCAGATACTTTTTAAATGAATTCCATGATTCCATCTTTTTTTTTTAATTTGAAAGTATGCCACAGTTTTTTTTTTGGTAAGTAAGGAATGGTATTAACAAAAGAATGTACAAAGGAGATTACTGTCTACACAGTGAGTTTGTAGACTAGTAACCCTTGAGAAAAATAACAATCACTCTTGACTACAAAATTGTAGACTAAGAGCAATTATCTTAATTGAAATTTCGAATTGAATTTAATAATGAATCTACTAAGCACTTGTTGTTCATGCCTTGTTAATTGCTGTGACCCGCCATATTCAATCCGGCTTCTTGCATCCTCAAGAATCTGTAAATGCAGAGCTGTTCTTGAAGTTTCGGAATCGTCAAAGATCTGATCACAACGGTTCCAAATTTTCCAGACTGTGATCCGGAAAAGGAGTCTCATAAAAATAGTAAGAGGCCTTTTACCTGGGAAGATCATCATCAGTTCTTTTACCTCCTGAACAATGCCCATTCTTGGTTGCCGATGTAAATCAAATCTCCCAAAAATTAGCTTCCATATCCAGTTGGTATAGGGGCATACAAAGTAAAGATGCTCCAATGTTTCTTCTTTTTTCTTACATAGAATGCATCGGCTTGGAAATTGGTGTCCCCATTTTTTCAGACTGTCCATTTTAGGCAATTTGCCATAAATAGCCTGCCAAGTGCATAGGGATGCGCTATGCACAGTAGTTGTCTTCCAGACCCAGTCACAATACTCAAATTTAGGTCCTTTGTCCCACAGCTTTTCCCACATTTCTCTTATAGAAAACTGTTCATCAGTGTGCCTCCATCTAATCGTATCCCTGCCTCCAGTGCAGAGGGGAAGACTGCTAATGGTCATCCACAAGTCCAACATTTCAGGAGAAATTGCTGGGGGCAAATTTCATCGGCCCTGTGTGATAAGAAAAGAAATCTTAGCATGTTTTTCTAGGTCCAAATCTTGCCGAATCAGATCTCCATAAAGCTGTGTAATACTGTCCTTGAACCCAAAGGATCAAACCACAGACTCGTATCCTCTCCATCTGAAATTATGTAGGTGATATGTTGTTGAAGCCATTCTCGTTTTAAGAACCCCGTTGCATGCAACTGAATGATACGGTTTTGCCTTGTACTCCCATATATTATTTTCTTTTCTGCAACTGAATGATACGGTTTTGAGATATTTATTCTGTACCCAAGCACACCACAGGGACTGTTTTTTCTGCAGGATTTCCCGTAGAAGCTTTGACATGTAAGCCTGATTCCATTCTTTTAATTTTTTCAAGCCCAAACCTCCCTCTTGCTTTGGCTTGCAAATAATATCCCAGGTGAGCATTTGAGGGACTTGTTTGGAAGAATGACCACTCCAATAGAAATTCCTCAAGATTTTTTCTATGTCGTCTAACAGGCCTGCAGGAAGAGGGAATGCTGCAGACCAGTAGGCAGAATAAGAGGCCAGCACAGTTCGAATCAGTTCCAGTCTTCCAGCTCTTGACAGCAACCAGTTTTTCCAGGAATGAATCCTCCTCCTTATTTTTTCAAGAATAGGGAGGCAGTGATTTTTCTTGATAGATGTGGAAAGGAGCGGCAGTCCTAGATAAGAGACGGGTAGCTCCCCTTCCTTGACGCCAAGGATGCCTATAATGGGTTCTCTGTTCTGCACTTTACCCCCAATGTAGGCTTGACTCTTGTCTGAATTCAGTATCAACCCTGTCATATCGCAAATCTATGCATCAACCCTGCAACTCTACTAGCAGATGGAGTATCATCCTTGGAAAAAACTACCAGATCATCTTCAAATACAATATGAGAAACCTGCACATCCCCAGCTGTAGGAACTTTGATCAGCCCTTTGCTAATTTCTTCATCAATCATTGAAGAAAATGCCTCCATGACTATTGTAAATAAGTAAGGTGATAATGGATCACCTTGCCTCACTCCATTTGTACTATTAAAAAAACCCACAGGAGCATCATTGATAAGAATAGAGGAGGAGGGGCTATCATGACAACTAGAAATCCATTCGATCCACAGTGAAGGGAACCCCATTTTCTCCATGAAATACTATAAAAAGCTTCTATTTACTGAGTCAAAGGCCTTCCTCAAGTCTGCCTTAAGAGAGATTACATTGCCTTTAGTTTTCGAGTGCAAATCCCGTATAATATCATTGGCCAAGAGAATATTGTGATGGATGCTACGGCCTTTCAAGAAAGCAACCTGATTGAAGCTAATAAGTTTTGGAAGGACTCTCTGCGGTCTATTAGCTAAAATTTTGGAAACAATCTTCTGAACAAAGTATGCCACAGTTGGTCATGTCTAACAGAACATGAATGCATTCTTAAACTTTAGCCGAGTGAACTTCACATGTATGCCCAGTTCTGCAATTTGACACCTTACAAGAATCTAAGGGCTTCTAGTGTATGGTTTAAAGTCATTAATTATATTTAAATTTAGGCCTTTGAAAATTTCTGAATAGACAATGAAAATAACACCTGCCTGATCTGGTTGAGAAACTCTTCGAGCATGGAAGTACCCAAATCTGGATCAACTGATAGACCAATTGCCCATGTACATTGGATGCATTACCTTGGGCAACAACTCTTTTTTTCATCAGTATTCTTTTCTCAGCAATTTTCTTATGTTGCAGGAGCAACAAATGGTGATGCCAGGCCATCGGGAGTCCAATCTTCAGAAGGAACTGAACCGGTATATCCCCACAGCGGCAGCCTTTGGAGGGATGTGCATCGGAGCACTGACTGTTCTTGCAGATTTCATGGGTGCGATTGGCTCAGGAACTGGGATTCTTCTTGCTGTGACAATCATATACCAGTACTTCGAGACATTTGAAAAGGAGAGAGCAAGTGAGCTTGGCTTCTTTGGCCTATGAGGTACCCCTGTTTTCTTACGCTCACATAGCACGGGGAATTCCTGACAAGCGTTGGCAGTTTTGTGGACTTTTATGATGACACCTCGTGGAAATTTTGGCAAGGCAGAGAACATTAGGCCCTTTCCTTTCCCACCATCAGGCTGTGTAAAAGATGGTAGAAGAGTTCCAATGAAACTTTCTTGTTTCTCGTTCTTCACCCCCCTCCCCCACCAATCAAATTCTCTTCTGGCAAAGCTAATTAAGCTCACAAGCTTAAATATAAGAAGATGAGGATGCTCCGACCTTCATTTGCTATTTCCTTCTTGGATGACTAGTCGCACGAGAAATCAAAGATATCATGGTCTGCTAGAAATCAGCTGTATTTGTCGAAATTTGAACGCTGCTGACTGAAACGATCTCTTGATATGTTGGGTTAGGGGAGAATAGATCTTAAATTTTCGGTTTCGTCCACGCTACATGCTAGGTTCTCCATTAAATTTGTCTTTGTACTTCTTTACTCTGAGAATACTAGGTATTTGCTTACTCCTGTTTTACGGTTGGTTTTCTCTGAGCACGACCTGTTGGCATGGAAAAGGTTTTCTTTGAATCCCCGCTTATGATGTCAGTTGAGGGAGCTTCTCTGTCATGCTATTCCACGCGATTCGTGAGGAGTACGTGACAACTAGTACTGTGACCACAATCTTTTGCTCCAGTGCATTTCGACATTTATGAGATAACCATGCATCTTCTCATAGGAGAACCGGATAAATCGGTACGATATGGTCCGTACTGTATGTATCTGATTATATCGGTCAGTGATTGATATGATCGATGCGTGATGCCTAATTGGTATATTATATATGTTATTTTAAATAATATTTTTTTAGGTTGGTTGATTGAGGATCTTAGGTTGGAATGTGAGGTCCTGTGTTTGAAACGAGTCTTTGACACGTTTTATTTTTATTCTGTTTTTCATAAAATTGTTCACGTTTTGTTTTTATTTTATTTTTAAAAAAATATTTAAAATTTAAGTTAAAAATTATTTAAAAGTGAGACACATGAGATTCAAATAGAGGATATTTCGTTTAAATTATCTATCAACTAATCAACCAAGATAGAAAATTATTTGAGTAATTTTATTTTATAATATATATAGTGTATTTTTTTATTTCGATATGTAATAGTATTGATTCGTATTGTATTGTATTAGTAAAAAGTTGGTACCAACGGGACGATAAATCCTGATTAGAACCTTGGCTTCATTTCTTCCGGTTCAATTTTGGTGGATATCAATGTGCATCATGCCATTATTTACCATGATATCAAGAGGCCGAGAGGTGGAGATACAAAGTCAGCAGTCCTTACCCAACAACCTGCGAGATTATAGTGGCAAAAGCCTAGAAAAATAAACTCAACAGTTACCGAGAGCTTCTCTGTGGGCCGGTGGACGCGACTTCCAAACTCCGATATCTGTTCCACGTAGAAATGTAAGGGCGGGTCGGGTGTTGGCTTTGTTCACGTGGTCCTGATAAGAAAAACCCTCAACGAAGGGCATTAGATTCTTTCATGTGAAGTCTTAGGTCTAATTTAATAGCCATTGCCAATGTGTTTGTGCCAAGTGGCACGCGAGTCTCCTCTCCAAGGGCCGCTTTCACCATCCTGGTTAGCGGTTTATGTGTACGAGAAGAAAGGTGTGGGTCTAATTTTTCTCTCTTCTCTGTTTACTATCCGGCTCTATCCTATTCTTAAATGAAAGAAGTCCTAAGAGAGAGGCCGAAAGATCAAGTGTCCTCCTTTACAATGAGCAAGGACTCCTCATTCTGTTCATTAGAGACATAGAGCTGCACCTAAACCTATGTTGGTCCCAATCTTTGTCCTTTCTCCACATTCTCATTTGTGTTACACATTTTCCGAATGTGTTCTTTAGACACTGTCCAAATGCTCTTCTTATACAACATGTAGATCCCATAGTAGTTGTATAAATTTTTTCTTTGGGTTTAGGGGGATTTGTCTGTCACAAAGAATTCCAAACATATTTTTCACTTCATTAATTTTGTGCAGGACAATCTCTCAGATCTTTCCATTCCCATGAACAAGTAAATGCTACATGTCAAAATTACTAATGTCAGACATAACTTGACCTTCGAACGTAATCAAATCTTAACTTATGCTCACATTGTTAAAATTAAGGTTCACATATTCCAGCCTAATTTAATTAATCCTAATAATGTCTAAATAGTACAATGGTAAAGAATTCGTACTTCTCAGCTTGATCGATAGTTTATCGCAAAAAATTCACGAAATAATCTCAAAATAGAATTGGGATGAACATCTAGAAGACCCCAAATAGGATTTTAACCATAACCATTGTAGTTGTTGACCTTTTTACGTTATTCTTTGTCACGATATAATTGTACGAAGGTCATCTACGCTTACCGCAGATTCTCGCATGTTAACTAGTGAAGACATCAAAAATTCTTCCAACGTAAGAAGGGCAATCCAAAGTCACTTTTAGCAATGTTTTATCCCCTTGTTTATAAAAATGCCTGTTCAACCGTAAAAATGTCGTAACCTGACTGGATCTAACAAGTCAAGATGGGAATCTCCTAATTTTTCACATCACGGTCTTAAGTAAGGTTCGCCGATTCGGTGATTCGTGTTCGATCGGGATCTCCCTGATCCGGTACGATACACACGAATCTCGTGCTACTCGAGTTGACTTAGTCTACCCCACCCCATCCCGACAACCATTTCTTCTCCCACCCCGTTGCCCTTCCACCTCGACATCCCTTTCTTCCCCCACTCCAGCTCCCCCCCCCCCCAAGTAGCCCACCCCGGCGCCCCCACCCCACCCCTAGCAGCCCCCCACCGCTGCTAGTAATGCCCCTCCCGGCCTGATCATCGCTGTCACCACCGGATCTTGTCTTTCATCGCCGGATCCTTGCCGCCACCGTTGGATCCTCGTCGCCAATGTCGCATCCTCACCGGAGCACACTTGGAATGTCGCAGAAAAGGGTAAAGAGGCAAGGAGGAGTGACTCGATTCGAGTCGGCCGGATCACGTCCTAATTTCTCGTGGATCCGATACGACACACTTGAGTCAGTCCGAGTGAGATCAAGTGTGGGAACCATGAGACTCTGAAAGACATTTAAGACGTAAAAATGTCCTTTCCGAATGAAAGGCATTTAAGATAGGAAAGTTATCTGCTCAGAATGTTTGTGAGAAAGCTGAGGCTGTCACCTGTATGCCCTAAGCATATAGGGAAGCTGTGAGATGGAAATCATGTCAAAATTTGCACCATGCAATTATAAAATTTGCCTTCCTTTCTTAATATAAAAGCCAAGGAGTTCTTACGATGAAAAACTTGTCATCAACCGTAACATCTCCTTAATATTGCCGAGCGTGTGATAAAGAGGTTTGCAGTTTGAGGACGCAAGAAATTGCCCTCCAAGAGCTGACATTTTTTTTGCTGCAGCTAATAGTCAATGACATGAGAGAGAGAGAGAGAGAGAGAGAGAGGAAAGGCAGTGTAATGCTCATCGTGTTCACTGTGGGCATTGCATCCTGTATCTACCTCAGTTCTAGGGTTAATTATTTATAGAAATCATCGTTACAAGCCGGTAGATGGGGGAAGGCTAGCATTTCAGAGATGGACAAGAGGATGGTAGTAACCGTCTAAACACTCTTCTACGCTTGTTGAGGATCCCTGATTTCCCTGGTTGCAATGTTGCCTCATCTATGCCCCTCTTTGAAAGACAAGCTACTCACATTCACATGTGATATCGTGACTGAGGCGGACAAGAATGAATGCTCGTTCAATGGCAAGGGCACAATACAAACACTTGGCAGCGGACCGCATGACCTGAAACCCCATTAAATGTGCATCCAATAAATGTGAGGACAAAGTCTGTTTTAATGATGATTGGATTAGGCCTTCACTTAGCTCATGTCCAGCAACTCCCAAGTACTGTTTTGGTGTTGGAAGTGGCATGCCATGAGATCTTCACTAAAGCTGGGCATATGAAATGTGACTCCTGCACTGTGAGGTGGATCATTCATAATTCAAATTGCCAGTAGTCCCCGGGGGGTACTTGTTAAATTGTGGAGCCCGAACTCGTTATCGTGCGTCATCGCACGCGGATCGACTTGCGCGGTAAGATCGCGGCGCGGGGATCAAGGGGGCAGCGCCCCTTGCGGGGGTTTCCGGGGGCGGAGCTCCCGGAACAAAATTTCAATTTATAGCAAGGGCATTATTGTCCTTTATTCCCTGCTGTGTTGGGCGCCCTAATCTCTTTGTATAAAAGGGCTGCGAACTCTCTTTGTATTTGATCTGGATGTGTTTTATCATAGTGGAAACCCTGTTGTGGATGTAGGAAGACACGTCGCCTCCGAATCACGTAAATCTTGGTGTTTTTGTGGTTTGATCTCTTCTTCCCCCTTCTTTCTTCCTCCTCTATTGTTTGTCCATCCCTACAGGTACTCCGGTTTCCAACAATTGGTATCAGAGCCTTATTCTGGTTCGGGGGAGTAGTGGGAGCGATGGCTGCAGAAGAGGGAAATGTCAGGATCGAGAGGTTCGATGGCAAAGATTTTGGTTTCTGGAAGATGCAGATGGAGGACTACCTGTATCAGAAGAAAATTCATCAACCTCTTGCTGGTACGATGCCGGAAGGGATGAAGAAAGAAGATTGGGATCTGGTGGATAGACAAGCTCTGGGGGTCATCCGGTTGACGTTGGCCAGAAACGTTGCGTTCAACATCGTGAACGAGAAGACCACAACAGGGTTGATGAAGGCGCTATCAAATATGTATGAAAAATCATCCGCCTCTAATAAGGTGTATTTGATGCGCCGTTTATTTAATTTGAAGATGGTCGAAGGTGCTTCTGTTACAAATCATATCAATGAGTTCAATCTGATCACGAGTCAGTTGAGTTCAATGGACATCAACTTTGAGGACGAGGTTAGGGCATTGATTTTGCTCTCCTCTCTACCAGAAAGTTGGGGTGCGACTGTGACCGCTGTCAGTAGTTCTTTAGGTTCAAACTGTGAGTAGTTCTTTAGGTTCAAATAAGTTGAAGCTGGATGAGGTTCGAGACTTGATTCTAAGCGAAGACATTCGTAGGAAAGAATCAGGTGAATCATCAAGTTCTGCCTTGAATGTCGAAGGCAGGGGACGAGCAAATCAGCGTGGTCAAGATCGAGGTAGGTCTAAGTCAAAAGGAAGAAGTCAGTCGATATTTCGTGGTGATGGTTGTTGGATCTGTGGTAAGAAAGGGCACTTGAAAAGAGATTGCAGAGCACCGAAGAAGAAGTAACAAAATCGAAACCAAAATCGAAACCAAAAGGAAGAGTCTATGAATGCAACAACATAAGAAATGGAGGATGCCTTAATCCTGAGTGTTGACAGCCCTATAGAATTGTGGATCTTAGATTCTGGAGCATCTTTTCACTCTACCTCACAAAAGGATTGCCTTGAAAATTATGTTGCTAGTACTTTTGGTAGGGTCTATCTTGATGATGATGAACCCTTGGATATTGTGGGGAAGGGAGATGTGAAAATCATGACAGCAAATGAGACTGCATGGAAGTTGCATAATGTCAGACATGTGCCTGGGCTGAAGAGAAACCTGATTTCTGTGGGGCAGCTTGAGTGAAGGTTATATCACTACCTTTGTAGGTGGCTCCTGGAAGATCACTAAATGTGCTATGATCATAGCACGAGACAGTAAGATGGGTACCTTGTACATGACAACAAATACAAGAGACACAGTTGCAGTAGCTGATTCTCATGGTGATTCAGAAACTTGACATTGCAAACTTGGGCATATGAGTGAAAAGGGAATGAAGGTACTGCAGGTGAAGGGAAAGTTGTCTGGTTTAAAGACTGTAGATGTCGGGTTCTGTGAAGATTGTGTATTTGGGAAGCAGAAAAGGGTTAGCTTCTCCAAAGTAAGCAAGACATCAAAGTCTGAAAAGCTGGAGCTTGTGCACACGGATGTGTGGGGGCCTTCATCGGTATCATCTCTTGGAGGCTCACACTATTATGTCACCTTCATCGACGACTCCACCAAGAAGGTATGGGTTTATTTTATGAAAAATAAATCTTACGTGTTTGCTACTTTTAAAAGGTGGAAGTCTCTAGTTGAAAATGAAACTGGTTTGAAAATCAAGTGCCTGGGGTCAGATAATGGTGGAGAGTATGACAGCAAGGAGTTCAAAGACTTTTGCGCACTGAATGGAATTCGAATGCAGAAGACCATTCCAGGAACACCTCAGCAAAATAGTGTTGCAGAACGAATGAATAGAACACTGAATGAGCATGCCAGAAGCATGAGAATTCATGCTGGTTTGCCCAAGACATTTTGGGCAGATGCAGTGAGTACAGCCGCATACCTGATAAATAGAGGACCATGTGTCCCCTTGGGTGGCAAGCTACCAGAGGAGGTATGGACAGGAAATGAGGTAACTCTTTCACATCTAAAAGTCTTTGGTTGTACTTCCTATGTGCTTATTCATTCTGAAAACAGAGATAAGTTAGACTCTAAGTCTAAGAAATATTTTTTCATTAGATATGGTTCTGATGATTTTGGATATCGTTTCTGGGATGATCAGAATAGAAAAATCATACGAGAAAGGAATGTGATATTCAATGAAAAAGTCTTGTACAAAGACAGATCTGTTGTAGAATCTGATGATGCATGGAAGCAAGTCAAAGATCAGGTGGAGTTAGAGGAACTCTTAGAGGAAGATGTTCCAAATAGAACTCAAGCTAGTCCTGAGAATGTCATGACACAACCAGAACCCTATACACCGGCACCACCACCAAGGAGATCTAATAGAGTATCCAAACCCACTGAAAGGTATTCTCCTTCTTTGCATTACTTGTTATTGACTGATAATGGTGAGCCAGAATGTTTCAGTGAAACAATACAAATGAAGGATTCTGTCAAGTGGGAGCATGCTATGAAAGAGGAGATGAACTCTTTGCAGAAGAATGAGACTTGGGTACTGACTCCTTTACCAGAGGGTAAAAAGGCACTCCATAATAAATGGGTGTACAGGTTAAAAGAAGAATGTGATGGCAACAAAAGGTACAAGGCAAGGTTAGTTGTGAAAGGCTTCCAGCAGAAGGCAGGTATTGATTACACTGAGATTTTTTCTCCTGTTGTCAAGCTAACCACAATCAGGCTAGTGTTGAGTATTGTGGCAGCTGAAGACTTGCATCTAGAACAGCTGGATGTGAAGACAGCCTTTCTTCATGGTGATCTAGATGAGAATATTTATATGCTACAACCGGAAGGTTTTCAGGTCCGTGAAAAAGAAAACCTTGTGTGCAAGTTGAAGAAAAGTCTATATGGTTTGAAACAGGCCCCAGATAGTGGTATAAGAAATTTGATAGTTTCATGTGCAACAATGATTTTAGTAGATGTCAAGTTGATTATTGTTGCTATCTCAAGAAACTTGATGACTGCTATATTATTTTGCTCTTGTATGTGGATGACATACTAATTGCAGGATCAAACATACAAGAGATGAACATGCTGAAGGAACAATTGTCAAAGGTGTTTGACATGAAGGACTTGGGACCCGCAAAAAGGATACTCGGGATGGAGATTGTTCGGGATAGAGAGGCTAAAACCTTGAAGTTAACTCAGGAAGGCTACATTGAGAGGGTGCTGAACAGATTTCAAATACATGATGCAAAGGCAGTAAGCACACCTTTGGCGAATCACTTCAAGCTTTCAAAGGAGCAATCACCCAAGACAAAGGAGGAACATGAATACATGAACAAAGTTCCTTATGCTTCAGCTGTAGGTAGCCTAATGTATGCTATGGTTTGTACTAGACCAGATATTGCACATGCAGTGGGAGTAGTGAGTCGGTACATGGCAAATCCAAGCAAGAAACATTGGGAGGTTGTCAAATGGATCCTACGGTATTTGAGAGGTACCACATGTATGGGTTTGTGTTTCACACTGAGTGGTCTCAATTTACAGGGCTTTGTGGATGCAGATTTGGCTGGAGATGTGGATAGCAGAAGGAGCACAACAAGATACATTTACACCTTGGGTAGAACCGCAGTGAGCTGGGTTTCTCAGTTACAGAAGATTGTGGCTCTCTCTACAACTGAGGTCGAATATATTGCAGTTACAGAAGCTAGCAAGGAAATGGTTTGGCTAAAGAATTTTCTTGAAGAGTTGGGCAGAAAATAAGGTAGTAATGTTCTTTTCTGTGATAGTCAGAGTGCAATCCATCTTGCAAAGAATCCAGTGTTTCATGCAAGGACAAAGCATATACAGGTGAAATATCATTTCATTAGAGAGCTACTAGATGATGGGACTTTGTCACTTGAAAAGATACGTGGGGCAGAGAATCTAACAGATATGTTGACCAAGATGGTGACTACAGAGAAACTGAGGCTGTACAAAGCCTCAGTTGGCCTCCATGGCTGATTGATGGAGGGATGCCACATCAAGTATTTCCTTTGCTACATCAAGGAGGATCAACACATTGAGATGTTTACATTTTTTTGGAGTTCAGACTCCAAGTGGGAGATTGTTAGATTGTGGAGCCTGAACTCGCCATCGTGCACCCTCGCACGCGGATCGACCTGCGCGGTCAGGTCGCGGGGTTCGACCTGGATGTGTTTTATCATATTGGAAACCCTATTACGGCCGTGGATGTAGGAAGGCACATCGCCTCTGAACCACGTAAATCTTGGTGTTCTTGTGGTTTGATCTCTTCTTCCCCCTTCTTTCTTCCTCCTCTATTGTTTGTCCATCCCTACAGCTGCTCCGGTTTCCAACAGTACCTGCACTTGATCCCCAACCACCCTTATCACCTTTCTGGTTGAGCCCCAATGGTCTCCGATTGACTTCCCCTAACTCTCTTCTACGCACATTCACTCACTGTGATTTCAATCACTGAAATTTTCACATGTTAACTACCACTCTTTACTTTATTCTTCAAAATTTGAATCTAAGCATTCGGCTTTAGAACATACACTTTTTAAAATAAGAGAATCAAACCTAGTTTAAATAGTGGAGTACAGTTGGATTTTCACAATCTTTTTCGCTTCAACTTTTTTACTCATGTTTTATTTTGGCTATCTACTTCTAGCCTTATCATACCATGTAAGGAACAAGTTTAACACAAAGGATCTCGAGTGAGTCGAATAATAAAAGATTTTACTTCATGTCAGGAAAGTTTTGAATTCAACTCTCTAAATAGATTTACTTGACTCATATTTAATTCTTGAGAGACGTGAATACATAATTTTCTAACTCTGCAAGATTTCACGTCAAAAAAAAAGATGAACATCCGTCGAAAGGTGGATGCAACGGAACGGAACCCTTTTTCAATGGAAGCCCATCCAGTGTATGTATTAAAATTTCCTCTCTCATGCCTTTTTTTTTATTAAGGACAACTTAAGTTGCACTTGATAACACTTTAATCAATTATCTAAATTCTTGAATTGACATCTAATCTCTTAATTAATATGTTACAAGCAACTTCTAAAAATGATTAGTAGAAGGACACTTGATAAGTTTTCAGAATACGAATCTAAATAAATATAATTTGATAAGAAAGGTTATACAACTGGAACAACTAGAAAGTCTAGAGTTTCGGTGATGTGACGGTTAGAGAAGAACAATGATCGTGGCAAATAACAGTGGGGAGTACGATGACAGGAGTCATGAGATGTGAAGCATATTACATTAAAGATAGAATTCTCGATATTTGAAATTAAAATCTACTCTTTGTTTCTTAAAAATTTAAGAAATATTTCAAATAGTTGTAAAATTTCTTTACCAAATAGAGTGAAAGCAATAATGTCTGAATTCTTTAGACAATAGACATGAAGGAAATATTATCAAACAGAGGCTCGGTCTTTCCTTTAAAAAAATCTTAAATTTTTTGTAAGTATATTTTTTATGGGGAGGGGGGGAGTCTGGGATTGAACCGGGGACCTCCCCCTTGCAAAGAGGGAGGGTATCGGATAAAAAATTCTTAAAATTATGATATTATAGATTGGCAAACACGGAAAAGTCTGGAACAGTCAATTTCTTAATTATGGCCCAATGCATGGATCCTCCTGTCCATATTATATTCATGCCACGTCGTCAAATGAGTAGAACGAAAGCGGAGACGACCAACCTCAAAATCTTCCGCCCGCTTTGGCTGGGCATTAAAATTAGCTCGGAATAAAATAAATAGACTAAGTTAATCTAGAGTTATTCTTATTTACTTTGTTTATAATTAGATTAAGTGAGTGAATTAATATAATAAATAGTAGTTGTGATTTTGTAAAAAGATGAGTTAAGTCTAGGGTTTTGTGTAAAATGACAAAACAACCAATTTGGTGTATGTATGTGCGTGCGCGTGCGCGAGTGTGTGCGCGCGCGAGAGAGAGAGAGAGAGAGAGAGAGAGAGAGAGAGAGAGAGAGAGAGAGAGGGGTGTGGTCTATGGGTGAGGGAGAGAGGGGGCAGCGCTGGCGAGGGGAGGGGTTTGGCGCTGGAGGGGGAGGTCTAGAAGGGGGAGATGGCGGGGAGGCGACGGAGGGGGACATGGAGGGGTCAATGGGTGAGGGGACATCGCAAGTGAGGGAGTGGGCAGTACCGGAGTAGGAGGGGGAGGTCTTGAAGGGGGAAGGGGGCAGCGATGGCTATGGCGACGAAGGGGGAGGGGTTGGTGGGTCAAGGGAGGGGGAGATCAACGGGTGAGGGGGGGGAGGCAGTGCCGGCGTGGGAGGGGGAAGTGCTGTAGGGGGAGGAGACAGAGCCGGTGGGTGAGGGGGAGGGGCAGCATTGGCGTGAGAGGGGGAGGGGGAAGCGCCAGAGGGGGAGGTCGTCTCCCTCCAGGTTGCAAACAGAGAGATTTCGTGAGAGGGAAGACATAGTTGTAGTTCGCGAGGAGGAGGACGATGGCATCGATCGTGGTGTGCATCGAGCGGCGGTGTTATCAGATGGCACTGTAAAAGAGGGGGCGAAGAGGGGATTCAACCCGAGGGATTAACTTACCCCACACCTCACGAGGTGGGATAGGTTAATTCAAGTTAACTTAACTTAAGTTTGATTTAATCGGATTAACTAAATATCGCCATGCCAAAGTCAAATGACTTAACTCCGAATTAAAAATTGGATAACCCTAGCTTATCCCTCAAATAAAATAGGGCTCAGTGGCTGACAACCATCGTCATTATAGCAATATTACTGTCTTAGACGTGGTTGGGTCACTTGATTTACCAACTACGTCCGGGTCTAATATACAATTGGTGAAATCATAAATGAGTAAGGTTTACTGCACACTCAAGATGTATTGCACACCTAGTGCCTTTAATTTTTAATTTTTTAAATTTTTTTTGAAGTGGTCCCCAAAGTATCTTAAGTTTGGGTGTAAGTCATGTCACCGTTAGATTATCCCCCAAAAATAAAAAAAGAAACCAGATCAAATGAATAATGTTGGGTCCATTCTTTTAAAAATCTACCCATTTTATTTTTAATTTTTTTAGATAATTAGATAATGACGTGACTTGCATCTCAAATTAGAATATCTCGAGACTCACTTAAAAAAATTGAAATTAAAAATTGAAAAATTAAAAACATTTCACACCCATGGTGTGCAACATATTTGATTTCGCAAGTCAAACACATAAAAGTTAAAGTCATCATAAATTCATAAAGAACACACTTCTACTGGGGTAAGTTATCTCTTTTTTGTTTTCCATCGTACGAGAAACATGCAATTACCACTTTGAGAACACAACTTGACCCACGTAAGGTGAATAGGCATATGATCTAGGTATGTTTGGATGCAAGGTATGAAGGACATTTAGGTTTATCATAAATTGGGTTTTTTGTTATAACCTTAGTTTGAATAATTAAAATAAAATTATCATAAACTCACTTGAGTTTAGTATTAACTCATAATCTCCTCGTTGATGTGTTTTCCAAAAACGTACTCAGAGTTGGTTTATACCGGAGACTTTCCCTATAAATTGAGTTGATCATAAACTCACTTAAGTTTATATACAACATGCCAACCATTAGTTCATACAAGATAAATGGAATTTTTACAAATACATTATTGTTATAAATAAATTTGTAAAAATTATATTTCAAAAAATATATTAGCAAACATATCTCGTTACCTAAAATTAAATAGTGAATAAATGTCATGTAAGGGCATCAAGTGTGATTTTTTTTGTAAATTTTTGACCAAAAAGTGGTATGTCTGTAAATAAAAATGGCACATTTGCACGACAAGATTTTACGTAGTAGTATGTCTGCTAATATATTTTCAAAAGTATTTTTTTCAAATTTGTATTTGATGATAATGTATATATAAAAATCTTAAAATGAATTTATGATAAATAAGTTTATGATAAACTTATTCAAGTTTTCATCAATTACATCAAAATAGGACTTGTACTGACACTTTCCACTTTCTAAAAAATCAAAATAGTTAAATTTTATGTTGTACCAATTTTCCTAAACAAACTTTAAATCGATTTATAAGTGAACACTGTAGGGATATGGGGGCATTTGCGAATGTTACTAAATGGGCCATGGCCCATGGTTATTGGGGGCCCATTAGGGCAACCCAAGGAGAGAGGGCAACACTTGTGCATGGGCACAATGTGCTGGATGCCCCATACATGTAAGGATCTTGGAGATCCTTGTTTGGGCTGCATAAGGAAAGGGAGGCTTGCCTCCCTTGGTTGCCCATTCCTCCTCCTCATCCTCCTCTTCCCCACTTGCACAAGGAGTGGAAGACTATATATGGGAAGGAAACCCTTCCTCATTAGATTTTCCTTGTGTGAGCTACCTTCCTCTCACGGGAATCTACTTGTCCTAGTGTAACTTGGACTCCTAACTTCCCTAATTGGAGAGAGAGACCAGCCTCCTTGCTCCTCTATAAATAAGATGGGAGGGGAGATGCGGGAGCCCATGCTAGCCGCACCCAAGAGAGGAGAGAAAGTGAGAGAGTCGCACCCCTTCTTCCTCTCCCTACTCCCATCATAGTTGCAGCCCCCAGCGCCACTGTCAGTTGCTGCCAGAGCTACGGTCTGCCACTGTCACCACCACCGCTGCGTGCGGCCCTACTGGGAGCCATTGTTGCTCCCTCCAATTCTCTCTCTCTCTCTCTCTCTCTCTCTCTCTCTCTCTCTCTCTCTCTCTCTCTCTCTCTCTCTCTCTCTCTCTCTCTCTCTCTCTCTCTCTCTCTCTCTCTGTGTGTGTGTGTGTGTGTGTGTGTGTGTGTGTGTGTGTGTGTGTGTGTGTGTGTGTGTGTGTGTGTGAGGGAAGAGGAGAGCAAGGCCGCGCTTGACCTTGCTCTGTGCGGGAGAGAGAGAACCGTGACCACTAGGGCCGCGACCAGCCACTCTCCCCCCCTCGTTGCCTTCTCCAAATTCCTCCCTCCTACTTACTGCGTGGAGTACAAGGAGAAGGTCGCCCTCGTCTCGTCAAGGCGAGGTTGCGCATGTCATCCTCGGGACAGAGTCATCATCCCACGCTCATCTCGGCTACGACTTCGAGAAGGACATCACCCTCATCCCTGGGTCTTGAAGTGTGAATCTTAAAGGGTAGACTCTAGTAGCCTACTCTCTGCCTCCATGACGCTACGTCGGCTATTCACTTCTGCTTGTGAAAAGGTACGTCCCCGAACTCGGGCCATTTGATGGTTGCATGGATTACTCGAGTTTTATCAGCATTGGCATCAGCTTTTTTCATGCCGTTGTTATCTATTTGTCTTATAGCTCATGGTAGATTACATTCCTCTTCCTTCGTACACCTACACTCTTACTGACTACTTTGAGGAATCGTCCTCAAAATAAGACTTTGGAGTCTCCGTCACTAGCACACCACACTCCTTATCCGGGGATAGTGACTTTGACACTCCTTGTTCGAGGCTATGAGATCCCGACATAATTATTTTGAGTAGTAGATTGTCAGTGGGCAACTCTGCTAGTGTCGTACCCTCGCGACATTTGACAGTGCTTGAGTATAGGGCGTTCTTCAGGACGCCGCCGCCGCCGGCCGGATTAACTGAGACCGCAACAACTCACGTTGTTTGCAAGGGAAGCCCCTCTTCTAGTGGTGGTTGGACCCTGAGCACCACGACGGAGCTTGCTACCACACTTCGACTTAGTTCGGGCACGACTATGGCCAGCGACGTAGCCGTCGACTCCACAGTCCACATGACACACATGGGGATCGGCGCTCCCTCAGGAGATGCAACATCCCCTTGTGCCCTCTTGACTACCCCTGAGGACCAGCCTGACTAGCAGGCGCCTAGCACGGATAGGGTTCAAATGAGGACCCCTTAGATCGCGGCCAGGACAAGGAGCGGCCGATTGAGTGAGTGTGCTAGCGTGCAAGGAAGCATGCTGGCAATTGTTGATGCCTAGTGGCACAGTGAGGAGCGTAATCCGTTAGACATCTCCTAGACTGATGATAGAGGATCGAAACACCAGGTTGATTCAGATGATTAATAGAAGAATGATTGATCCATAGATCTTCCTACTAGACATGTGTTGTATCTACCAACAACACGATGACAGTTAGCACATGGGCCAGGACCTTGGGTACCCCTGCATGTTAGTCACTATTAGACCTGTAAACGAAGCGGATACGGAGTAGATAGTGTGATATCTGAATTCGTATTCAATTAATAATCGAATTATCCGATATTCAGTTTGAATTATCCATCAGATATTTTATGATAATTATCTGATCAAACGAATTCAAATTCGGTTCAAATTTTAAACAGATAATAGCTATGCTTACTTAGAGGTGAGTCGTGCGAGCCGTGGTCTAACGTAGTGAGTCGTTTTCTTAAGAAAAGAAAGGGTGGATGTTGTTTTTATTTTGGAAGAGGTTAATCAAAAGATTAGATTTCTTCCTAAAAAATAGGAGATAGACTTACCAAATTGGTGTAAGTGAGTTCTTATTTCTAAAATTTATTTTGAGAGAAAAAATTAAAAAAGAGCAACTAAACAACATAGTAGGATTTGAGTTACTTATATATAGAATATGTGGATCTTTAGATATTCATCTAAGGGTTCATATTCGGTCGGATAATATCCAACATGAATACCCCAATATCTAAATTTGTATCCGATTAATAATTGAATTATCCTATATCTGATTAAATTATCTGTCCAATACTTAATTCGGATAATTATCTGATCAAACGAATACGAATTCGAATTCAATTTGAATTTTAAATGGATAATTGTCAGGCCTAGTCACTTTTGCATTCCAAAGTTGGCAGGCTCCTCCCTCGCTGGGTTCGCCCTTGCCACTGTCGTTCACCCTGGCCGACTGCAGCCTGCCACTGCTGTGGCTGCTCTCCCTTTCTCCAGCCGCCAACGTGCATCCTCGCAGCCGCTGCCACCTCCGCTCACCCCTCGCCGGCGTCCCTATGTAGCTCCGCCGTGGCCGCCCTCACCGCTTTGCTCGCCTATCGCAGTCGCCTGCCAACGTCGTCGACCGCCGGAGACGAGAGGGAGAATGGGGGAGAGAGAGGAGAGAGATCGTGAGAGAGAGGAGAGGGAGATCAAGAGAGGAAGAGGGAGGTTTACGGGAGGAGGAAGAAGAAAGATGAAAAGAGGGGAAGAAGAATCGAGGGAGGGGGGTTAGGGCACGGGGGACTCGTCCCCATTTTTTTGTTTTTTGTTTTTTTCTCTTTTTTCCTTTCTCTTTTCTTCTTTTTTTTCTTTTCCATTTCCATTTTCATTCATTCATTCATTTTTTTTGAAAATGGGATAAAATCCCACTCGATACAAAATATCATTACATTTAAAAATAATTTAATATTTATTATTTGGGGATCTGAAGATCCGTAATTTAGAAAAGTTCTATATTATTTAGAAAATGTAACATGGGACCCATAGGAACGCTCCAAAACCCGCGGATACCCGATCCAAAATATTGGGATGTTACAGAGAAGACAACTAAGTATTGCACCGTGGTTTGTGGCTGGCTCGGTCACCTATGAGGTGATAGAGTCATAAGCGCAAAACCATCTAGAGATTCAACACTACTGTGTTTGAGATATCCAAAGTGTCGAATTTGGTGAATACTAAGTGTCTGAGGTACCATTCCTGAATATTTTTGAGTGATCCGTTAGTTTGGTGATGACTTAACGGGCCACTCCCGAAGATGTTCGAAGAATTGTGGAGGTCACATGCTCCATTTCCTTGTATGATAACGAAGTATAAAGCCTTGAGATGACAAGCACACGCGTTGGTGTTGCCCGTAATGGGCTTGTTGGAGCTGTTACTAAATGGGCCTTGGCCCATGGTTATTGGGTGCCCATTAGGGCAACCCAAGGAGAGAGGGCGGCGCTTGTGCATTGGCACAATGCGCTGGCCGTCCCATGCATGTAAGGATCTTGGAGATCCTTGTTTGGGCCGCATAAGGAAAGGGAGACTTGCCTCCCTTGGTCGCCCCTTCCTCCTCCTCCTCCTCTTCCCTAGTTTCACAAGGAGTGGAAGACTATACATGGGAAGGAAACCCTTCCACATTAGGCTTTCCTTGTGTGAGTTGCCTTCCTCTAATGAGAACCTACTTGTCCTAGTATATGTTGGACTCCTAGCTTCACTAATTGGAGAGGAAGGCTAGTCTCCTTGCTCCTCTATAAATAAGAGGGCAGGGGAGACGGTGGTGCCCATTCTAGCTGCACCGAAGAGAGTAGAGAAAGAGAGAAAGCCGCCCCCCTTCTTCCTCTCCCTGCTCCCTTCATCGCCTTATTCCCCAGTGCCGCCGCCGGCCACTGCCAGAGCCCTGACTTGCCACCGTCACCAGCGCCACTGCTTGTGGCTCTACTGGGAGCCACCGCTAGTCCCTCCATCCCTCCCTATGTGTGCATGTGTGAGGGAAGAGGAGAGCAAGGCTGCACGCGGCCTTGCTCTGTGCATGATAGAGAGAGTCGCGATCACAAGGACCGCGGCCAGCCGCTCACTCCCCCTTGTCGCGTTCTCCATCTTCCTTCCTCCTACTTCCTGCATAGAGGACGAGGAGAAGACCGCCCTTGCCTTGTCAAGGTGAGGCCGTGCACAACGTCCCCGTGGGAGAGCCATCGTCCCACGCTCATCTCAACTACGACTTTGAAAAGAACATCACCCTTGTCCTTGGGTATTGAGGTGTGAATCTTAAAGGATACACTCTAGTAGCCTACTCTCTACCTCCACGATGTTATGTGGGCCAACCACTATATAGATATGTCCCCGAACTCGGCCCATATGATGGTTGCATGGATTACTCGAGTTTTATTAACAAATAAGAAAATGAAAGAGGAGATAGGAGAAAAGGAAGTGGAGAAGGAGATGAGAAGGAGCTATGGAGACGTTTGGGAAGAAAATGAAAGAAGAGGAAGGAGATGAGAACATAATAGTTGGATTTTAGGGTTCAAATGTGGAGTTTGTTTAAACAAATTTGAGACATGTCTCGGTAGTTGTGCACACATGGAATACCATGGTTTAACCTATGGGTGTCCCCGGGCGTGTCGATTTGTTTGCGAAAAACACGCGGAGTCGTCACGACACGTGTTTGGGGGTGTTTGTGGGTATGCATTTGTAGCTATTTGGGTAGCATGTGCAAGGTTAATTCCGCGGGTATAGGTGTATCAGACGATTGTAGGGTTCAGGTGTGTGACACTTCCCCACCGACCGTAATCAATGTTAATTTACATGGGACGTAATACGAACACCCTTGTTTAACTGTCGAGAAGAAGAGTCAATGACCCTGGGGGCCGCGACATCGGGAGGGCTTAACCTGGACTACAATGACGAAGCAATGAAAATAGTAACAATAGAGATTAGTGGAGGTTTAGAGATCAATCGCAGTTTGGCATTGGGAGGGATACAAACTCTGAGTTTGCGAGTAGAGTGGCTAGGCACTAACTCGGGGGTTATGGCATAGTTTGGTATTGGCTCAAGGATGTGGAGCGGCTCGGCACCGGCTCAGGTGTGGAGTGGCTTGGCTTTGGCTCAGACATGGAGCGGCTTGGCGTTGGCTTGGGTGTGAGGTCCTCGCCGTTAGTAAGGTGCAGATCGAGTGAGGGACAAGTGTTGTCAAGATTGGCAGTCGACTAGAGACAATTGTCAACTCTCTAAGGAATTTCATTAATATTCGCCATGAAAGGCTTCATATGGGGTGTTGAAGGCCCGATTACAAGTCTTGTGAAAGTCGTGGGACATTTCTATAATTCTTGCCAGTTCCCGAGTCTTTGCATAACTACGTGGGTATTTCTGCCATTTTACATGACATCCTTCGTGGGACTTGTGATTTGGCTATACGCCGTTTGAGGGGTGTTTTTGTTACATACCCTTGGAGTTAGAATGGCGATCGCAAAACCAACAATGCCCTTCCGCCAGAGAGCTTGAGTGCCCGTATGTCCTCCGAAGTCCGCTTGCATTGTTGTGCGTTGTATGCGTGTTGCATGTTGTGACCCTTGGCCTTCCTTGGGGGGTTTTATAGGCATTGGGCATGGGAGGGGTTTACCCCACGCAGGGTAGACCCTTGAGAGGATCTACCCAGACTGGGTAGACCATTGGGAGAGGTTTACTCGGACCGGCTAGACCCCTACCTAGGCCGCCCTCCCCTATCTCTCTCTTTTGTTTGGGGAAGGTTGTACCCGGGCTAGGTAGTCTCCCTTGGGGTCTACTCGGACTGGGTAGACCCCGGGGTCTACCCCTGCTGGGTGGTCCCCAGGAGGATTGGACCTAGCCCAGGTAGACCCCCCTTGGGGTCTACTCGGTCGCAGCTAGGAGAGAGAGAGGGGGGAGAGGGCCCCCTATAAAATTCTAATTTTTTGTGATTTTTGGGAGGGATTTTTAGGATTATTGCCACATGGAAGAAGAGGACAACGTCACGAGCTGCCAAGGTCACTTTGTGCTCCACTCTTCGTGCCACTTTGACCGAGCCGCCTCCATCTTGTTGTGGACTTTGTATGAGTATGCTGAGACACCCCTCGCCCACTTGCTTGCCATGTTGGGCTTCTGTAGATTAGGATGTTTGCCACGACAGAGTGCCTCAGGACTCGAGATTGACCAGGTGTGACGACCCAAGATCTGGATATCGGGAGGAGCCCGATACCATTCGAATCCTGACCCGCCGCCCACGAGTCGGGAGGGCACGGAAGGGATAAAAGGAGTGTGGAGACACAAAGAAATAGGAAATAATGCAGGACAATTCAACAATTAACAGAAATAAATAAACAACTACTACAGCAGAGTCCAGTCCAACAGAAAGTATAGTGGTACGTTTTACTGAGCGGGATCCCGCGGGACTTTAGACTGTACTTTCTGTTGGACTGAACTTTGCTGTAGTAGTTGTTTATTTATTTCTGTTAATTGTTAAATCGTCCTGCATTATTTCCTATTTCTTTGTGTCTCCACACTCCTTTTAGCCCTTCCGAGCCCTCCCGGCTCGTGGGCGGCGGGCCAGGATTCAAATGGTATCGGGCTCCTCCCGGTATCCGAGTCTTGGGTCGTCACAGCTGGTATCAGAGCGGTGGTTATGGACGTACATTGGAATTCGAAACATTACAGTGATCATAGTCCGTAAGGTCCAGCACAGTCGGCAGTTGGCATAGGGTTTTGTGCATGTTTTCCGCTTTATTTTTCGCTTGAGAGCTTGAGTGCGCTGCGTGGTGCTGTGAAGGTGGTTGCTGTTCATGGCTTTCGTGCCGACGTGGGGTCTAAGGATTGAGGTCGAGAGCTTTCTCCCTCATCGGTGGTGGCCCCGGTTGTGCTGCGTTGAGCAGAGGTTGCCGGCATGTGCGTTGTTGCGTTGCTGCGTTTGAAGTTTCTGCAGCGATGTCAGGTGGCTGGCGAGGGCTGTTCATCGTGAAGTGGACGTGAGCGTGCTCCGAGAGAGCTGCTGTTGAGTCTGGCCACTCCAGCTTGAGGTTTATCTAGCCCCTGAGGTGTTAAGATTGTGGTTTAAGGTGGCAGAGTAGGTGTTCTGATCAAGAAGTGTACTCGAGTGAGCGGAGGATCTTCTCGTTGAGCTGCTGTTTTGTCGAGCCCGATGTTCTTGTCGTGCTCTGTGGCGTCAGAAATGACGGGTCGGTCTTGATTATTTTACGGATTTCGATGTAGGATTGGGTTGTGGTGTCCCAGTAAGTCTTGCTCTTTCGCTCTTGTGTGCGAATGGGTTGTGTTCGCCCTAGATTTGGTTTGAGATATGAAGGTTCCGTGGCGAGTTCGGGACTCGAGGATGAGCGTTGGCGGTTGTCGATTATGGCTCGTGTTGCGGCTCTTGGCGTGGCATGTTGCCGTTCGAGGAATTACAGTGGTAGGGCATCGAGAGATGTTGTGATCGTGGTCCGACGTGACACTTGCTGAATGTGTCGGAGGCGCTGACCTGATGGAAGCGATGATGGTGCGGACACCAGAGCGATCGAGAAGCACGAACCGGCGAGACGTCGGTATCGTACGCGGAGCACCACTCGAGCTACATCAACTTTCATCTGGCTCGGAGACAGTCTAGAGACTCCCCCTTGAGTCTTAGTATTTATCATATTTACTGGGATTTTATTTGTGTGTAATGTGTGTTTATTTGACTTTATTCGGATTGTAAAAGGGGTTTATTTGTAATTTGGGACCACCTGGGTCCCGCGGGCCCCCCATCCCTTCTCCCATTGATCCACCTCAGCTCTTGGGCCCATGTGGGGCTAGTCAACCCTCCAAGGTGGGCTTCTAGAAGGGTTGGACCAAGGGGGGACAAAGGGTAACAAAATTCAAAATTTGGAACACATAAGTCAAGGAGGTGCCCCATGTATAATATAGCTTATTAGGATTGAAACCTTATTTTATTCGTTCCAAACCACATGGGAGAAATAAATTATGGACTCCCTCTTTTACCCCCCACCAATCCTAGATCTAGGGATAGAACTAGTCTTTTTGTATTTTCTATAAGAATATTGTATTTTCATTTTGAGTAGAATTAATGCAAAGAAAATTGAAGAATTTCCTCCAAGGAGCAAGGGCCGCCCCCTATCTCTCTCCTCTCTCTCCCTTCTACAGTTGGGAAGGCTGTGTTCTTGAGGTGTGAAGCCTCTTCTATCAGGTGTGAAGATCGTCGCCGCCGCCGCCGCCGCCACCGCCATCGTGCCGCCGTCGCGCCGCCGCCATCGTCACCGGAGTTCTGTCCACTCAGGATAGCCCCTTGATCTCGGATTCATCTGGAGCCCAAACTTTCACGGTGAGTTCCAGGGGTCTTCATCATGTTCCATAAAAATTGGTTGGACTTCTAGCTTCTTTTTTTCCATTTTTCCATTTTCGTTCTTCCTTTTCTTCCAGATCTGCCAGTTCTCTGTCCTATGTCACAGCAGCCCTAAGTTTCCCCCTTTTGATCCCCTTATTGATTTTTTTTTGAACCCCCAATTTTATTGGAGGTTCTTTCCACCACCCCCATATCCACGAATTTTCGTGGAATTTCTAAAGACTTTCACCTATTTTCTAAAAATCACTTTCAGATCCCCACTCAGTTCTGTCTGCCTCTGTCTAGATCCGACCACCCAGCAGTATAAAATACCTTTCCCCATCCAAACTTCCACCAAATCGGTTATAAAAATTATTACCGTCTTTCTCTCTCTCCCCTCTACAACTTTCATGAAGAGGTCCACATCTGAATCGGGGGTCTACTTCATGGTCAATGCCAACTCTCAGGAAACTTCCTCTCTGCCCGGCCAGATCTGAAATAAAGATCAGTCCGGCTCATAAATCTGTCAACAAAAGTACAGCCCCAACGAATTTTTTGGAGTCACAGAGGGTCGAAGGACTTCGAGAGAGCTTTCCAACGGCGCTGCTTTCGTGCCGATCCGACATGGGTGCTGTTCGCAGCAACAGATCTCGCCGGGTCGCACGCTACAAAATAGAGGTTGCAGATCCGTGGCCAGCCTCTCCGACAAGTGGAGATCGGAGCCGCCCAGCCTCCGACCGGAGTTCCAGCCCAGCCTCCGCCCAGGAAAGCGTGCCACCAGGTGTCACCATCTCAGCGGGACTCACCCTGTTAGGTCCGGAGGACTGAGCAGCACGTGGGCCCCACGAACCCGTAGATCACACCGTCCGGACATCACTAAAACGCGGATTTCGGCACCGTCGGAGTGACATCAAGAAGCTGCCCGTCAACCCAATTCCCGCTACTCCCGGGGCCCACATATGACCTGTTACCTCCCTGCGTGGAGTGGGTCAAAGCATTTGTACCGTTGTAATATTTGTTAACTGGGAGTACAGATTTGGCCGGGGTTGTCTTCCCCACGCCGGGAGCGTGGAGGTAATGGTCTTACTTCTTGGCGTTCATTTGCTAGTTTAGTATATGGTCATATGCCGCTGTGAGTGCGTTAGGATTCTAGCCCGTGAGTTCATGTCACCGCTATAAGCAAGAGAGTGACCCGTCCCGTGCATCAATCCGAGCACAGAAGTGAGTCGACCACCCTTGACTCTGCCGGTTTCTCAACCGCGCGGATCCACATTTCCCCTCGCTTGGGGCGACGAGTGAGCTTGCGTTTCTGTTAGCGACGTATAGCCCATATGAACTCTTAGTGTCGGGTCGAAGTGTCTCTTCTATTCATATGTTGCTGGTCGCGTCTCCATTTAGAGTCCGAGGTCCGCATCACTTAGAGTCGGTCCCTGTGTCCGTCCCGCATAAATTTGGTATCAGAGCGAGTCGAGTCTAGGGTAGTCAATAGTCATTGCTTAACAAAAAAGAGTCATTTAAGTTTAGGAGTATAAGTCTAAGTCTAAGTCGGTCATTGCATTTGCATACCATTATTCAGTATATGAAAAGGTGTCGCCTGACCGTTAGGTTACGCCTATCGGGGAGGTGATTCACTCGCGTGAGAGGATCTTCGGATCCCCGGACTCCACCAGGTACCGGATCTTGGTTTAAGTCTAGGGTCCTTAGTGTGTATTAGTTAGTGCATTCCAACCTTGCATAGTCGTCTCTAGTGTCTTGTCCAAGTGTCAACATGTCCATCTTGTAGTTCCCCATTTCCAATGGAATCTCGATCGCCCAGGCGATATGACCGTTGGCAAACCCATGGGCTTGGCAACCACCCTCTCCACTTCCGTAGGCCCGAAGCCTCGGATTTTTATGGCTCCAATGACCCGGGTGACTACCTCAAGTGGGAGGCCACCATGGACACATACTTTGATTGTTATACCATGTCCGAAGCCGGTCAATTCTATTTCTCCAAGGAGAGGCTTCTACACGAGGCCACCGAAAAGTGGGACCACGTTGAGCGCTTGAGAGAGGTTAGGAGGCAATGGCCCATCGAGTCATGGTGGGACATGAAGAGAGAGCTTAGAAGGGTCTACCTTCCCCATCCGGTCCCTTCCAACCCGTCCCACCCATTTACTTCCAACCATGTGGGTCACACCTCCAGCCGACCCCACCAACTCACTTCCAACCAAGTGGGTCATATCCGGAGGCAAGAAGCCCCTCAGGTACCCAAGCCTAGGCCGGTTGATAACGGGCGAGTCCACCGCGATACCCCTACTCCAACCCACGCCGTTACCGAACTTGGGCAAATGATTTTGGATTGGGTGGATAGGAGATGTGCTTATTTTGAGTCGCTGGTCTCCCCTTGCCCACCTCCGAGTCCGGACATAGCCATACTCGAGCCTAGGGAGGTCATGGCCGGTAGTCCCAACCCGGCCCCACCTACGGGGTCCCAAGGGCCTCTTCCCCTCCTAGTGGACATCCCTCCTCCTAGTGCTCCTTTGCCACTCATTTTCGATCCTCGCCCGGAGCCATTTCATTTGGAGTCATCTCAGCCAAAGCTACCAGTGTTTCTAACGGGAAAGCTACTCATAGCCGAGCCACTCTTTAGCTGGCTTAGGACAGGTTTGGTCCCTGCCCCATCTTACTACCCATCCATGGACCCCGCACTACAAGTAGTGCCCGTCAACTCCTTCTACACAACGTTTTGGTCTAGTCACCACGTAGATATCTTGGAAGACCTTCTCCAGGGATTAGACTGCCAATGGAAGTTGACGCATATGTTGGCCCCAAGCTTCGACCGACCCGCAGGTCATAGCTTCACCCATTCCGCTTTGGGATCCATTACCTCCGTGTACACCGTGGGCCATATCACCACGGAGGTTCTTTTGTTCCTTCCCCTATTGCCCGAGCCTCACTTTAGTCCATTTGTCCCAAGGGAGGAATCCTATATCCTATACACCGTCCCATCTCCCTTCATGGATGAAGGTGATCAACAACACCTTCTAGACTTCCACACATGGGACCTTGAGATGAGGGAATCCATATCGAGGGGTCACACATTCTTTGATCCCTTCGATACTTTTCTTAGTTGACCCCTTGGTCCACAATCTCCATTCCACCTCTTTAGGGGAGTCCACCACTATGCCCCTTCCCCACGGGCCGGGCCATCGACACCCACCGAGTCCGTTCACGGGCGAGAGACACCCAACCCTCCTGGCCCACCCAAACCTCCCAAATCCAAAGGACCATCTTATGATTGTACCGACATTCGGTCACACCTAGGGTATGCATGGCACACATTCGGATGTCCTGGACCACCTTGCATATGATTGGGTCGGACTAACCGTAGGGTTGTTTAGGGTCGTGTGTGCATCCGTGTGTTTTTCTTTTTGCTAAGCATGTTAGGAGTTTGCATGACGACGTCCGTCGTCACATTGAGGCTAGCAATGCACGGTATAAGGAGCTAGTCGATGCCCATAGACACCACCGTGAGTTCCAAGAGAGTGAATATGTCATGATCAGGGTAAGACCTGTACGATTTCCCTCTGGAACCGTAAAGAAATTGCAAGCTCGGGGAGCCGGTCCATTTAGAGTGTTGAAACGCGTTGGATCCAATGCGTATGTTGTGGACCTGCCCGAGGAATATGGTATAAGCTCTACTTTCAATGTGTCGGATCTAGTTACATATAGGGACCCAACGGTGATCCCTAGTGAGCCTTTCGAGCCATCTCCTCCCATTGAGAGTGATCCCACACCTGAGTGTCCACCACCGGCCCCATTTCCACAGCAGCGAGAGTATATCGATCACATACTGGATGAGCATGTGACAGTTACCAGGAGTGGATCCTACCTGCGCTATCTAGTGCGTTGTAGAGGGCGACCCGCCACCGAGGATACTTGGATCACCCGTGGAGAGTTGCAGAGGCTAGATCCGGATCTACTGGAGCGCTACCAGAGCGATGCAGACCCTTACTCGATAGGGTCGAGTTTCTCCCACCCGGGTAGAATTGGTGCGGACACTAGAGCGATCGAGAAGCACGAACCGGCGAGCCGTCGGTACCGTACGCGGAGCACCACTCGAGCTATATCAGCTTTCATCTGGCTCGGATATAGTCTGGAGACTCGCCCTTGAGTCCTAGTATTTATCATATTTACTGGGATTTTATTTGTGTGTAATGTGTGTTTATTTGGCTTTATTCGGATTGTAAAATGGGTTTATTTGTAATTTGAGACCACCTGGGTCCCGCGGCCCCCCCATCCCTTCTCCCATTGATCCACCTCAGCTCTTGGGCCCATGTGGGGTCAGTCAACCCTCCAAGGTGGGCTTCTAGAAGGGTTGGACCAAGGGGGGACAAAGGGTAACAAAATTCAAAAGTTGGAAGACATAAGTCAAGGGGTGCCCCATGTATAATATAGTTTATTAGGATTGAAATCTTATTTTATTTGTTCCAAATCACATGGGAGAAATAAATTATGGACTCCCTCTTTTACCCCCCACCAATCCTAGATCTAGGGATAGAACTAGTCTTTTTGTATTTTCTATAAGAACCTTGTATTTTCATTTTGAGTAGAATTAATGCAAAGAAAATTGAAGAATTTCCTCCAAGGAGCAAGGGCCGCCCCCTATCTCTCTCCTCTCTCTCCCTTCTACAGCTGGGAAGGCTGTGTTCTTGAGGTGTGAAGCCTCTTCTATCAGGTGTGAAGATCGTCGCCGCCGCCGCCACCGCCATCGTGCCGCCGTCGCGCCATCGTCACCGGAGTTCTATCTACTCAGGACCGCCCCTTGATATCGGATTTCTTGCTCTCAGCCACGAGTTCATATGGAGCCCAAACTTTCAGGGTGAGTTCCAGGGGTCTTCATCACGTTCCATAAAAACTGGTTGGACTTCTAGCTTCTTTTTTTCTATTTTTCCATTTTCGTTCTTCCTTTCCTTCCAGATCTGCCAATTCTCTGTCCTGTGTCACAACAGCCCTGAGTTTCCCCCTTTCGACCCCCTTCTTGATTTTTTTGAACCCTCAATTTTATTGGGGGTTCTGTCCACCACCCCCATCATCCACGAATTTTCTTGGAATTTCTAAAGACCTTCACCTATTTTCTAAAAATCACTTTCAGATCCCAACTTAGTTCTGTCTGCCTCTGTCGAGATCCGACCACCCAGCAATATAAAATACCTTTCCCCATCCAAACTTCCACCAAATTGGTTATAAAAATTATTGTTGTA
Organism: Amorphophallus konjac; assembly: GCA_022559845.1. Lineage (NCBI taxonomy): Eukaryota > Viridiplantae > Streptophyta > Magnoliopsida > Alismatales > Araceae > Amorphophallus > Amorphophallus konjac. Next base: position 410,375,002 of record CM040122.1, on the reverse strand, counting down.
TTTCTCTCTCTCCCTTCTACAACTTTCATGAAGAGGTCCACATCTGAATCGGGGGTCTACTTCTTGGTCAACGCCAACTCTCAGGAAACTTCCTCTCTGCCCAGCCAGATCTGAAACAAAGATCAGTCCGACTCATAAATCTGCCAACAAAAGTATAGCCCCAACGAATTTTCTGGAGTCACAAAGGGTCGAAGGACTTCGGGAGAGCTTTCCAACGGCGCTGGTTTCACGCCGATCTGACATGGGTGCTGTTCGCAGCAACAGATCTCGCCGGGTCGCGCGCTGTAAAACAGAGGCTGCATATCCGTGGCCAGCCCCTCCAACAAGTGGAGATCGGAGCCGCCCGGCCTCCGACCGGAGTTCCAACCCGTCCATCACCCTGGGAAGCGCACCACCAAGTGTCACCATATCAGCGAGACCCACCCCGTCTGGTCCGGAGGACTGAGCAGCACGTGGGCCCCACGAACCCGCAGATCGTGCCGTCCGGACAGCACTAAAATGCGGATTTCGGCATCGTTGAAGCGACATCAAGAAGCTGCCCGTCAACCCAATTCTCGCTACTCCCGGGCCCCACATATGACCTGTTACCTCCCTACGTGGAGTGGGTCGAAACATTTGTACCGCTGTAATATTTGTTAACCGGGAGTACGGATTTGGCCGGGGTTGTCTTCCCCACGCTGGGAGCGTGGAGGTAACGGTCTTACTTCTTGGCGTTCATTTGCTAGTTTAGTATATGGTCATATGCCGCTGTGAGTGCGTTAGGATTCTAGCCCGTGAGTTCATGTCACCGCTGTAAGCGAGAGAGTGACCCGTCCCGTGCATCGATCCGAGCACGGAAGTGAGTCGACCACCATTGACTCTGCCGGTTTCTCAGCCGTGCGGATCCACGTTTCCCCTCGCTTGGGACGACGAGTGAGTTTGTGTTTCAATTAGCGACGTATAACCCATAGGAACTCTTAGTGTCGGGCCGAAGTGTCTCTCCTATTCATATGTTGCTGGTCGCGTCTCCATTTAGAGTCTGAGGTCCGCATCACTTAGAGTCGGTCCCCGTGTCCGTCCCGCATCAGATGATTTTCTCGGTGCTGGAAGCTGCTGTTCCCAGCACGTGCGAGGTTCAAGGTCAGGTCGAGCGCGGAGGTTTCTCCAATTGGTCGGAGGAGTGTTGGCTTCTCCGTGGGTTGGAGAGATTGTGTTTGGCTAAGGTTCGTCGTCTTGCATTATGTGCCCAGATTGGTTGTCCTCGGTGTGCCATGGAATCCGTCCGAGACGCGTCCTATGTTTTGGCAAGGTGGTTGCCTGTGAGAGTTGTGTCCATTTCCTCTGGTGTAAGGGTGCTGGCGCTGTTCCGGAAGGATGAGTGCTGGTCTAGCGATGTTCAAATTCTTGGCTGGTGCTGGAATTTTTCGATGCGTGGCAGTTCGGAGCCTGCAGATTTGCACAGGATTGCCAGATTTGGGAGTGAATTTGTGCTTGGGGTTCGAGGTAATGGAGCTGTCCTCACCCTATTTCCTGAAGTTGACCAGCCTAGTTGTGGATTGTCGGGATGGCGAGTCCCGAGTTGCCATGTTGGCTGTGCGCGTGGATCAGAGTGTGCAGCAGAAGCATGGTGGACTCATAACCCACTGGTTCAGGATCGTAGCGTTGGTTGCTACGGGCGGATTTCTTGACGATGCGTCGAGCATCGGAGGATTGGTTCTTCGGTGTAAGACATGTTGTTGCCGTGCCCTTGCTCGAGGTATTGTGATTCGTGGCACTGGTAGGATGGTGTGTTGGGAAAAATGTTGGCAAGTGTGCCGCAAGAATACCCTGTTCATGTGATGGAAGCCGTGTCGGGCGTCGATGTTAGAATCAGATGGGGTTGTTGAGGATGTCGCCTGACGGAGCTCGAGGACGTGTTGGTCAGAGTCGGTGGCTTGGTGCCCGACTTGTATTGGAGGTCGTGTCCTCGGATGAGATCGTGTTTTGAAGAAGTGATCTCTGGCAGATTATGGGTCCCTATTGGTGGCTGCAAGTGATTGGTAAGCCTAGTCCGGTAGTCGACCACGGTGAGATGTATATTGTTTGGGAACCCGTGTGCATTGGTTGCGGCGTTGGTGACCGTGTTGCCGTAATATTGGATGGCACTTTTCTCCCTTAGAGACGTGTGCCATGAATTGTTTCGGTGGTGTCCCGTGGCTCTGTGGTGAGGGCGGAATCGGGATTGGCAAGTGTCCACTTGGATTAATCGAAACGAAGGATTTGATGAGACAAGACGGAATAGTGATGCCTCTGGGCGGAGGCCTTTTATTGAGATTGGCATCGGATTGGTGGTCCTTGATGGGACGTTGACGTTGGAGCGGTTATCCCTGGTCTGGTGACCAGCATGGGAGGATTTCCCTGTAAGTCTGAGTCGAGTGAGGTGATGACAGAAGACTCCTGAGTCTTGTCATTGGTTTCATCGTGCTCCCCTGCAAGGGTAGAGTTGGCGCGATGCTTGAGATCGGATGCGGTGTCCGAGAGAAGTTCTGCTCGAGTTGTGATAATTATCTGTGTGTGAGTCAGCGGATAGCCTGTTGTGAGTTGGATCGTGCCCGTTGGGCCGGTGGAGGTTTTCCGTTGACGAACAGTTGGCGACCATTGTATGGTCTTTCACAGACAGAAGTTGCTGGTGGCAGCGGTACCATGATTGGTTCTCGCGTTGTCTCAGGTGATGCCAGACTCGTGCTTCTGTGTGTGCCTACTCTGTTGCCCGGTGTGTGAGGCATGTAGAGCGAGGTGTTCTTCATGATGGTAGTCTGGCTATGTCCCTTAGGATCGGTGCTTTCGTGAGAATCGAGATTTTTCTGTACTGGGGCTCTGACGGCGTTGTCAGTTGGTTCAGTGTTCTTCCCTTGTGGCTTGGTGCTAGTCCTAAATTTTGAGGATGAAATTCCTTTTTAAGGGGGGAGGGCTGTAATGTCCCGGGTTTTTCGGATCTGGATTCGTGGGTTTCGGATCGCTTTTCGCAGGTTGCGGATTATGTCCGTTTTAGCTTCGGACTATTTTTACCGTATTGTCGGACCCATTGGTGGTGTGCCCGTGAGTTTCCTTGGGTCCGTGGTGTTGCGAGGAGCACGCCGGTAATTTTCTAAATTTTTCGGAGCGCCTGTGTGGGTCCTGGGTTGCGTTTTGGGTTTTACGCGTGTTTTCGTCTGTCGGACCTTCGGAACCCCGTACAAGGTGAACCGTTGCGTTCTCCGACTCCGAGACGTTACCACTGCGTTGTCCGTCTTTCGAGGATCAGGGATGTGGTTTTTCCCTATTTTTCATATTTTTGGTAATTTCTGGATTTTCTATATATATAACCTCATTTTTCTCTCTCTCCCTCACTCTCATTTCTCACTCTCTCCCTCTCTCTTCTCTCACGCTCTCCTTTCTCACCCTCTCTCCCCGGAGGTCGACGGAGCGGGGCGGGGGTGCAGTGGGGCGACGCGGGCGAGGAGGACGGCGAGGATGGGTCGAGGATCGGGGGACGAGGGCAAGTGAAAGCTCGGTGGCGCGATCGCGAGCCGGCGAGGGTTTCGCGGTGTTTTCTTCGTGGATCGGCATCCACGGCGCGTCGAATCTTCGGTGGAGGTTGGGAGATGGACCCCCAGCTCGTGTACTTCATTTCCCGCGAGTTTTGTAGGCCGTGGTGAGCCGAGCGGGCTTATTTTAGCTTTTTGGGGAAAAACCATGTTTTTGGGGTGTGAGCCGGATCTCTCGTTTCACGGCGTTTTTGGTCGATCCGGGGGTTTAGATGCATGCTTAGGGGCTTGGGGATGGATTCCCCTTTGTTTTCCCATCACCCGGGGGTGATCAGGACGTGGATCGGGTTTTGGCGTTTCCTGCCGTTCTTAGTTTTTCGGAAGTGTGGCGGTCCTTCCAGTGACCGCCACAGCCTTCTGGCGGTCCCCATGCGACCGTTTCAAGCTTTCGTGCGTGGGTTGGGCGTGGCGGCCTCATGATGAGCCGCCAGAGCCCAGCTGGCGGCCGCACGATGAGCCGCCAGAGCCCATTTGGCGACTGAAGGTTCGACCGCCAAGCCCAGCTGGCCAGCGTGGCCTTCGAGGCGTTTTGACCGTTGGAAGCTTTTTGGGGTGTGGCCGCCGAGGGTGCGCCCGCCTCATCCCTGTGGCGGACCTAGGTAGGACCTGTTAGTGTTGGTGTGCTACAGGCCAATTTCAGGTCGGGTAGGCCCAATAGTTGTACGATCTTGTTCATTAATAAAGTGGTGTTTGAGCGTAAATATGCGATTGTGTTACTTTACGTTGTCCCTAGGATATGTGGTTGTAAAGTCAGCTCGAGATGGGATCTCGAACATGAGATTGACTTTACATGTACAGATACCTTAAACTGTTCCTGGTTGGAGGGTAATCACTCGGGGACTTTTATTACCTATTAAACTAGTACACATGATGTGTCAGTGACCAGTCTCATGGTCATTGGTGCGGGGCACCAACACATATGTGTAGGTGTATGTCCTTGGAGGATGTGCACTGAACTGATCCGCTATTGGATCTTCAGATGGTTGATTATACCTAATGTCAACTGAAGATCCAACGGTCACAGTAGCATCGTTGGTCCTTTGACCTGAGACATTGATCGGATCTTACACGAGGACTGGAATGGTTTAATTACTTAGCTAAGTGACTTTAACCATAAGTCATGACTTGTCGAGTCATTAACCACTCCAGGATACGTGTGAAGATCATTAATAGTCAAGAAGGGATCGCTCACTGTCGGGTATATATCAGACAGTTAATGGGTCATGACATTGACGCTCCGTTAAATCCCTGGCCAGGGTCGTATGAGTTCGTTTAGGACGGACGTCATACACTTTAAGGAGGTCATAGTCAAATGGCACGATCATGGGGTTTGATAGAAACCGTACCCTCGATCGTACCAGACTCATAGAATGAGCGAGGGATTATATCGATGCGGTAACTGTGGACTAACAGGTACCAGACAGGCTGGTTTAAACCCGGGGTCCTCTAGGATCACGCGGATTTGCTTGACCCAACGTGATCAAAGGTTCAGAATAAATTAAACTATTGTTCGGCTCTAGTAGAAGCGAAGAATACGTTTAGTTTACTTCTATTAGAGAATTAGAAGTTAATGGACCTTAAACTAGAGTGACTGTGGGCCTAGAGGATCACACACAATGGATTCTTGGGTGACGGATTATTATTATATAAGTGTATGTATTAATTCCTTTTAATTCCTTTTGGAAAGGAGTGTAAATGGAGCTTAATACATATGTATAATAGTGGATAGGACATATATACAGTTTCGGTCTTTTAGAACCCTTTTATAATAAACCTAAACTCTATATATAGCCACCTATGTGATGCTCATTCGAGCCTTCACTTCTTCCAACCTCTTAAGCTTAAGCAAGCACATAAGCTTAAGAGGAGGATTAGCCTACCCCCTTTCTCCCCTTTGCTCTCTCTCTCCAGAAGGTGATAGAGTCGGGAAAAGTTGCGCCGGAGAGGTACCGTCGCTGCGCAAGGGTCAGTGTGGATCTGCTCTAGAGGCCGTACAGCTGTGCGGCTCGATTTCTCTGCATCGGGCTTAGCGGACAGCGTCGTTCCGCGTAAGGTGAAACACGCAACCCGTAATTAGGGTCTTAGAAACACCGATTAGAGTACAGATTAAGCTTTCCATAACACCGGGATCGGGCAAATTAAATTTTTGTTATCCGCTGTGTCACCCGTAGGTGCTGTGCGAAACCTTACAGTGGTATCAGAGCCAGGTTCGCGCTCTGATCGGTGTTTTTATCGCCGTTTAGAATCATGCTTTAGGGGCATATTAAATCTTCAATTATAATTTGTAGAAAGAGATTTGGACATCTCTCTTCTTCCAGGATGCTGGGCATCGCTGGAGCAAAATTTTTTTTTAAAAAAAAAAATTTTTTCTTTGGGCCTGCCCGGTTTGGGCGCACTGCGCCCTGGGCGCGGTGCGCCCAGGGCGCAGTGAGCCGGCAGGCGCCGCCCACGCGGGGGCACCCGCGTGGCGGGCGCCCGCCTTGCGGGCGCCGCCCCACGCGGGGCGACCGCGTGGCGGGCGCCCGCAGGCGGCGAGCCCGGGTCAACCCCCGCGGGCGATGACCCGCGTGGCGGTCGCCCACGTGGCGCGGCCACGCGGACCCCGCGTTGCGGGCGCCCGCGTCGCGGGTCGCGCCCGCAACGCGCGCGGGCGGGTCAGCGCCCACCCCGCACGCGGGCAGGTCGGCCCGCCTTAATTTTTTTTAATTTTTTTAAAAAAAATTGCTTATTTTTAATTTATTAGTGCATATATTAATATATATATATTATATATATATATTAAAATACTCAGTAAATTAATTAGTATTTTATCTATTAGGTTAAATAGTATTTTCTCAATAGTAAATGTCGAATGGTAAATTTTATTTAACCAATTTGAATTTACCAAGGTGAGATAATTACTATTTACCTTGAGATAAAATGGTTATAATTGAAGTTACTTCAGTAAAATTAAATTTTTGAATTTTTAATTATTAGATAATTAGAAAATTCAAATTTTGAATTTTATTGAAGTTAAATGTGAAAAATTCAATTATTTAAAAGTTTAATTATTAGATAATTGTTAAATTCAAATTTTAAATTTTAGAAAATTACTAATTGAGGATAATTGCATTATTTAAATTTATTTTCAAACAAAAATTATTGGATAATTAGTTTGAATTTAAATTTAAAATTATTGGCATGTTTAAATTTTGAATTTAAATTTGATTATTGGATAATTAAATTTAAATTTAAATTTAATTAATTATCTCAATTAGATGCCCCTGTAGAAAATGATGGTTCTTTACGTGCTTTACTTTATTTACCTTGTATTGACCTGCTTGTGTGTTTAATTTTAGTTAATCATACTTTGATTTTTAAAATTAAACAAAGCTAGCCTATTTTTATTTGCACATCCCATTTTCTAAATTCAAAAAGTACGGATTATTTTCAGAAAATAACCCTTGATTGATTTTATTTGAATGGGTTGGCAAGTGATCATGGACTTGGATTAATGTAATTAATTGGGGTCTGGGAACCTCCTTTCTCTCTCTGTTAAAATTCCAATGTACTTCTATCTTCCTCCATTGTTGTACTCGCCCTAAGGGCTGCTGGAATTTGAGTCACATGTAATTTAATTTTTCCGGCCTGCGTGCCGTGTAAAAGTTGTAATTAATGCGGCGTCGGAGTCTGAAAGCGTGGAGCACACCCGATGAGGACGATCCAGCTGCTTCGAAAGCGGGCCGGATGTCTTAGTTACATTAGGGTTAAAGTTCATGATCACTTGCGTTTATTTTTGCATTGGATGCATTTATTTTGTGCAAACTACTAGGTACGGTAAATATATTGGATATATTTATATTACCACTTAGGGTGAGATCAAGATAAAATTAAATTCCCTCGCGTTTAAATTTTAGATCTGGTAAGCGTGGCTCTAGGAGTCGTCGTGGCCCTCCATCATTATGGAGTGAATGAACGTCTTCATTTCATTGATTTGTTGTGCTTTCCACAAGGTCCATGAGTTTGGGGACGGGATTAAACTCCAAGGCTCGGCCTCAATGGGGTGAGGAATTGAACTCAGCTTTGTTGTACTTTCCACAAGGGTCGGGTCATGAACTCATTGCTATGTTGTAATGATGGTTAGATCTAACCGAGAATATCATTTGTTGTGCTTTCCACAAGGGGATGATTTCTCGGGGGCCGAATATCGGATATTGCATTAGATGCAAGTGCTTGTTGACTGCCCTTGAGATGGTGTATGACTTGTTGTGCTTTCCACAAGGTCGTACATCAGTCTCGTTGGGATTCCGACCCACTAGGTTGATCTCGTTGATCTCCCGTTCTATATACCGAGGGTTATATAGTTCGATCGAAAAATAGTGGGACTAACTAAGATAAGAAACCACATCTAAGTTAGAATTTGAACACATGCTAAGTTGTCATTTATTTCTTATCCAGATTACAATGTCGTCGTCCAACCCCCTCCGCGGCATCTTGGATGTAAATAGATTAACTGGACCGAACTACTCGGATTGGTTGCGTAATCTACGCATAGTCCTTACCGCCGAAAAGATTGCGTACGTGTTGGACACGGTTCATTCTGAGCCAGCTCCTGATGCCGACGAGGGCGAGTTACTGGCTTATGCCAAGTGGTCTGAGGACTCCTCCCTTACCCAATGTTACATGTTGGCCTCTATGGCTCCTGAGCTACAGAGGCAATTTGAAAAGACTGATTGTAGAAGTATACTTCTCAATCTACGCCAGCTCTTCGGGGAGCAGGGTAGGATTGAGAGGTATGACATCTCCAAAAGGCTTTTCAGGACACGGATGTCTGAGGGTTCTTCAGTACAGGCTCATGTATTGAAAATGATGGAGTGGATAGAGAGACTCAATGCACTGGGGTTCAAGTTGGATCTTGAACTGTGCATTGATCTGATACTCCAGTCATTGCCCGATTCCTTTTCTTCCTTCATCATAAATTTTAACATGAATAGAATTGATGCAACTCTCCCGGAGCTGCTCAACATGTTAAAGAGTGCTGAAGGAACTATGCAGAAAGATAAACCATCTTCTTCTGTAATGATTATTGGCCGGGTCAATAAGAAAAGGAAGGCCACCCAGATATCCACTACAAGTAACAAAGGGAAAGGAAAGAAAAAGGCCACGGGTAAGCAACTCGCCAAAGTTGACAAAGGGAAGGGCAAGAAGAATGAAAAGGAAGACAAATGTTTTCGATGCGGGGAAACTGGGCATTGGAAAAGGAATTGCAAGGCAATTCTAAATGAAGGTATTTTTGTCATAGACCTTAATTTGTCATATATGGAATCCACATCATGGGTATTGGATACTGGATGTGCATCTCATATCTGTAATTCTGTGCAGGTGCTGGCAAATAAAAGGCGATTGGGCAAAAAGGAGATTGAACTGAGGATGGGTAATGGAGCTTTAGTTTCTGCCAAAGCTGTCGGGACAGCACGCCTCAGTTTACCTTCAGGAGGCATTCTGGAGCTGAATGACTGTTATTATGTTCCTAATATTATTAAGAACATTATTTCAATCTCTGGCTTGTATAACAATGGATACACATTGGCTTTTAATAGCACTGGGTGCTCTATAATGAATAATGGTTTGAATATAGCCAATGGTTCATTAGTCAATGGTCTTTATGTATTAGATACACGTTCTAATGTTATGCAAATTTCCAATGCTGATGAAGTGAATTCTGCATATCTATGGCATTGCAGACTTGGTCATGTAGGTGAGAAAAGAGTATCTCACTTACACTCAAATGGGTATTTGAATTCGTTCGAATATAAGCCATTTGATACCTGTGAGTCGTGTCTCATGGGGAAAATGACCAAGGCTCCCTTTGGTGGACATGGTGAGAGGGCTGTTGACCTTCTCGAGCTCATACACTCGGATGTGTGTGGACCCATGTCCATAGAAGCAAAAGGAGGTTATCTCTATTTCATTTCTTTTATTGATGACTTTTCTAGATATGGCTATGTGTATTTAATGAGACATAAGTCACAAGCCTTTGAGAAGTTTAAGGAATACAAGAATGAAGTAGAGAAACAGACTGGCAAAAGTATAAAGGCTCTTCGATCGGATCGAGGAGGTGAATACTTAAGTCACGAATTCACTTCTTATCTTAAAGACTATGGAATAGTTTCTCAGTGGACTCCACCGTATACACCACAGCATAATGGTGTATCCGAAAGGAGAAACATGACATTGTTAGACATGGTCCGATCCATGATGTCTATGTCAGGACTACCCTTGTCTCTTTGGGGCTATGCGTTAGAGACTGCGGCTTATTTATTGAATATGATCTCAAGTAAATCAGTTCCTTCTATACCATATGAGATATGGAAGGGCAGGAAACTAAATTTTAATCACATTAAAATTTGGGAGTGTTCTGCTCATGTAAAGAAGAACGAGAGTGATAAGCTTGAGTTAAGAACCGATATGTGTAGGTTTGTGGGATATCCAAAGGAGACGTTTGGATATTATTTCTATCACCCTTATGAGCAAAGGGTCTTAGTGGCCAATAGAGCTGTATTTTTGGAAAGAGAATACCTACTCCAGAAAAATAGTAGGAGCCAGATAGAATTGGACGAGGTCCAAGAACCACAACCCATAGACACACACTAATTAGATGAGACTGTATCGGTTGATCCTATTCAAGGTGAAACACTGACACTACGGAGATCTGGTAGACTACCGAGAGAACCTGAGAGATATGTTGGACATGTCTCAGAGGGGTCCTCTAAGGTATGTATCGATGAGGATGATGATCCTCAGTCGTACCAGGAGGCGATCCGTAGTGTAGACTCCGAGAAATGGCAAGAGGCAATGGATTTAGAGATCCAGTCCATGTACACCAACAAAATTTTGAACTTGGTTGATGTACCCGAAGGGAAGGTCCCTATCGGCTGCAAATGTATTTTCAAAAGAAAAATCGATGCAGATGGACAGATTGACACATACAAGGCTAGACTAGTGGCGAAAGGATATCGTCAAAGGCAAGGCATTGACTATGACGAGACGTTTTCACCGGTAGCCATGGTTAAGTCAATTAGAATCCTCCTTGCCATTGCTGCATACCTGGATTATGAGATCTGGCAAATGGATGTGAAGATAACTTTTCTTAATGGAAACCTGTCAGAAGAGGTGTACATGGTACAGCCTGAGGGATTCACCTCCAAGCCACATCCTAATAAGGTATGCAAACTTCAAAGGTCCATTTATGGATTAAAGCAGGCATCTAGAAACTGGAACTTAAGATTTGACGAGGCTGTCAAATTTTTCAACTTCATTCGGAATGAAGATGAACCATGTGTTTACAAGAAGGTCAGTGGGAGCTCAGTGACCTTCTTGGTCCTTTATGTTGATGACATCTTACTCATTGGGAATGATGTAGGGATGTTGACATCAACTAAGTCTTGGTTGTCCAAGACTTTCTCCATGAAGGATTTGGGAGAAGCATCCTATGTGCTGGGCATAAGGATCTATCGAGATAGATCTAAAAGGATGCTAGGATTATCCCAATCCATGTACATAGATACTATCCTCAAAAGGTTTAGGATGGAAAATTTCAAGAGAGGTCTCATTCCCATGAGACATGGAATTTGCCTATCCAAGGGGATGAGTCCTAAAACTTCTGAGGAGGTCGCACACATGAATAAGGTACCCTATGCTTTGGCGATATGGTCAATCATGTATGCAATGCTATGTACACGGCCTGATGTTACCAATGCTTTAAGCATTGTCAGCAGATATCAGGCAAATCCAGGCGAAGAGCACTGGAAGGCAGTAAAGGGTATCCTTAAGTACCTACGAAAGGCTAAGGATCTTTTTCTGCTTTATGGAGGAGAGGACCTACAGCTTAGAGCTTACACAGATTCTAGTTTTCAGTCAGATCCAGATGACTGCAAATCCGTGTCTGGATTTGTATTCATGTTGAATGGAGGGGCAGTCAGTTGGAGAAGCTCCAAGCAAGACACGACTGCAGACTCGACGACGGAGGCGGAATATATTGCTGCAGCTGAAGCTGCTAAGGAAGCCGTCTGGATGAAGAAATTCATCTTGGAACTTGGCGTAGTTCCCGAGATATCAGCTCCCATCCCATTATTTTGTGATAATAATGGGGCCATCGCCCAGGCGAAGGAACCGAGATCTCACCAAAGGTCAAAGCATATTCTCAGGCGCTTTTACCTTATTCGGGAGATTGTTGATCGTGGAGATGTGATGGTAGAGCGTGTACCGTCAGAAGACAACATAGCAGATCCACTGACTAAGCCTTTGACACAGACTGTATTTGAGCGTCATCGGGATAAGATGGGCCTCAAAGTTGTGGACAATTGGCTGTGGGCCTAGAGGATCACACACAATGGATTCTTGGGTGACGGATTATTATTATACAAGTGTATGTATTAATTCCTTTTAATTCCTTTTGGAAAGGAGTGTAAATGGAGCTTAATACATATGTATAATAGTGGATAGGACATATATACAGTTTCGGTCTTTTAGAACCATTTTCTAATAAACCTAAACTCTATATATAGCCACCTACGTGATGCTCATTCGAGCCTTCACTTCTTCCAACCTCTTAAGCTTAAGCAAGCACATAAGCTTAAGAGGAGGATTAGCCTCCCCCCTTTCTCCCCTTTGCTCTCTCTCTCCAGAAGGTGATAGAGTCCGGGAAAGTTACGCCGGGGAGGTACCGTCGCTGCGTAAGGGTCCGTGTGGATCTGCTCTAGAGGCCGTACAGCTGTGCGGCTCGGTTTCTCTGCACCGGACTTAGCGGACAGCATCGTTCCGCGCAAGGTGAAACACGCAACCCGTAATTAGGGTCTTAGAAACACCGATTAGAGTACAAATTAAACTTTCCATAACACCGGGATCGGGCAAATTAATATTTTTTTATCCGCTGCGTCGCCCGTAGGTGCTGTGCGAAACCTTACAGGACCCCCAATCCCTTCGCAACCCAGAGTGTGGAAGCCTATTGTTGGACCGCTACGGTGCCTGTGGCGGCCCAATGTTGGACCGCTAAGCCCTTGTGGCGGCCCAAAGATAGACCGCCAGCGATTCTTCTCCAATCGGAGTTATGCTTTACCGATTCGAGTCCCGATTGAGTGGACCTTGATCCGCGTGTTGACCCGTGATCTGACTGATGCTGGGCATCATGTGGGGGCCACATGTTAGGGTGCCGTGGGATCTCAGGAGGTGGTGTTCGCGGCTTGTGTCACCGTGTATCGGTGTGAGTGCGGTGGGGTTTCCCCCGCATGTCGTGAGTTTCTGCGGAAGATGATTCCCGAGTGGGCCATATGTTTGGCCTTGGACTGCGAGTCCAGTCCTCCAGCATGGAGCTAGAGATTTCTCACTTTTCCCAAGGATGGGGAATCAGCGTGGCGGCTTGTGCATTACCTTGGGAATCGTGCTTCTGTGCTTTCTGTAAGGTTTCGCACAGCACCTACGGGCTACGCAGCGGATAATAAAAATTCATTTGCCCGATCCCGGTGTTGTGGAAAGCTTAATCTGTGCTCTAATCGGTGTTTCTAATACCCTAATTACGGGTTGCATGTTTCACCTTGCGCGGAACGACGTTGTCCGCTAAGTCCGATGCAGAGAAACCAAGCCGCACAACTGTACGACCTCTAGAGCAGATCCACACGGACCCTTACGTAGCGACGGTACCTCCCCGACATGACTATCCCCGACTCTATCACCTTCTAGAGAGAGAGAGAGCAAGAGGGAGAAAGGGGGAGACTAATCCTCTCCCTTAAGCTTAATGCTTGGTTAGCTTAAGGGAAGGAAAGAAGAAGCTCGAATAAGCTTTACGTAGGATCTATATATAGAGTTTAGGCTTTTTAGAAAAGGATTCCAAAAGACCGAAACTGTATATATGTCCTATCTATTATTATACATATGTATTAAGCTCCATTTACACTCCTTTCCAAAAGAAATTAAAAGGAATTAATACATACACTTATATAATAATAATCCGTCACCCAAGAATCCATTGTGTGTGATCCTCTAGGCCCATAGTCACTCTAGTTTAAGGTCCATTAACTTCTTATTCTCAATTAGAAGTAAATTAAACATATTCTTCACTTCTACAAGAGCCGAATAATAGTTTAATTTATTCCGAACCTTTCGATCACGTTGGGTCAAGCAAATCCGCGTGATCCTAGAGGACGCCGGGTTTAAACCAGCCTGTCTGGTACCTGTAAGTCCACAGTTACCGCATCGATATAATACCTCGCTCGTTATATGAGTCTGGTACGATCGAGGGTACGGTATCTGTCAAACCCCATGATCGTGCCATTTGACTATGACCTCCTTAAAGTGTATGACGTCCGTTCTAAACGAACGCACACGACCCTGGCCAGGGATTTAACGGAGCGTCAATGTCATGACCCATTAACTGTCTGATATATACCCGACAGTGAGCGATCCCTTCTTGACCATTGATGATCTTCACACGTATCCTGGAGTGGTTAATGACTCGGCAACTCATGACTTATGGTTAAAGTCACTTAGCTAAGTAATCAAACCATTCCAGTCCTCGTGTAAGATCCGGTCAATGTCTCAGGTCAAAGGACCAACGATGCTACTATGACCGTTGGATCTTCAGTTGACATTAGGTATAATCAACCATCTGAAGATCTAATAGCGGATCAGTTCAGTGCACATCCTCCAAGGACATACACCTACACATATGTGTTGGTGCCCCGCACCAATGACCATGAGACTGGTCACTGACACATCATGTGTACTGGTTTAATAGGTAATCAAAGTCTCCGAGTGATTACCCTCCAACCAGGAACAGTTTAAGGTATGTGTACATGTAAAGTCAATCTCATGTTCGAGATCCCATCTCGAGCTGACTTTACAACCACATATCCTAGGGACAACGTAAAGTAACACAATCGCATATTTACGCTCAAACACCACTTTATTAATAAACAAGATCGTACAACTATTGAGCCTACCCGACCCGAAATTGGCCTGTAGCACACCAACACTAACAATCTCCCACTTGAACTATAGCCAATTGCCCACAACTTTGAGGCCCATCTTATCCCGATGACGCTCAAATACAGTCTGTGTCAAAGGCTTAGTCAGTGGATCTGCTATGTTGTCTTCTGACGGTACACGCTCTACCATCACATCTCCACGATCAACAATCTCCCGAATAAGGTGAAAGCGCCTGAGAATATGCTTTGACCTTTGGTGAGATCTCGGTTCCTTCGCCTGGGCGATGGCCCCATTATTATCACAAAATAATGGGATGGGAGCTGATATCTCGGGAACTACGCCAAGTTCCAAGATGAATTTCTTCATCCAGACGGCTTCCTTAGCAGCTTCAGCTGCATATATTCCGCCTCCGTCGTCGAGTCTGCAGTCGTGTCTTGCTTGGAGCTTCTCCAACTGACTGCCCCTCCATTCAACATGAATACAAATCCAGACACGGATTTGCAGTCATCTGGATCTGACTGAAAACTAGAATCTGTGTAAGCTCTAAGCTGTAGGTCCTCTCCTCCATAAAGCAGAAAAAGATCCTTAGCCCTTCGTAGGTACTTAAGGATACCCTTTACTGCCTTCCAGTGCTCTTCGCCTGGATTTGCCTGATATCTGCTGACAATGCTTAAAGCATTGGTAACATCAGGCCGTGTACATAGCATTGCATACATGATTGACCATATCGCCAAAGCATAGGGTGCCTTATTCATGTGTGCGACCTCCTCAGAAGTTTTAGGACTCATCCCCTTGGATAGGCAAATTCCATGTCTCATGGGAATGGGACCTCTCTTGAAATTTTCCATCCTAAACCTTTTGAGGATAGTATCTATGTACATGGATTGGGATAATCCTAGCATCCTTTTAGATCTATCTCGATAGATCCTTATGCCCAGCACATAGGATGCTTCTCCCAAATCCTTCATGGAGAAAGTCTTGGACAACCAAGACTTAGTTGATGTCAACATCCCTACATCATTCCCAATGAGTAAGATGTCATCAACATAAAGGACCAAGAAGGTCACTGAGCTCCCACTGACCTTCTTGTAAACACAGGGTTCATCTTCATTCCGAATGAAGTTGAAAGATTTGACAGCCTCGTCAAATCTTAAGTTCCAGCTTCTAGATGCCTGCTTTAATCCATAAATGGACCTTTGAAGTTTGCATACCTTATTAGGATGTGGCTTGGAGGTGAATCCCTCAGGCTGTACCATGTACACCTCTTCTGACAGGTTTCCATTAAGAAAAGTTATCTTCACATCCATTTGCCAGATCTCATAATCCAGGTATGCAGCAATGGCAAGGAGGATTCTGATTGACTTAACCATGGCTACCGGCGAAAACGTCTCGTCATAGTCAATGCCTTGCCTTTGACGATATCCTTTCGCCACTAGTCTAGCCTTGTATGTGTCAACCTGTCCATCTGCACCGATTTTCCTTTTGAAAATTCATTTGCAGCCGATAGGGACCTTCCCTTCGGGTACATCAACTAAGTTCCAAACTTTGTTGGTGTACATGGACTGGATTTCTGAATCCATTGCCTCTTGCCATTTCTCGGAGTCTACACTATGGATCGCCTCCTGGTACGACTGAGGATCATCATCCTCATCGATACATACCTTAGATGACCCCTCTGAGACATGTCCAACATATCTCTCAGGTTCTCTCGGTAGTCTACCAGATCTCCGTAGTGTCAGTGTTTCACCTTGAATAGGATCAACCGATACCGTCTCATCTAATGAGTTTGTGTCTATGGGTTGTGGTTCTTGGACCTCGTCCAATTCTATCTGGCTCCCACTATTTTTCTGGAGTAGATATTCTCTTTCCAGAAATACAGCTCTCTTGGCCACTAAGACCCTTTGCTCATAAGGGTGATAGAAATAATATCCAAACGTCTCCTTTGGATATCCCACAAACCTACACTTATCGGTTCTCGACTCAAGCTTATCACTCTCGTTCTTCTTTACATGAGCAGGACACCCCCGAATTTTAATGTGATTAAAATTTGGTTTCCTGCCCTTCCATATCTCATATGGTATAGAAGGAACTGATTTACTTGAGATCCTATTCAATAAATAAGTCGCAGTATCTAACGCATAGCCCCAGAGAGACAAGGGTAGTCCTGACATAGACATCATGGATCGGACCATGTCTAACAAGGTCTTGTTTCTTTTTTCGGACACACCATTATGCTGTGGTGTATACGGTGGAGTCCACTGAGAAACTATTCCATGGTCTTTAAGATAAGAAGTGAATTCGTGACTTAAGTATTCACCTCCTCGATCCGATCGAAGAGCCTTTATACTTTTGCCAGTCTGTTTCTCTACTTCATTCTTGTATTCCTTAATCTTCTCAAAGGTTTGTGACTTATGTCTCATTAAATACACATAGCCATATCTAGAGAAGTCATCAATAAAAGAAATGAAATAGAGATAACCTCCTTTTGCTTCTATGGACATGGGTCCACACACATCTGAGTGTATGAGCTCGAGAAGATCAACAGTCCTCTCACCATGTCCACCAAAAGGAGCCTTGGTCATTTTCCCCATGAGACACGACTCACAGGTATCAAATGGCTTGTATTCAAACGAATTCAAATACCCATTTGAGTGTAAGTGAGAGACTCTTTTCTCACCTACATGATCAACTCTGCAATGCTATAGATATGCAGAATTCACTTCATCAGCATTGGAAATTTGCATAACATTAGAACGTGTATCTAATACATAAAGACCATTGACTAATGAACCATCGGCTATAATCAAACCATTATTCATTATAGAGCACCTAGTGCTATTAAAAGTCAATGTATATCCAATGTTATACAAGCCAGAGATTGAAATAATATTATTAATAATATTAGGAATATAATAACAGTCATTCAGCTCCAGAATGACTCCTGAAGGTAAACTGAGGCGTGCAGTCCCGATAGCTTTGGCAGAAACCAAAGCTCCATTTCCCATCCTCAGTTCAATCTCCTTTTTGCCCAATCGCCTTCTATTTGCCAGCACCTGCACAGAATTGTAGATATGAGATGCACATCCAGTATCCAATACCCATGATGTGGATTCCATATATGACAAATTAAGGTCTATGACAAAAATACCTTCATTTAGAATTACCTTGCAATTCCTTTTCCAATGCCCAGTTTCCCCGCATCGAAAATATTTGTCTTCCTTTTCATTCTTCTTGCCATTCCCTTTGTCAACTTTGGCGAGTTGCTTACCCGTGGCCTTTTTCTTTCCTTTCCCTTTGTTACTTGTAGTGGATATCTGGGTGGCCTTCCTTTTCTTATTGGCCCGGCCAATAATCATTACAGAAGAAGATGGTTTATCTTTCTGCATAGTTCCTTCAGCACTCTTTAACATGTTGAGCAGCTCCGGGAGAGTTGCATCAATTCTATTCATGTTAAAGTTTATGATGAAGGAAGAAAATGAATCGGGCAATGACTGAAGTATAAGATTAATGCACAGTTCAAGATCCAACTTGAACCCCAGTGCATTGAGTCTATCTATCCACTCCATCATTTTCAGTACATGAGCCTGTACTGAAGAACCCTCAGACATCCGTGTCCTGAAAAGCCTTTTGGAGATGTCATATCTCTCGATCCTACGCTGCTCCCCGAAGAGCTGGCGTAGATTGAGAAGTATACTTCTACAATCAGTCTTTTCAAATTGCCTCTGTAGCTCGGGAGCCATAGAGGCCAACATGTAACATTGGGCAAGGGAGGAGTCCTCAGACCACTTGGCATAAGCCAGCAACTCGCCCTCGTCGGCATCAGGAGCCGGCTCAGAATGAACCGTGTCCAACACGTATGTAATCTTTTTGGCGGTAAGGACTATGCGTAGGTTACGCAGCCAATCCGAGTAGTTCGGTCCAGTTAAGCGATTTGCATCCAAGATGCCACGGAGGGGGTTGGACGACGACATTGTAATCTGGATAAGAAATAAATGACAACTTAGCATGTGTTCAAATTCTAACTTAGATGTGATTTTTTATCTTAGTTAGTCCCACTATTTTTCGACCGAACTATATAACTCTCAGTATATAGAACGGGAGATCAACGAGATCAACCTAGTGGGTCGGAATCCCAACGAGACTGATTTACGACCTTGTGGAAAGCACAACAAGTCATATACCATCTCAAGGGCAGTCAACAGGCACTTGCATCTAATGTAATATCCGATATTCGGCCCCCGAGAAATCATCCCCTTGTGGAAAGCACAACAAAGGATATTCTCGGTTAGATCTGACCATCATTAGTACATAGCAATGAGTTCATGACCCGACCCTTGTGGAAAGCACAACAAAGCCGAGTTCAATTCCTCACCCCATTGATGCCGAGCCTTGGAGTTTAATCCCGCCCCCAAACTCATGGACCTTGTGGAAAGCACAACAAATCCATGAAATGAAGTCGTTCATTCACTCCATAATGATGGAGGGCCACGATGACTCCTAGAGCCACGCTTACCAGATCTAAAATTTAATCGCGAGGGAATTTAATTTTATCTTGATCTCACCCTAGGTGGCAATATAAATATATCCAATATATTTACCGTACATAGTAGTTTGCACAAAATAAATGCATCCAATGCAAAAATAAACACAAGTGATCATGGACTTTAACCCTAATGTAACTAAGACATCCGGCCCGCTTCCGAAGCAGCTGGATCGTCCTCGTCGGGTGTGCTCTGCGCTTTCAAACTCCGACGCCGCATCAATTACAACTTTTACACGGCACGCAGGTCGAAAAAATTAAATTACATGTGACTCAAATTCCAGCAGCCCTTAGGGCGAGTACAACAATGGAGGAAGATAGAAGTACATTAGAATTTTAACAGAGAGAGAAAGGAGGTTCGCAGACCCCAATTAATTACATTAATCCAAGTCCATGATCACTTGCCAACCCATTCAAATAAAATCAATCAAGGGTTATTTTCTGAAAATAATCCTTACTTTTTGAATTTAAAAATGGGATGTGCAAACAAAAATAGGTTAGCTTTGTTTAATTTTTAAAATCAAAGCATGATTAACTAAAATTAAACACACAAGCATGCCAATACAAGGTAAATAAAGTAAAGCACGTAAAGAACCATCATTTTCTACAGGGACATCTAATTGAGATAATTGATTAAATTTAAATTTAAATTCAAACTAATTATCCAATAATTTTGTTTAAAAATAAATTTAAAATAATGTAATTATCCTCAATTAATAGTTTTCTAAAATTTAAAATTTGAATTTAACAATTATCTAATAATTAAAATTTAAATAATTGAATTTTTCACATTTAATTTTAATAAAATTTAAAATTTCTATTTATCTAATAATTAAAAATTCAAAAACTTAAATTTTACTGAAGTAACTTCAATTATTACCTTTTTATCTCAAGGTAAATAATAATTATCTCACCTCAGTAAATTCAACACGGTTAAATAAAATTTAACATTTGACATTTACCATTGAGATAACACTATTTAATTTACTAGATAAAATTTGATTTAATTTACTGTGCATTTTAATATATATATCTAATATATATATTATTAACATGAGCACAATAAATTAAAAAGGGAAAAAAACTTATAAATTTTTTTATTAAAAAAAACCTTTTTCCCTTTTTCGCGCGGGTCCGCCCTGCGCGCGCGGGCTGCCCCTGCGCGCACGGGCGTTGACCCGCGCGCCCCCGCTACGCGGCGCGACCGCGTGGGGCGGCGCCCGCCACGCGGCGCGACCGCGTGGGGACGCGCCCGCCACGCGGCGCCCGCCCCGCGTTGCGGGCGCCCGCCACGTGGGCGCCCCGCGTGGGCGGCGCCCGCAGGCGGCGCCCGCTACGCGGGTGCCCCGCGTGTGCGGCGCCCGCCCACGCGGGTGCGCCCGCCGGCGCACAGCGCCCTGGGCGCAGTGCGCCCAAACAGGCCAACAAATTTTTTTTTAAAAAAAAATTTGCTCCAAGGATGCCCAGCATCCTGGAAGAACGGGGATGTCCAAAATCCCCTTCTAGCAATAACAATTGAAGTATTTAAACCCCTTAAAACATGGTTCTAAACGGCGATAAAAACACCGACCAGAGCGCGAACCTGGCTCTGATACCACTGTAAGGTTTTGCACAGCACCTACGGACTACGCAGCGGATAATAAAAATTCATTTGCCCGATCCCGGTGTTGTGGAAAGCTTAATCTGTACTCTAATAGGTGTTTCTAATACCCTAATTACGGGTTGCGTGTTTCATCTTGTGCGGAACGACGCTGTCCGTTAAGCCCGATGCAGAGAAACCAAGCAGCACAACTGTACGAACTCTAGAACAGATCCACACGGACCCTTGCGCAGCGACGGTACCTCCCCGGCACGACTATCCCCGACTCTATCAGCTTCTAGAGAGAGATAGAGCAAGAGGGAGAAAGGGGGAGACTAATCCTCTCCCTTAAGCTTAATGCTTGGTTAGCTTAAGGGAAGGAAAGAAGAAGCTCGAATGAGCTTCACGTAGGGTCTATAAATAGAGTTTAGGCTTTTTAGAAAATACACTTGTATAACAATAATCCGTCACCAAGAATCCATTCTGTGTGATCCTCTAGGCCCATAGTCACTCTAGTTTAAGGGCCATTAACTTCTAATGCCCAATTAGAAGTAAATTAAACATATTCTTCGCTTCTACAAGAGCCGAATAATAGTTTAATTTATTCCGAACCTTTCGATCACGTTGGGTCAAGCAAATCCGCGTGATCCTAGAGGACGCCGGGTTTAAACCAGCCTGTCTGGTACCTGTAAGTCCACAGTTACCGCATCGATATAATCCCTCGCTCCTTCTATGAGTCTGGTACGATCGAGGGTACGGTATCTGTCAAACCCCATGACCGTGCCATTTGACTATGACCTCCTTAAAGTGTATGACGTCCGTTCTAAACGAACTCACACGACCCTGGCCATGGATTTAACGGAGCGTCAATGTCATGACCTATTAACTATCTGATATATACCTGACAGTGAGCGATCCCTTCTTGACCATTGATGATCTTCACACGTATCCTGGAGTGGTTAATGACTCGGCAACTCATGACTTATGGTTAAAGTCACTTAGCTAAGTAATCAAACCATTCCAGTCCTCGTGTAAGATCCGATCAATGTCTCAGGTCAAAGGACCAACGATGCTACTGTGACCGTTGGATCTTCAGTTGACATTAGATATAATCAACCATCTGAAGATCCAATAGCGGATCAGTTCAGTGCACATCCTCCAAGGACATACATCTACACATATGTGTTGGTGCCCCGCACCAATGACCATGAGACTGGTCACTGACACATCATGTGTACTGGTTTAATAGGTAATCAAAGTCCCCGAGTGATTACCATCCAACCAGGAACAGTTTAGGGTATGTGTACATGTAAAGTCAATCTCATGTTCGAGATCCCATCTCGAGCTGACTTTACAACCACATATCCTAGGGACAACGTAAAGTAACACAATCGCATATTTACGCTCAAACACCACTTTAATAATGAACAAGATCGTACAACCATTGGGCCTACCCGACCCGAAATTGGCCTGTAGCACACCAACACTTTCCGAGTGGGCTGTGTGTGTGGCCTTGGACCGTGAGTCTAGTTGTCCAGCCTGGGGTTGGAAGGCTTTTCAGTTCCCTTTTCCGAGGGAATGGTCTCGGCGGCTTGTGGGCTGCATCGATATTCGTGCTACAGTGGTTTTAGACCTAGGGATCAGACTAGATTGACGACCTTGTGCTGTTGCGTACGACGGTCTTGACCCCGAGTCTGGTGACTCAAGGACCGTTAGATTTAGTGAGTCTAGAGGACCGTCCAGAGTCCAGTGGCTCGGTGCCACTTGGTTCCTTCTCGACTTTCGCGCAGGGTGCGTTCCTATTTCTCAGAGTTTCTCTTCGGAGAGTGGTCACACCAGTGACTGAGCACTAATCGTAGCCTTCCGACACGC
Organism: Amorphophallus konjac; assembly: GCA_022559845.1. Lineage (NCBI taxonomy): Eukaryota > Viridiplantae > Streptophyta > Magnoliopsida > Alismatales > Araceae > Amorphophallus > Amorphophallus konjac. The sequence goes on along the minus strand of CM040122.1, from coordinate 410,352,504 downwards.
GAGTGGTCCCACCAGGGAATGGTGGCGAGGCTACCCCAAGAGACGATTTTCAGGCTGGTTACCGTCGGGCCCCACGCTTGACGCCAGAGTCCGACTGAGGGGAAAACCAGTCAGAGGGCCAGACCTAGGACGTATGGTCTGTGTGTGCACATGTGGTTGGGGACAGTAGGAACAGCGCTGACGAGCGCGACCCCAACTAGTCACTTGTTCTGTGGTTACTTGTACGGTGTCCCCGTTCCACCAGGGGTCGAGGGGGACACCTGAGGCGCGGTTTAAGACGTCAGTGGACGCATCCGGCCTTACTTCTGGTGGACAGCTGCTCCTGTCATGTGAGACGCGACTCTTCTGTTTTCGGCTTCCGTTTCCCGTCTGCGAGACGCGATTTTCTGGACCGTCCGGTGTTTTCGAGTTAGTGGCCAGGGTGTTAGTGGCTTTACCGAGGTTGTGTCTTGTGGGTGCGGTTCCCGCGACCAGGTGGTCGGGGTTGCACCTTGGACAGCGTGTCCAGGTTGGCCTTGTCCTGGGAGACAAGCCTCTACGGCAGGGTTGCCGTGGGTTTTACCTCGGTGAGTGGTGTTAGTGTAGTCCGGTCCCCGCTTGTGAGAGCAGGGTTTTCCTTTCCGGTACAGTAGGAGTAACTGTAGTGCTGAGTTTTGACCGACCACCGTGTTTACTATTCCTGCTACTGCTGTTGTTCTTGTAGTTACTACTTTCCGTGCCGCCGTTGTTCTCAGTTGGGGTTCCGCGGGATCCCTACTGAGCCAGTGACAAGAGGCTCACTCCTGCGTTTCAGGTGCGGCGGTGCTTCCTCGAGGTTCGAGGGTGCTGTGCGGAGGTTCTTAGTTGCCAGCTCGCCGGGCCGAGTATTCACTTGGCATGTGGTACGTTTTACTGCTTTATACTATACTTTCTGTTGGACTGGACTCTGCTATAGTAGTTGTTTATTTATTTCTGTTAATTATTGAATTTTCCTGCATTATTTCCTATTTCTTTGTGCCTCCACATTCCTTTTAGCCCTTCCGAGCCCTCCCGGCTCGTGGGCGGCGGGCCAGGATTCGAATGGTATCGGGCTCCTCCCGGTATCCGGATCTTGGGTCGTCACACCAGGTGTTTTGGAGCTCCCCTGTTGCAGTGCCGCCTTGGGGATAGCTTCGGGATTTATCCCCACTCTTGACCTTGTGTTGCGTGATACGGCAAGATGTCCTGAGACCCCGGTTCGACTCGGCCTCCGGAGTATTGTCGGCATGGTGACACTCGCAAGGTGTTTGGGATTGGCCCCCGATCTTTGTGTGGTGCCGTGTGACACGATGAGTGGCCTTGGAGCCCGAATTTGACTCGGCCGTTGGAGCCATCGACGTTGTGCCACTTGTAAAGACATTCGAGAGTAGTTCCCGTCCTCTTTGTAAGGGGTTTCTCGAGTCTTGAGTTGGGTCCGATTGTTGGACTGTCTATGGCGTGGTGCCACTTGTGAAGTTTTCAGGAGTTGTTCCCGCTTCCTTGTAGGGTGTCATGTGATACGACGAGTTGTCCTGAGTCCCGGGTTCGGTCAGGTTGTTGGAGTGTCTTCGGCGCGGTGCCGCTTGCAAGGTCTTCGAGGGTAGTTCCCGCTTCCTTGTTCTCGATTATTTCAAGAAAATAAATGTGTACAACATTAGTTCATCACCTCCCCCCATGATGGGGACGTTGTGGGTTCGATTATGCTCCCCATCGTGCGGAGTAGGGTCACCCACTCTAGATTATTCATGAACGTTAGGCTGTTACTTAGGGCCCCTTTGGTTGGGATTGTTCAAGTGGATTTGTTTGAAAAATCCCTACTCTGAACAAATGTCAGAGTGTCAGAGATTTTGGACCTCGAAATTCACCCCGAAGCTCCTTGAGAGGAGCTTTTGTAGATTATTTAACACCCCCCATTTTGTGTCTTTCTCTCTCTATTTTAAAAAATCCACCTAACATAAAAGTCGAGACAACTTTGGGTCATTTGGTTGGGATGAAATTATGCAGGGGATTCTAATGATTGGAATCCCCTAGGGCCGCTTTGTTATAGGAACAAGGGGCGGATATCACACCCGATAAAAGAGATAATCTGTTGGGGCCCACACCCTCCCCTCACACATATGCACCTTATTCGACCCCGAGAGGCGTGTTTTATCTCGGAGGGTCGAGCACGGTATCCTAAAGAGGGCCCTAATGATCCGAAACAAACAGACCCTTAGTCAGATCATCGGCTCTTAATTTATAAAAAATTATGGATCCCTAATTTTGAACCCCCGGTTCCCTTGTTCACCTACGTGTATCCCCTTGGTCTCAGACAACTAATAAGTCATGTAACAAAAAAAAAATCTTAAAACATTGTACAGGTGGGACATTGAGAAACCTTCTAAGTATTATTTAATCCACTAAATTTGTGTAGATATAAATTCTAAAACACTAGTGTATCCGTTATTTTGGAAAATTCTAAGTTGATCCTTCCCATTTTTTCCCGTGAACATAACACATAACGTGGGTGATTGTGATGGCTTTGTTTTTTTAAGATCTCACGACAGCTGCCCCCATGAATTCTCTATGATACTCTTGAACCTCAAAGAAATCTCATATTTCAGAAATAGAGGCAGCGGTTTCTGGGGCATGCTCCTTGTTCCTTCATCAATGGGAAGGCAGCTACCGCGCATTTTAAAGACTCCGTGTGGATTTGCAGTGGGGCACACTCCCGAATCATAAATGGCTAGTTGTAGGGTCATGGACATGTCCTGTCCCCTTCACCCATTAGTTATCATCATGCTTGCCAGTTGCCCCGTCTTTAATGTGCACCCAACTCTCCCTCAGTTGTCCTTGGCATCTCTTCTATTTCTCATACTCGAATCTCCCACTAGTTTTCGTGGCAATGGTGCACGTAGGATATAGTGTAGTTAAGTGTCTAATTGTGTAATGCCTCCTACACGTTTGGAGTTGAATTTACTAATTAGAAAAGGACATGAGTTTGTGGACATTGCAATATTTGATGAAGGGTGGATTTAAAGTTTAGATGTCTAGTCGTATTGCAACAGAGAAGAGAGCATTTTTCACATTTGGAATCGTATATATGTTGGATGGTTGTGTAATGGAAGTGTTGCTACTAAACGGTTTTCTTTAGGATACTACTTCATAGATATCGATTGCAATCTCCAAATTTTGACATGGATAAAAAGCGCACAAAGTGTATTAGATTGAAAGAATTAATGGGTGTTTGGTCCTACTTAAGTAAACCATTGCATTGTCAGGAAGATTTCATTTGTATGACTTCCATATGAGCCGTGGGGATCTTTAATTATGGTATCTTTCCAGTTGGAATCTTAGCTCGCGTTGTTCGAAGGATTTTGTTCCAGTGAAAGAAAATTTCAAATGTATGGCTTGCGATGACAGTCGGGTGGTCCGGAGGGGTTTCATCTCTAATTAGTGGCCGAATGGAAGAGCTGTCTAAGTGTATTAGACGATGTCTGCTCATATTTATGCATTCAGCTCCGCTTTGGCAGGGGATTAATTTTAACCTGGATTATTTTAAGTGGGGTAAGTTAATTAAGAGTTATTCTTTTTTACTTTGTTTACGAGTGATTTAAGTGAGTAGATTAATCTAGTAAATAAGAAATCTGATTTGGTAAAAATGTGAGGTAAGTTTGGGACTTCTGTGTAAATGACAAAAAAAACTTTACTGTGTTTGAGAGAGAGAGAGAGAGAGAGAGAGAGAGAGAGAGAGAGAGAGAGAGAGAGAGAGAGAGAGAGAGAGAGAGAGGCAGCACCGGCAGGGGAGGGGTGGCCCCGGAGGGGGAGATATGGACGGGGGCGGGGATGATGACGGCGACAGATAGGGAGGGGTCGGTGGGTGAGGGGGGGGGGAGCGAAGCCGGAGAGGGAGGTCTGGAGGGGGGGACGACAGAGGGGGAACGACCAGGGGGAAGGGGAGGGGAGGCGCCGGCCACGGAAGGGACAGCATCGGCGAAAGAGGGGGAGGGGAAGGTGGGTGAGGGGGAGGGGCAGCGCCGGCCACGGAGGGGGTGGCATTGGCATGGGCAGTGCCAGTGAAGGGGAGGGGGAGATCGACAAGGGAGGGGGAGGGGAGGGGGAAGCGCCGGCAGGGGAGGAGGACGGGTAGCGCCAGAGGGGGAGGTCTGGAAGGGGGGGCGTTGGCAACGGAGGGGAAGGGCCAGTGGGTGAGGGGGAGCGGAAGGGAGAAGCGCCGGGAGGGGAGGAGGATGGGTAGCGCGAGAGGGGGAGGTCTGGAAGGGGGGGCGTTGGCAACGGAGGGGAAGGGCCAGTGGGCGAGGGGGAGGGGAAGGGAGAAGTGCCGGGAGGGGAGGAGGATGGGTAGCGCCAGAGGGAGGGGGATGGGAAGGGAGAAGTGCCGGGAGGGGAGGAGGATGGGTAGCGCCAGAGGGGGAGGTCTGGAAGGGGGGGCGTCGGCGACGGAGGGGAAGGGCAGAGGGGGAGGTCTGGAAGGGGGGGCGTCGGTGACGGAGGGGAAGGGCCAGTTGGTGAGGGGGAGGGGGAGGGAGAAGCGTCGGGAGGGGAGGAGGATAGGGCAGCACCGGAGCGGGAGGGACATCGATGACGACGGAAGAGACGACATCGGTTGAGGTGTCGGCCTTGAGCTTCGCACGCAACATACGGTTGACAGCAGGGGCACGAGTGACATTTCACATGGAGGATTAAGTTACCCCACCTCCGGAGGTGGGGTAGTTTAACCAGACTTAACTCATGATAGCCCCTGTTTAATCGGATTACAGAATCTTGGGCTTGTCAAATTAAATTGAGTTAATTTTGGAATAAAAGAGGCTTAATCTTGGGTTAATCCTCAAACAAAGCGGAGCTCATTTGGTAGATAACCCACGACAATATATATATATGATTATAAAAATCACAATTATGATGTTAAGAATATGCCCCTTGTCCACGCCAAGCGGAAATAAAAACGAAAGTGAGAGAGAAGCCGAAGTTGAAGTGAAAGTAAAATCAGAGACGCACAATAAACTTTGGCGAAGTCGACACACTCGAGCGGAGTCGGGGGATAAGTTACGTGAGATTATCTGTTGATCCACTCTCAAAATTCGTAAGATTTCATGACCTCTACGTGGAGCGTGACTATGTTGTTGTTATGCGATCCTCAACGTGATCATAGTCCAATAATCGAAGTGAGACGACCATGAGAGAGAGAAAGGGTAGAGAGAGATAAGGAGATAAAGATGCCGCGCTATGCTCTATGCATATTTTCTCTCTCTCACAGGCACACTATGTGAAAGTCCGACCTAAATTTCCTCTCACATTTTCTCTCTTCTCACTCCATTACCATAACCCCCGCATACAAACCTCCTCACTACCTACGTACATCACACTTACATGCATAGAATTCACGCACACACACGTGGACAGACACCATGCATGCATACAATTGCATGCACACAGCCACACACTCGCACAAACTTACGCAACCCCCCCCCCCCCCCCCCCATCTATAGTGGATGGAGAGGTCATCACGTGGGGGGGAGGGGGGGGTGGGGAGTTTGGCGGTGGGGATGGACGAGGACGAAGGGGGTCACATGATGAGTAAGAAGGGATAAGATACCCGAAGAATATTTAAAAATTAAGTTTAGGGTAACTGATTAAATAATATATTTGGATGATTGAGACAAAATCATCTATAGCTAAGATAAATTCAAACTACGTACAGTGACTCTCATCTGCTGCCTTCCTGTGACACCCAAAAACTCACGAGAGAGTTGACGAGTGAGAAGGAAAAAGAAGTCAAGATCCAATATTTTTTTGTTCAAAAAATAGAAGACATTTATAATTTTGATCATATGGCCTGTTAAACGACGCGCAGGGCGTCAATGTCCACACTAGCTGGCGGCTATTTCCTCCTTTTCGTCGTCTTCTTCGTTAATGATTAGATTAAGAGCCAAGAATCCAAATAAAAGTACTAATAAGAGAGGAAAGATTCCTCTCATTTAATAACAAGAGCGACAGGAGATATTTTCTATCAGTAGCCCACTTTGTTCAACGAAGATGGTACCGTATTAAACTCCAGATAGGAGAATGTGATATTCGCGATCTATTAACAAAATGGAATAAGTCTCAAATAAAAAGAGTTATCTTACTTTTTCACCCTTGTTCGAATTTGATACTAGGATTAAATTATCAGAGATCCGTTAGAATAAAAACTTTTATTCTAAGAATAACTCATTCTATCATTTCTTAAGAATGAATTATTCCTAGGATAAGAACAAATTATCAAACTGAAAAAGAAAAAAATCAAAGAATAACTCATTATAACTCATCTCATATGAATTATCCTAACTTATTATCAAAGTGGATCTTAGGAAGTATGCATGTGAGAGGAGTGTGTGGACTCCTCGTTCTTCTCTCTCGTCGGATAACATATTCCCTCTATCCTAACCGATTAACAAAGAGGATCTAAGGACCCATTTGAAACGAGGTGAGGTGACTTACTCGCATCTCACTACGCGAGTAAATCACTCGACCCTGATTACGATTAGAGAAAGATGAAGGTGAGGAGAGCAGATGAGGTCCCTCTTTCTCTCTCGTCGAGTTAAATAATCCAACCTATTATCAAACCTATCCTAAAAAACCAAAAAAACGTTGCCCGCTTGCTATTACCTTCACGTAACCCGTAATCTTTCCATGAATCTGTGATGCCCAAGTTTAAGAAAGGAAATAGAAACAAAAAACCTTCCTGCTCCGTACGTTAAAGAACAAGACCATTCTCCCCATTGGAATGACGTCGGGCCGCCTTCTCGCATGCTTCGGGCAATTTAATTTACATCTAAAACTTCTTGAATGAATTGGATAAGCCATTTTTAGAGGAGCATTACAACGTTATCGTATGGGAAATATTATTATTGCATATCAACGAATGCGAATACATCTCTCAACGTAAGTGGGTAGTGAAATTTGGAACCACAAAATGTCTAAAATTAGCCTTGCAACTCTGGTTTCCCTCCCTTGGCAACATATGGAATTTAATTTTAACACATGCATAGGAAACCTTTTTTAATTAAGTTTTAAAACAAAGATGCCTCCCTCTAAAAACTTTATAAGTTTTCTTATAGGGTCTTTGAGAACACTTAAAAAAACTATTTCTATCTAAAAGATTATGTTAAGTCAAATTTTAACTTAATTTTTAAGATGATAAAAATAGATAATTATATGTTTGGTAAAAATGTCATATTTTTTAAATTTTATATGAGCCCGTTTACCTGGAATCATATCTCTACACCGTCATCTCACTCCTCCCAAGTCACTCCCTCTCCTTCCTCTTCTGCTCCCTTCGTGTCGGAAGTAAACCCCCCATCAACTCCATCGCCCCCTGTTCTTCTCCTCCCTCCATCTTCTTCTCTTCTTTGGAATTAGTCCGTTGCAGAACCCACCACCACTGCCGCCGTTGCCTTCCTCCATCACGCCGCTGTCGATCCTGTCCTCGGCCGGCCACCGTCGATCGTCCCACCTGCACCAGAGTTGTTGCCTAGGCCTTGCTAGCCACCCCTGCGGCAGCCCAAGCCGTGGCGTGGATCGCTACGCGAGGAGGCCCGGGCACTGAGGGCCAAGATCCACGCCGGCCCTAGAGGAGGTTCAGGTAGAGTGGAGGGAGTGGGACCGGGAGGCCCACACACGGAGCTGGCGGGAGGAGGCCTTCGTGGCCAAGTAGGTGGAGTGGAGGCGGGATCGCAGGCGGCACATGGAGGAGGTCAGGGCGCTGGAGAGGAGGGTGAGGGAGGAAGAAGCGCGCAGGCGGGCGCTTGAGGAGGAGCACTTTGCGGGTGCGACAATGGCGGGTGGCCGCGAGGGGGTGGTGGACGGGGAGCTGCAGCGCGGGGGCGCAAGCTCGTGACGTCGGACGGGTGTCGCCATGCGAGGTTCGTTGGAAGGAGGAGGAGAGAGAGGGGAGGGGAGGGAAGCGCAGGTCGCGAGATCTTCTTTAAAAAAAATTGATCGATCCTTATTTTTATTTCGAGAGAACTTTTTAAAAGGTGAAAATTTATTCTAAAAAGTAAGGAAAAAAGTACCAAACACGTCTAAGCAAATTTTTTTCTTATTTTTAAATAAATAATAAAAAAAACAACAAAAGACCCTTTTAAACCTCTAACCTACTCATGGGGAGCAGAACATGCGGTGATCACCGGCTACCACACGGAAGAAGTAATTAATTCTACACCAAACCATATAAATGCCACTGGATCTTCATTTATAATCAGACAGCGTCGCCCACCTCTTTCAGGGGAATACAACCGGCCTTATAAAGTGGTACAATAAATGTCCCATGCCTCAAACACCCCCCCCCAAAATATATATATCTTAATTCCCCTTATCTTTGTCTTCCCAAACTCTCGTTCCCATGCATGTGGCCAATCCGAACAAGGTGATCTCCTTTTCGCAGATACAGCACCACTGTTTGAAGACCTTTTTATATTGGGTACTTTCATATTTATATTTTAGTTCCCCGGGTCGTTTCTTTCTGTAGGGATAATTCGCTCCAGTGCCAATGTCTTTTTATATCTCCTTGTAAAGGGCCAACTTTTACAAGAAAATCGCCCCCTTATATAGGAATGCGTGTGTGTTGTGTTGTGTCCTCCACTTTTCCTACCATATGCATGGAAGACGTCCTCTCATTTGGTAGGTACATATCGAACAAATGTTCATGAAAATCATTCATGAACATGTCTTCGATATGTACCAACCAATTGAGAGTACATCTTTCGTGTATATGGTAGGAAAAGTGGAGGACACGTGAACACACGCATTAGAGAGAATGAAGCCTTACATTAGTATACTTGCTAAACTTAAGAAAAATAGATATCCCGAAAGATAATTCACATATACGGTCCTATTTGATTGTAGAACAGGTTAAGTGGATAAGGTAAATCGAAGATAAGATATTCTATAAAATATATCAAAATATTTTGATTGAGAGATAAGGTAACTTGAAATATCTTTGAGAATTGTGAAAAAATTTAACTCTCTTTATTCTACATTTTTAGTAGAATAAGTTATCATGAGATAAATCAAGATAAAAATATATCTCATAGAATAATTTCTTGTATGATTAATCAAAGGGAATAAGATAACTTTTAATGAGATATATCAATTTATCTCGATTTATCTCCCAAACAAACGGGCCCATAGTGGAGGACACTGATGTCTTCCGCAGTTACACCCAAGTAGGACTCTCTGCTTACGTTATCTCATGGCAGTGAGTCCAGGGTGAATACCTGACTCATCCTCGAGTGAACTCCAGATTTGTTAGACTCGTTAGATTCAACGCCCCCCAAAAAAGAAAGTCTTCAGAAAGAGGGGAAGGGGGGGAAAAAGCAACTCGGAGACACAATACCAAGAGTCCAAGATAACTGAAAACCTTCTACCACCAAGAGAAGACGAGCAAAGAGACCACGCACACCCCTGAGACCCTCTTCATGGCAAAACCTTCGTGCTCCAAACTTGCTTGCGACTGTTCATCGACTTCCAATGTCACAATCCATATTAATTTGAGAGAGAGAGAGAGAGAGAGAGGGTAGCTCGCAGCACATGCAGAAATCCTAAAAGACGAACCCTAGTGCACCCTGTCGATGATGGCCGCCCTCAGGGGGTTCTTCATCACCACCGTGAACGCAAAGGTCTCCTCCGTGTCCGGCGGCGTTTCGCCGGGGACGGGCACCCACCGGAACTCCCACACCATCCTGGCCAGCATCAGCTGGACGTGCAGCGTCCCCAGCGACGCCGCCGGGCAGATCCGCCGCCCCACGCCAAAGGGCATCATCCGAACCCCCCTCGCCCCCGTCAGGTCGGTGTCCCATCCGTCCCCTCCCTCCAGGAACCTCTCCGGCCGGTACTTCCCGGGGTCCTTCCACGTCGCCGGGTTCTCCGTCAGCCACGCCGTGTAGAACTCCACGTTGGCCCCCTCCGGGACGTGGTAACCCCCGAGCTCCGTGTCCTCCGTGGCGGCGTGCGACAGCACGAAGTGGCTCGGTGGGTGCCTCCGCAGTGTCTCCTTCACCACAGCCATCAGGTACGGCATTTTTTCCACGTCCGACTCCGTTATCTTGGCGTCCTTGCACCCGCTGCTGCCGAGGTGGTCGGCGATCTCGTCGTAGAGCTTCTTCTGGATGCCCTGGTCGAGCACCAGGTGAAGCAGCGCCCACTCGAGGGTGGTAGCGCTGGTGTCCGTGCCGGCGCTCATCACCTCGGACACCAGGGTAACCAGCTCCTCCTCACCGAGGGGGCCCCTGCCAGCGGGGTTGAGCTCGAACATCGAGTCGATGTAGGCGCTGCCCACGGGGCTCACCATCTCGGCGTCCCCAGTGTACTTGGAGAGGTCGCCGCCGCACTGCACGAAGGCGAGGCGGTCGCGCACCAGCGGCGCCAGCAGCGCCATCTGGCGCTTGCGCAGGTTGTGGGCAGCGTCGAGCTGGCCGCGGAACAGCGGGGTCAGCGCCGGCAGGAAGTCGGGTAGCTTCAGGGTGCTCATCATCATCACCTCCTTGAGCACGGCCTCGATCTGCTGCACCATGGACTCGGGCACCCGGGCGCCGAAGCAGATGCAGGCCAGGATGCTACAGATGGTAAGCCGGCAGTTGGCCATTACCTCCACCGCCCCCGTCTCCTCCCGCTCCTGCCGTAGCCGGCCCAGGTGGTTCGCGATGGCCCAGTCTCGGATCCACCCGAACTGCCGCACCTTGGCGGGGGTGACGATCTCCGCCACGAAGTTGCGGCGGAGGGCGCGCCACAGCGGCCCGTAGGGCGCGGAGTTGACGGTGCACTTGCCGACGCTGAAGAGGAGGCGGGTGGGGGAGTCGGCGGGGCGGCTGGCGAACAGGGGCCCTCGCTGCACCAGGGCCTCGTGGATGAGCTCCGCCGAGGTGACGATGACCAGGGTGCGCTGCCCCATCTGCATGGTAAAGATGGGGCCGTACTTCTCGCGCAGGTCGCGCACCACGTAGATGAAGGGCCGCCGCTGCAGGACCACCTGGAAGAGGTTGCCAACGACGGGCCACCCGGGGGGCCCGGGGGGGAGGTTCTTGGAGCCGCCGCCGGTGCGGCAGCAGCGTCGCCACCAGAGGGCGGCGAGCAGGGCAATGGCCAGCAGGAGTGGGAGGTCGGAGAGGTCCATATTGGCAATGGCAGGAGTTGGCGAAGCAGGGGGCTGCTAGCAGCTAGCGATGGGAAGACGAGGGTCGGGGAGGTGGTGGGAGTGTAGGTACGATCTATAAAAAGAAGAAGGGGAGCGTGGAAGGGAGTAAATGGCGGCCACCCGCCCCCAGCCGCTGGTAGTGAATGCCTGAATGGCAGAAGAGCGTGGACGTGGAATCGGCTGTTAAGTATACAATCAGGCTGTGGATGCGTAACAGGGGTTAGGGGTGTTGGCCTTTGCATTATGTGGCAGTGAGCCCAACCAAGGGGATTGTGCCACGATACTCTTTTTGGCTATCTATTGGCAAGATTTCATGGATTATGGCGTAGAGGAGTGTTATCTGCGCCACCGCACATTAGCTGGCATGAGCTCCTCCGGTCATATAGGTCTGGGTTAAGGGCGCGCTTGGAAAAGATATTAGAGAGGGATTTTAAACTCTCCCATCGTTAGAATCTCATCTTTTTTAAATTTTTTTTCCAAATGTCTCAATGTCTCATCAGTTTTTATTTATGGTGAATTTCGAGATTTAGAGAGATATAGGAAGAAAGGAAGAGAAATGAAAAATTTCTAAAAATTACTTAAAAATTGCTTCTTCTCTATCTAAGGTCCTCTTTAATTGGAGAATAAGTTAAGGGGTATATCATAACTCGAGTTAAGGTGTATCAAAAAATAAATAATATTATTTTGATTGTATTCGGGTTAACTTGTTTCACTCTTTTGTTAAAATATGTTTAACTCACTTTTTTAGACCTTAACTCACTTTTTTAACGGAATATCTTATTTCGGCAACCAAAACAGTTGGTGTGAATAAAGATGGGATATCCCACCTTTTGAAAAAATTCCTCCGCTCTACATCTTTTCCAAACGCACCCGGACCCTCCCTTGATGCTGCAGTCCCGTAAGTAAGATTTCAATATTTTTGCGATAATTACATATATTTTCTTAGGTTATTTGAAAATGTTTCTCTATGCTCTCCTATTAGTCAAATTATCATCGTGCTCTCGTCAGTCATCACCAAGGAGTACATGCGAATGTGAAGTAGGTACCTCGCGGATGCATCTTGGCATGGCTCGTGGGAATTCATCAAATACTCAGAAGTAGGGGGGGTGTTTGTCAATGGATCCGCACGATCCGATCATGCATCTGAACCGAGATAAGCCATTTCTTCGGGTCCGGATCACGCCTTTTCTACCCCGAAATTGATCATTTCGGATCCCGATTACTGGGCGTCGCACACCCAGCGCGAAATGACCACCTTCGGCCCGCTGTTTTCCCGAGCTCCTCCGTGTTCCTCCGACTTCTCGTACTCTATCTTTCGCTGTCCAGCATTTTCTTCCATCTCCCGAGCTCCCCCCCTGTACTCCTCCTCGTCGTCGTCGGCGGCGTGCAGGGTGGGAGCGCCTTCTCCCTCGACCTCACCGTCCCGCATAGTGCCCTCCACGGCGCCTTCTCCTGCTCTCCTGCTCTCCTGCTCTCCTGATCTAGATCCAGACGGCGGCGGCCGCAGCGGCAGCGTTTCCTTCATCTCCGGTCTCCGTCTCCAAGACGCACCACCGGCCTCCGTGGTAGGCCACCTCTCAACTCCAGGTTTGCCGACCCCCCCTCTCTCTCATATCTTCCCCCATGCCGGTGGAGGGCTTCCTCAGTCGGTGCTTCCGCTGCCGTGATCGCCATGTTTGGGTCTACTTGTCTGTCTGTCTTCTTTTTTTCCCCTTCAGTTTCTGATTAATCTTGTGATGCCGCTTGTGATATATTCTGCAAATTTATTTACTCATTTATTCATTAAAACTGGTTCAATTTATGGGTCTCCATCTTCTTAAGTGTCCCGGGAGGGGGTACGGGGCAGGGTGGGAAGAAAAAGAAAAATGTTGCTTCTGCATCATGATGATTTCCGAAGCATCTAGTAGTTGACAAATTTAGGGCAATTCTGTTTTTCCAAGATTTAGTGCTCCACATTTTGTTTTGTTTTGGAGCTTACCCTTCTCAAAGGTCATGTTCAAATTCTTGCAGAGCAAGGTTTCTAAATCCTTATCAAAATTTAATAATCAATGGTGATTTTATTAGCCTTAGGCTGTGCTGGATACTAAGGCATATATATCATTTAGTTTTGATTGTTAAATGCTTCTGTGAGTATACAATGACTGCTTCTTTTCTTCTTGACCTTTTTAGCGTTTCTCTTGCAGAAACTGAAGACCCGTGTAGTGAGAAACAATGTTAATGCTGAGTGGAATGAGGACTTGCCATTATGTGTTCTAGATCACCTACCAGTCAAGCTTGTATGTTGATTTACTCTCTATTGTCTCTCTCTTCTTTCTGGTAAAAATGTGGTGTCCCTTACATACAATGTATAGATAAAGATAGTAGTTTAGTTGTCTTCTTTTGAATTTAATCTATTTATTGAAAGGTTTCTCAGTAGGTTTGGATTCTTTTCTTCCGAATTGGCATGTAGCTTTTAATCTTATGATATTGGTCTCATCAATCCTTTTCTCTTTAATCAGGTGTTGTGACTTATCAAATAAAGCCACCTAATTCATCTGCCTGATGCAATTTGATAGGTCTATACAATGTAGATAAACTTTAGCAGTTGGTTTAAGTTTGTCTATGATTTGCTATATTTTTATTACCTGAGGCAGATGCCTATATTTCAGTATTCTCTCAGGAAAGTAATGAAAAATATTTTCCCAAATATGTGTATTATTTTCTAAGTTCTGCTATTCAATCTTATGTGATACTTTGTGTTGGGACTAGGACAATTTGCCCATGAAAGTTATTCAATTCACTATTCCCGCGTCCATTTCTTGTTGGTTTCATACCATTCCATGGTTTCTTAACTTTGACTACTTCTGTTAGTTTTTGTTGGTGACTTGGTGTCTGCATGCTAGTGGGTAAAAGGCTACTTGAAACCAACCAGTCATCCAACTTCTATGATCTCCATCTCCAACTCACATTAGACCTTATGTTGCCTATGTTAAACTGGAGTGTATATATACAGCTTCTAGCGACGAATGCTTCTTGCCTTTCTTTAAAGTCTTTATATTGAGGAAGTACCCATTTAGTAAATTCGGATCCTAAACCAAGGACCCCATACAAATAGATTAGTCAATTCAGGTCCTAATCGGGTTATCCCTGGATTGTCCCAGAGATACAAAGGAATTAGTCAATTCACATTCTTAGATTCAGGTTTTCCCTGGTTGTCCCAGAGATATCCTGGAGTTCGGTTGAAAAGTGGTTTGATTGAGGGGGTTAGCTAATTCGGATCAACTCAAGGATAACCCTGTGTTAAACCCCTCTATAGCTGGGACAAATCTGATCCCAAGGATAACCCATCTACTATCAAAGCCAAAGGCCTCTCTGTCAGGGGCAGACTGTCCCACAGGGATAACCTTAGTTATCCCTGTCATCGAATGAAAGAGGTGCTTCGGGTCCACATGGATCCCCCAAACAGGTATAAGAACTCCATACAAACTGATGTGCCCAATCGGGTCCATTCACATCCATTGGCCAGACTTGAATCTGTCTACATAAATCGGGTCCAGGTCCAGACCTGATTTTGCAGATCCATTTCTTATTTGGAGTCTAGGTGGGGTCCGACCTGGATTTGACCAGTTTGCGCCCCCAAGTACAGGCTTTAAGATCCGGGTCAGATCCGAATCTGAAATTGCAAATTCAGATCTCCCTGTCCCAACTTTTTTTTGTGGAAAGTGGGTGGTACCACTATTGTATTAAAAGTAAAAGAGGGATGTACAAGTGTAGTCAATACCTGTCCCATTGCCTATAAAAAACATATACATTAGGATTTTGGGTCAGATCCGGATTCAAATCCCATTACATTTCGGATTCGATTGTGTTTGGATCTTGGGTTATTGAATCCGGATTCAGATCATGAAAGTTCCAATCTAGATCCACTTCGTTGGTACCCCTACCCAAATGTCATAGTGGTTGTCTGCCCTTGCAAAGTCATTTCTTTTGGAATGGATACTCGTGTTTTATGCGTTAGGCCTCCATCGATTCATTAGGCACACTCAAGGGGAGAGTGCATATTTTACTTAATGTGCATTCCTGGATTTCCAAGGGTTATTGTTGGCCTTGTTCAGCTCTCTCGCTCCCGGTTTAGCATTGATGGTGAGCAAGCACACAACAGGGTCAATAGGAGGGGGGCCGACTATGGCCGATGCGGCAGTGGAGGAGGCTTCACTCTTAAGTTGATTTATGTGGTGCTATTACTTAGCATGACATCTCTGATCAACGTGATTGTTTTTACGGTGAACCATGGTGGGTCACATCTTTCCTTCGTGAACACCGCCCTGCTCGTCCTCCTCTCTTCCTTTATGGTGGCGTTGCTGCGGATACTTGCATTGCCCTATTCCACTATGACATACTAGTGCCCGCACTTCGGGGGCCACAACCCTCTCTGTCTTCTTTGCCTTCTTCAGCCAGCAGATGGCGGGTCATGTGGACAAGCAGCATCGCGGCTTCGATTTCTTCGGTAATATTAAATCTGTTTGTGTGTGTGTGTGTGTGTGCACCCACCGACTGGGGGGGGGATGTGTGTGCCAACGTTTGAGGGGAAACCTAGGAAACCCCTTCGGTGCACTCTCTCTCTTTCTTTCTAGGTGTGGGTGGGGGAAGGGTATTTTTGTCTCAAAAATAAGGGGATTTTGTAGGAGAGCAACGAAGGGTTTAGGGTTCTCTCTCTCTCTCTCTCTCTGCACCCACCGACTATTGGGTGTGTGTGTGTGCCGGCACCGGAGGGGAAACCCGGGATTGGAAACCCCTTCGGTGCTCTCTCTCTCTCTCTCTCTCTCTCTAGGTGCGGGTGGGGAGGGGTATTTTTGTCCCAAAAGTAAGGGGATCTTGTAGGAATATTCACATCGTTATGGATGGAAGTTAACCAAAGTGGTATTTTTTGCAACATTTCGACAAAAGTAATCATATGTGTTCAAATATCTTTCTAGGAATGCTATTTTTGTAATTGTTTCCTGTAAGTATGGTTTATATTGAAAAAACCATTGAATTAAACACATTACCATAACATTTTCTTTTCCTTCCGATGCCAGACGGTGGACGGGAAGGGGGGCGGCAATTGCCCCTTAGATAATGTTCTTCAATTGTCTCTCCAACAGAAACTGTTACTATTGCTGATTATATGGCAATATTAACATTAATGGAAGTGTTGATTGTATTTTTATCCTTCTTTAGAGTCTAATTATAAATATATAGTACTTTGATAAATTATAATTGGTCATATATCCTTCTTAGAGGAAAGTAAGTCTACCTTACCTTTACTAGTAAGTTTTTAACTACAACCTTGTTTATAATTAGTTCTTGCCTCTCTTTCTTTTATAACATAATGATGTCTTAGTCATGACCGGTGATGAAATTCTTTGGCGGAACAAGATTCTTGTAGCCGACCCCAAATAATGGAATAAGACTTTGATGATGATAACGATGACTTTTGTATAAAAAACATTGTAAGAGTATGTAAACTCAAATGAACCTCAAAATTTAAAAAAATAAATGTAAGCTTGGATCGACTTGGACCGGATTGAGATCTGTCGATCCAACCAACCCGGATCGATTTGGGAGTGGTCGATTTGATCCCGATCCCCAATCCTTCCTTCCTTGCCACTAACTACATGTTGTGCATCACACTTGCTGCCATCTAACTTGTCTTGTCATCCATTGGATGAAATGCACTATTTTGAATTCAAGGCCCTGGTACTGGCCCTGTCCGGTACCGAAATCGGTACTCATAATTGTCAAGGCGCGCCTAGGTGTGAAGGGGTTATTTTGAATTCAAGACACACAACCGCTTTATTAGGCTGCAACTAGGCGAGCCCAGGCGCCGCTTGAACGGCCTAGGTGCCCAAAGTGGACCGCTTTGGTGCTCGGGTTCGTTTGAACTGGTGGAGACCTGTTAGTGCATTACGCAATTCGCCTTTTTCGGATCCCCTTTAAAATACCCCTCGATGCTTCACCTGTTCGATCTCCAAACCCTAACAACCATCCTCGATAGCCCTCTTCTTCCTCTCCAGCTCTCTAGGGTTCGCATCGGGCCACCGGCCATCGTCACAATCGCCATCGTCTGTAGCCAATCTATGTCATCGGTTGTTGTTGCCGGTGCCGTCATTTGCTTATTCACAGCTGGCACCGTGGTCGTCCATCGTCGCCGACTCGCCAACGACCTCCGGAGTTGCAGTGGTCGTCGGAGGTATCCTCTTCTCTCTGTGTGTGTGTGTGTCTATCTCCTTCCCCCCTCTCTCTGTTCTCCCCGGTGGGTCTCCATTCCCTTCCTCCCTCTCTCTCTCTCTTTCTCCTTCTATATCTGTCTTCTTCCCCCCTCTCTCTGCTCTCTCCCCGCCCCTTCCTATTTTCTCCCCGGTCCATCTCCCTCCTTCCCTCCCTCCCTCTCTCTCTTCCTCCCCCCCTCTCTCTCTCTCTCCGTCTCTGTGTTTGTCTCCTTCCCCACTCTCTCTACTCTCTCCCCGATCCATCCTCCCCCCCACTTTGTCTGTCTGTCTGAGACTGACGGACAGTGAGAGAGCCTTTTGTTTCTCTCTTGCTCCTTCTCTCTGTATCTCTTTCCCCTGCCTTCTTCTATGTCTCTTCCCATCCCTCCTTTCCCTCTGTCTGTCTCCCCCTTCTACCTCTCTCCTGCCCCTACTCTCTCTTTGTCTCAGTGTCTCACAGTCATAGAGCACCCCCTCTCTCCCCTGCCCCCCCCCGCCCCTGCTCTTTCTTCCTCTGCCAATTTCATAAAGAGCTCTCTAATTCTGCGTTTGCTTGTTTTATTATATGATTGCCCATATGGTGATAATTGGTGATGCCCTTTTCTTTTGATATATGCTTTATATTATATGTATGCTGTTTCAAATATGATCTACATATTTTTGGAAGAATTTGGCAAACATCATGTTAGTATTTGACTACTTTTTTCATTCTAAAAGTCTATTTTTTGTTGTTAATTTTATCTCAAAATTGATTTTGATATTTTATCGCAATGTCATTTCTATTAGTTTTTATTATTGTCCATACTTGTGTTGTCATCCATATTTTTAATGATCATGATTAACTTTTATATAGGAAATTGCATATATATTAATGACCACATTTGTTTATAAACTTGTCGCCTAAGCGCTTAGGCGCTTAAGGACCCCAAGCTCGCTTTGGTCGTCTTGACAATTATGTTGAAACCCAAGAAGCCAATGTTTCGGCCGAAACATATCGGTTTCGACCTGGACGATCTGAAATCGGACCTGCTCACTGTAGCAGGTCCGAAACTTAAAAAATATTAATTTATAATGTTTCGGGCGTAACCGATTCCAGTTTCGCCCGGTTTCAGGCATTTCGGCCCGATATGTTTCAGTTTTGGACTTGCTATCCTAACAAAAATATTATTTTATTATGTTTCGGGTGAACCGAAACGATACCGTTTCGATTTCGAACCCGGTTGAAACTGGGTCCGAAATTGAAATTGCCATCCTTGCTTCTAATAACATCACGCCATCCCATTTTAGGCCTTCCACGAGCTCTTTTACTAGCATTCACTAAGATTTGGTTACATCTTTTAACTAGCGTTGAGTTAGGGCGACAATGCACATGTCCAAACCATCTGAGCCTATTTGCCCTCATTTTATCATTAGTTGGAGTTACACCCAAGTCCTCACTGATGCGTTCATTCCTAATCTTATCTTTCTTTATTTTACCACACAACTATATCAACATCCTCATCTCTGTCACACACATTTTGTGAATGTGTTTTTTTCTTACTGTCCCAACACTCGGTACCATATAACAAAGTAGCTCTCGCAACCATTTTATAAAACCTCCCTTTAAGTTTCATTTAACTTGAAGAAGAAGAAGAAGAAGAACAAGAACAAGAACAAGAACGTACTTGCTGTTGTTGATGCCGCTGTCGTCGTCGAAGCAGGTGGCGATGGTGGCACTGACAGTGACATCGACAACAACTAGTAAGTTCTCTGGAACAAGAATCGGGACCGGGGGGGGGGGTCGAGATCGCGATCAGAATCGGCCCGACCCAAAACCAATCAGATCGGCTGATTCGTGGTGATCTGATCCAATCCTTCCTTCCATGGTTGATGGTGGATTATGTGTCTCAATAGAATAGACTTGCAATATTCAAGTGGAATCCCGACTAAAATGCATGAGATGCCATCTTTTGCCATTTCATATGAGAGAGCAAGTTGCTTTGGGAATTTCCCATCTTTGTGAAGATTTCATAGACTCTTCAAGATCTTTTTTCTTTAGATTTTTAGGGATGCTTACAACAGGTGAGGTGTCAAACCTTATATTGATATCCATGGAGTAATGACTAATTTGAGAAGGTTAGCAGAGAAGAAAAAAATCATAGTTATGATTGGTTTGCGTCAAAGTGCCTTTTGCTCTTCTTATGGATTAGTTCACTGCAGATGTTAAAAGGGGAGTTCCTTGAGTATGTTACCTACAGATGGTGTGGATTTGGATTGCAAAATCAGCTTTTCTCGTACACCGGAAGCAGGTTTGACGGGCTAGGAAGGTGGTAAAGGCAAGCAGCTCTTTCTTGATGCCCTTAATGGAAGGCAATCACTCAATAAAGTGGAAATTTTGGACTGTGTCCTTGAGTCTCATTTTTTATGAGTGGTTGGATCTATAAGATAGAGTATTTGGGGAGTGATCTTGGTGCCAAAACTGCCATCTGTTTTCCACTTAGACAGATGTGCCCTTCCGCAGTGGAGGCCCTTCTGGAAACCTCTAGGCGCTAGTCCCAGGAACCCTCGCCACTGTCAGCGGCGGACTCCTCGCCGTTTCTCTAGCGGAATCTCGGATTGGGGGGGAGCTCCTCCTGGAACTCCCCCCTCCCCCTCACGTTTCATCCCCAGGTTCGTCCCTTTCCTTTCATTCCTGGCCCTTCTTCACTCTCACCCCGTTTTTCGCCGCCCTGTTTCCACCTCTCACGCCGCCGTCACCCACCACCGTGCTCACCCTTTTTGCTTTGCTACCGTCTCAGGCTTTTTGCCGGTGCCCTCTTCCCTTTCCCTTCCATCTTGCCCTAATACCCTGTCTTCTTTCCCTGTTGTCGCCATCTAGTCTGGATATCCACCACTGAAATCTTGAATTCAAACCCATTGTTCCTCTGGCCACCATCGCCCCCACCCCTCTTGCTCTCAACCCGACCTCAAACATTGTGTTTCTCCACCCCTTTAACCTTAGCCTACCTGTCTCTTCTCCGCTCAACCCCTCACCTTCCCCTGTTGCTTCCATCGCCGCCATCCCCCCTCTACTCCTGCCCTGATCCATCTTCCATCAAACCCCTCTCCTAGTTCCTAGACAGGGTTGGCTCTTCTACCACCATCTGTCTTTATCCGCTTCCCCGCGACACCGCCCTCTCAGACTGGTTAGCCCTTTTCTCAGTTCTCAGCTGTTGGCTTCCTCGCTCATCTCCTTGCAACTTTCATTTCCCTATTTTGGTGTGAAGATTGCCAGTCCCTTCCCCTTCCCACTAACCCCATACATAGCAGCTCAGCCTTCTCCACAGTGCATCTTGTTTACCGGATTTGGCTCCCCCCGGCCTGTCTGTTTGGTCCCTTGGGTGGTCCTTTGGGGAGGTTTTCAGCGCTTGCAAGATCTCAACACTGTGGAGGTCGCTCCTGGACGAGTACAAGTATACCTGGATGTCTCATGTAGTTGAGCACATTCTATGCATCCGATCGGGTGCATGCCATCCGAGATATCATTTTAGGCACAGCTGTGAAGTTCTGATAAGCAGCTGCGAGTCGGATATACTTCGCCAAATGAAGGAGATTAGCCTCTCTTGTTGTCGTCCGATGCTGCCAGAGTTCTGCAATGTTTTCAGTATGTTTTGTTATATGGGGATTTCGGGTAGTTCTATGTATGATGTTACTCTTGTTTTGTATGGGTGGGACATGTGTCTCTCTTTTTGTATATGTATCTTTGAGGATTAATGAAAGTTGCTATCGACCAAAAAGAAAAAAAGGAAAAAGATGTGCCCTTCTTTTTAATGTTCAATTGAAGAGTTTCAGCTAAGTGGTCCTACTAATTTCTTTACTGAAGAGTGCATCCCACTTTATTTTGTGCATGTAACTGTATATATTTCCACTTGAGTAGATATATGCCTTTTAAATCCTCATGGAGATTGCTCCACAGTAATCTTCTCCTCATATGCCCCTTCTGTCTGATTATCTCTCTTGAAAACAGTAAGAACTGAGAAGCAGTTACTGAAGCTTATCAGTGTATCCTTCATTCTGAGACAATTTTTCTCAGTTTAAAAGTTGCTATTTTCTATTTTTTTTAATGAAATCAGTTATTTCCAACTTCCTGGGATGAAGGGGTGAACATCTGACTGCAAAAACAGTGATTCAGATCTTTCAGGGTTAGTATTTTCAGAGAACTCCGCAACTTCAACATTAAGACATCTTGATTGTTGGTTAATTTGAATATTCACTTACAATGGACATGTTGATGTTGTTTATAACTTTATATATTTAACTAATATGGATTTTGACATATTTTTCCCCTTTGATTTCAGTTATAGGAGGCATTGTGTGCGTTGTCTGAGAATATGCAGCGTATTCCAGCTACCATTGAGGAGCAGCTATTTTTGAAATCCATCAAGGATGAATGCCCTTGGGAAAATCTTCCGAAACGTTTGCAAGCAACATTATCTTCTAAAGAAGAATGGCATAAAAGGTTTGTCTTTGATCAGTCACTTTAGTTTTCTTTTATTAGTCGCTTGTTGTCTCCCTTTGCTCTTTGTTAATTGTGCAGTATTGTACCACTTGTTGTTTCTTATTGCTTCTTCTACCAAATTTTACAAGAATTTTCTGCTGGAATGCTCGTAAGATAAAATCTTGAAGTCAACTTGGTCAAAAGAACTTTCCAGTTGAACCCTTTTGAAAACCCAATTTCAGCCATCCTAGTAACCAAAAGCCTCTGCTCTGCTCTATCTCAAAATATACTGGATGGATTGATGATAATCCCTCATTGGTATGTGGGTTCGGAAGAGATGTATGTGATGGATGGGCATGATAATAGCCATGCCATTGGTCGAGGTCAGTTTTATTATTTTAATTAGAGGAATGTTACGGTGCCACACTTTGTGCCACCATTTTTGCCACACTCACCTTGGCCATCTGATCTCTTGATCAGATGGCTGTGGTGAATGAAGTTCGGTGCTCCTGAGGTTGGGAGCACCGAACATAAGTACCTCAGGAGCACCGAACTTAAGTTCAGCTGCTGTTTGATTTGAAAATCAAATGGCAGGAAAAGAGTGGAAAAAATGGCGGCACAAAGTGTGGCACTGTAGCATTTCTTTTTTAATTATGGTGTCAAAGTAATAATGTGTCAACTCAGGTGTGCTTGGGAATCTGTTATTTTTAGTGGTTTTTGGAAAGTGGCTTGTAGCCACAATTCGCAGAAGTATATGAAAGGTGGCCAACAATTCACATTTCATAGAAGAATAAAAACAAGAAGACAATAAAAATAAACAAAAAGGATGCTCTACCAAGATGGTAGAGACATGTACCCCTCCCCCCCATGGCTACACTAGCCACTACATAAGGGAAGTACAGTTACAAGATTACAGAAAGAAATGTTTCCAGTCCCTCATCTTATACAATAGACTTGATTGCCTAATAGAGGATCCATACACACTAACATTCCAATCCAAAATACATTTAATACAGTTGCTGATGATAGTAGCTGGGTGACTAAATTCCTTTCTGAAGATTCTGAAATTTCTTTCTCTCAACATTGACCACATGATATTGATAGCAGGCAGACAGAACCTCCAAATATCCTTTTCATCATCCACCCAATAGTACTTATCTCATTCCCTGAAGAGCTCATGTACATTATTTATGTTGGTCCACTTCACATCTAAAGTCTTGAAGAGTTGCATTCACGCAGCTTGTATAATACCGCACTGGAGGAAAATATTGGCTGCTGTTTTCTTGTAATAGCCACAGAAAAGTCACTGCTCTCTGATATCTGACTTGAACCTGAAGACCCTATCAGCAGTTGAGATCCTGTTCCAAGCTACTTTCCATAAGAAAATCCTTATTTTGATAGGCAATCTCCTATTCCAAACCTGTCTATACCAGGCCACTCCCTGACCACCATACATGAACATTCTGATGGCTGATTTGACTGAGACTCTACCTGATTTTTCCCATCTCCAAGTTCTACTGTCCATGTTGCCCTGAGAAGTTTTCGTATTATCTAGCAAGGCAGATAGTGCAAAAATTCATTGACTTCCACTTCGTTCAGATTTTTCCACTGAGATTGATTTTTTTTTTTGAAAGTGCATTCCACTGAGATTGATTGTCTGAGTTTGAGCACACTGTGTTTATGTTAATATCTGTTGTGACTGCTATGGCATACAGATTAGGGTAAACTTGTAGAATAGGCCTCTTTTTCATCCAAGGGTCTTCTTAAAACCTGGTTTTCCCACCATTACCTACTTGTATGACAGTGGAGCACTTGTAGAAATCCCCGCACCTCATAATGTTCTTCCAGACTGATGATAACTGGTTTTTGTGTTCCTGCTCTGAAAACCAACCCCTTCCTTATACAGATACTTTTTCCTGACAATGCTATTCCATAAGGTTCCCTCTTCCATGTCTGACCTCCATAGCCATTTCATCAACAATGCTTCATTAATTGTGCTGATAGGCATGAGTCCCATTCCACCTTCCTCCTTTAATCTACAAACATGTTTCCATGAAATAGGATGGAAACCTTTCTCCTCTAACCCTTTCCCTTTCCAAAAGAAAGCAGCTCTCAGTGCTTCAATCTTTTTGCATACTGACATTGGAATTTTGAATATGGATAAGTAATAAATTGGTAAACTAGTGAGAACCACCTTAGGTAGAATCCATCTCCCCCCGCTGATAAGAGTTTATCTTTCCAAGTAGCTATTCTGTCTTCTACCCTCTTGATAATACCATTCCATTCCTTTGCTCTGATGGCTCCATCTGATAGGGGTAACCCAAGGTACTTGATAGGGAATGATCCCCACCTAACACCCAAGATATGTTCAATTTGGTCCTTCCTGCTTTTGTTCACATTTACTCCCACTACCTCACTTTTGGAGAAGTTAATTTTCAGGCCAGTGACAGCCTCCAAAAGGCTAAGCAAAGTTCCTAAATAAATTAGCTTCTCCTCCACTGTAGGTGTAAAGAGGATAGTATCATCTGCATATTGCAGATGTGATACCTCTTCCACAGCCGTGCCCACCTTGATAACTTCTATGAGCCCTGTTGGTATTGCCCTCTGCCACATTCCACTCAACACCTGACCAACAAGAACAAACCGCAAAGGTGACAATGGGTCCTTTTGCCTTAGCCCTCTTGAGCTGCCAAAGAATCCACATGGTGTACCATTCACTAAAACCGAAAACCTTGCAGTCTGAACACAACACCTGACCCACTGAATCCACTTTTCACTGAAACCCATCAGCTGAAGTACTCTGAACAAACAGTTCCAATTCACTCTATCGTAGGCCTTTTCGAAGTCAATCTTAACCACCAAGCAACTCTTTTTCTTTATCTTTGGCTCATGAATGCTCTCAAAAGCAGCCATATAATTGTCCAGAACCCATCTCCCCTGACTGAAGGCTGATTGATTCATGGTATTCAGTACTGCCTGGTACGTATCGTACCGGGCTGGTATGTACCTGTACTGGCCTTGGCTGGTACAGTTCAGTTTCTTCATGTACTGGGCGGTACATGCCGGTACCGGCCGGTATGTACCGGTACTGGCCCTGTTCAGTATCAAAACTGTTACTGGATTTGAAGACCTTGGATTGATTCCTATCTATCAATCCATCTAGTGAGTGGAGGTTTCCACTTCTACCAGCTTCTGAAAGCTATTGTGTATTTCACATGGTGAAGTTGTGATTGTTTCAAGCTTTCAACTTAAAGGTTGGATGATTGGATGTAATTCAATAAGAATAATCTGATTGATTCCCCTCTTTTTGTTTTTGTTGTGGGGGTAGCCTGTCCCACACTGCCTTGGTGTGGTCTTTCGTACAGGGTTTTTTGGGGAAATCATTGAATATACTTGTAAACCCACTCTTCTTTAATAAAATCAGTGGTATTATTCACTTTCAAAAAAATAAGAATAAACTGGAGACGAAACTGGCAATGCCATGCAGATTTAAGTGGTTGCTAACACCACCAATCTACTGAGTCATGTTTGAAAGGGAATGCTGCCGTATTTGCTGGTTGTTGATGCTGCCTATCTGCCTTCACATTTTGGGTATAGATGGTGCTTATGCTACTATATGTCATGCATCATTGTTCACTTTCTTTGTCGAGCCACTACTTCTCTCAAAGGTGGATTACCCTCTTTGTCAAGGCACATTCCTGCTGTGAAATCCCTTTCCTCATTGAAGCAGTGTCCTCCTCAAGAGAGGGTAGAGCACTACAAGTGCAAAGAGGAAACCAAGGATACAGGTCGTGGACAACAGAAGATCAACATCAAAGATCATGGTGGATGCTCTGGCACCTGTGAAGGGCAAAGTTGATAAGAGCCCTCCAAGCTTCATGTGAATGGTTCTAAAGAGAATGTTGTCTTGTGTGGTACTAATATAGTCTGTTCAGACAGCACTGCTGGGGGCAAGAAAGATGTGACATGAAAAGAAGTAGTAGAAAGATGGGAACAAAGTGATCACATGGAGAAGAAGAAAAAGTCTTTGAGAAAATAGCATGAACTTCAGTCAAAATTCGTAAGCCTCTGTTGATGAGTAGGTATAAGTAGAGCAAATGTAATAGTTCTACTCGAAATAGGAGGAGGGTTCCCTTGCTACTGGTGCCAATGGTGTCACCTACTCCAAAACCATATGATTTAACCTCTGATTTTTAATCTATACCTTCAAACCTTCTTTAGAATCATTATTTTAACTATGAATGAAAATTATTCAAATCTGTTATAAAAAATCACATATCACATGACACTATAAATTGCAGTATCTAAGCCATTCATTTAATGTTCATCTTATGCATGAGAAATAAGAATAAAAATGTTTGATTTTAAATCCATAAGTGATTTACTAATTAGTGCAAGAGGTTTAATGGTGAAGATTGAGAACTGGAGATTGTATCACTTGGTTTTGGATTAGATGGCATCATTCTCGTAGAATCTAGGTGGAAGAGAAGGAGATGACAAGTGGAGAGGAGGAAGAGGCATATGCAGACAATGGGGGCTAATGGCTCTGCAACAGCCAGCCGCAGGCCTATCTTCTTTTATTGGTTAGGTCTTTCACTCTTTTTAAAAATACAGGACAGAAATACCTCTTACACTTGGGGGAAAATTCAAAGAACGAGACCTAATAGAAAGTAGAGAGATAAAATAGAAAAACACAGGATGAAAATGCCCTTCTATTGGGTGCTATTTCCTACACTCCCCCTTCAGCTGTGCATAAATATCATGCATGCTCAGCTTGCTCTATCTAGTGTTAAACTGAACCATCCTCTGCCCCTTAGTGAAGATGTCTGCCACTTGATCTTGAGGCTGGACATGTTGATCTTGAGGCTGGACACGTGACAAGCAAATTTCTCCCTGAATCCAACTTCTATCTAATTAAGTGCTGATAATTTCTCCGTGTTTTATTCTGTTATGCTAAAGAAGATTATTGGCTATGTCAATGGATACCTTATTGTTACAATACAACCTCATTAGAAGATAGACCTGAACACCAAGATCCTGTAAGAAAAGTTTCAACAACACCATCTTAGTGACATTGTAAGCCATGGCTAGATATTCAGTCTCTACAGTGGACTGAGCGCACACCGTTTGCTTCTTGATCCTCCAGGCCACCAAGTTCCCACCCAGAAACAAACAATAACCAGTTGTAGATCTCCTGTCATCTCGTGAGCCACCCTGATTAACATCATAGTAGCTTCCAACATTTGGCTGTTCAAATCTGGAGAACAGGAAACCTTTGCCTGAATAAGACTTGATGTACTGTTGTGTATGTTCCACAATCCTCTTATGAGTTACCTTTTGAGTATGCACTAACTGACTAACCACACTCACAACATAGGTCAAGTCTGGACGTGTGAATCCTAAGTAGAGCAACCTCCCCACTAGCCTTTGATTTTTTCCCCCTTTATCTACATCAGACCGTGGTTCACACTCTATATCACACAATCCATGATTTACCTCAATAGGTGTATCTACTGGGTTGCATCCCAACTTACCTTGTCTTTCAACAAGTCAAGTGCATACTTTCTTTGACAAATGTAATTCCTTTCCTTAATCGAGCGACCCTATTTTCAAGGAAATATTTTAGTTCCCTCAGGTCTTTTATTTCAAATTCATGGGCAAGATTGAGCTTGAAGTTATTGATTTTTTCTTTGTTGTCTCTGGTTATAATCATATCATCAACATATACTAGTAGGACAACCACCTTACTATCCTTCCAGTTGGTGAATAAGGTGTCGTTAGAATTCCCCTAAGTTTAACCAAATCTGATCATAGCGTTTCTAAAGTGATCAAACCAGGCCCATGATGACTATTTCAGACTATCAAGGGCTTTGTTTAACTTGCACACTCTTTCCCTTAATCAAGTTTCGGGATGCGGCTGCACATATACCTCTTCCTGCAAGCCACCAATTTTTCTTTTTTTTTCTTGATCAAGCAAGCCACCATTCAAAAAACATTTTTTACATCCAACTGATACAAGTCCTAAGAGAACTGGACAACAAGGGCCAAGATAGCCCACACAGTTTTGAATTAGGCAGTAGGAGGCTAGGAGCAAAGGTCTTAGAGTAATCGACACTATAAGTTTGGGTGAAACCTTTAGTAACAAGTCTGGTTTTATAACACTGGATTGTGCCATTAGCATATTACTTGATGGTGTAAACTCACTTGGAACCCACAAAACTGTGGCCTGACGAAAGGCCCACCAAGTCCCATGTGGCATTTTTTTGGGGGGCAATCATTTCCTTGCTCATTGCCTGTACCCACTTAGAGTTTGTCACAGCTTCAGCAAAAGACGTAGAAATGTGATAAGAAGAAATAACAGACAAGAATGAGAAATAAGCAGGAGAAAGATGAGAGTAGCACACCTGATTAGAAATAGGATGACCAGTATAAGATCTGGAGTGTTTCCCAAGTGCCATAGGAAGGTCAGAGGGAGAAGGGGGATCACCTGAAGGTGGTGCTGGAGAAGGATTTAAGGGTGCAACATGCTCTTGGGAGGGCAGTGCAGTGGGAGGCCCCCTTTTGTGCCACCGCCATGTTTCCCTAGAGTATGTGAAAGTTGTCTGCATAGCCATAATAGTAGTAGAATCAACTAGCAAAGGTAAAGACACAAGAGAATCATGACAACCAAGATAGATCAAAGGAAGAAGAAGAGAGGAAGCACTGGAAGAAGCCTCCCCCTTGGAAGAAACCGGGGAAGAGAGATAAGATTGAGATTTAAAAAATGTGAAATTCTTCTGAATATATTTCTCCTAGTTTTGGGATCAAACATTTATAGCCCTTATGGGTGGTAGAATAACCCAGGAAGATCCGATGAGCAGCTTGAGGGTCAAGTTTAGTAGCTCCAGGTGCAAGACTATGACTGAAACACAAACACCCAAAAAGCCAAGGTGGCAAAGAAAATAAAGACTTGGAGAGACATGAAACCAAGAGAGGAACTCGGTTGCCCAACGTCCGAGATGGCATGTAGTTGATGGGATAAGATGCATGGAGGATAGCAAGACCCCAATTTTTTTTTGGGAAGGACATGATGCAAGAGAAGAGCCCGAGAGATCTCCAGGGCATACCAATTCCTGTGTTCAGCCACACCATTCCATTTTGTTGAGGAGTGTTGGCACATGAGGACTCGTGAATAATGCCAACATCTTCTAGAGGGACCTTGAGATGCCTCTCAAAATATTCTAGAGTGTTATCAGATCTGAAGACTTTCACCCTCCTGTAAAATTAATTCTCAACCATCTTACAGAACACTTGAACAAGCTGTGAGACTTTCTCCGGTGAACCATCATTAATGAAACCAAGAAAATATGGATGACCATCGTCCAGACATCAGAGTGCACAAGTTAAAAAGGAAAAGAACTTCGTTTTATTGCATCAAGAAACATGGTTCTACTATGTTTTACAAGTTGACACACTAGGCACTGAAGAGACTCAAGCTTAATAGACTAAAACAACTGAGAAAACAAGACTCCGAGGGACCTAAAGGAAACATGACCAACACGGGTATGCCATAAATAAATGCCTTCAAGTTGCTATTTAGAGGTACTACACCTAGAGGACTGAAGTGCTGTCAGTCCACTAGGCTCAAAATGGTAGAGGCTACTCACTTCACGACTATTCCCAATCGTTTGCTACATCGATAGGTCTTGAAAAACACAATGAGTCAGAAAGAAGGTCAGAGAGCAATTTAATGATTTTGTGATGCTTCTCACAGAGAGAAGATTAATGGACAATGCAGGGGCATGAAGAGTAGAGAGGACTAAGTGACCATTGAGGCAGATGGTACCCTTTAGCAACAATGGCACGAGTACCATTAGCAATGACCACTTTTATCTTGTCCAAAACACAAGGACTGAGAGATGAAGTAAATGGGTATACTAGTCACGTGGTCTATAGCCCTAGAGTCAATAACACAGGGTGTAGACAGAGAGGAATAAGTGGCACTGAGTGTCATTTTGATAATATCTATAGAGAGATGTTGAATCCACAAAACCGCGGTGTTGAGATACGCAGGGTCAGGGTCATAAGCACATGAACCACAACCTATTTAACCAATATGGGACTATGCCCAAATTCCAACACTCCCCCTCACGGCCAAGATGGGCCGTGGAGATTAATTGGGTGGAGGTGGCAAGATAAGAAAGAAATATATGAGGTTGGGCCCAAGACCATGCTCTGATACCATGTTGAAATCCACAAAACCGCGGGACTATTGCCCAAGGACTATGCCCAAATATTCCAACAAGAGAGAACAAGCAGCAAGTTTGGAAGAGGCTCCAATTTGTGAAAGGACCCACTTGAGACGAGCAATTCAGAAGTGGACGGTGCAGGCAACTGGGAGGAGGTGAAACCATCATCAGCAGAGTTGGGGGTGAGTGCTTCAGAGGGTTAAGAAACAGCAACATTCCCCTTAGCTGACTAAGCACCTTTGTTAATCTTGAGTTTCTATGGTTTTCTTCTCAGGATAAAGTTCCCAGCAGAACTCCACAATGTGGTTCTCACGACCATAGTGAGTACATTGACAACCACCTTTGCATTTAGGCTTTCCAGAAGAGTGAGACTCCTTGTCACCCTTAGAAATGCTGCTGGCCAGTGTAGTGAACTCTCCCCTGCCCTGAGAAGGTGGGATGGTAGGAGGTGAAGACATCAAATGACTATGACTTTCTTCATTGACAACCTTGGAGTACACTGCCTCCAGAGACGGATGAGATTTGTCCTTGAGAATCTAACCATGTACAATGTCATGGTTAGACTTGAGACCAGCAAGGAACTAAAAGATCTTGGTCTCTTCCACATGTTTCAAGTACTGCACATGGATTGTAGAATCTGCCAATCCGGATCGGGGGTGGCCATAGGCGGGCTCCATGGAATCTGGTCAGAATCGGATGAAATTGGCTTGGATTGGGCGGAATCGGGTGGAATCGCTGAGGTCGATTTGTTATGTGAGGCGGGGTCAGAGGTAGATCTGGCGCCACTCCTTCAACACTGTCTGCAGTTCCTAGGCCTTAATTCATCATGTTCGATTATCGTGGAAAGTTAATTACTAGTGTTTTAATCATCTTTACTGCTCTTTATGATGTGAGTGGATGGGTATGTAGTATTTTTAATAATCCTTTTGTAAATATACGTCTAAATTTTCTATGATTTTTTCTGTTTTTCTGTTTTTTTTTGAATTTTTGTTAATTTTTTAATTAGTCCGGCCCGAGTTCATGTGAATCAGCCAATCTAGCCAATTTGATTCAATCGGCCATGGTTGATCCAAGGGATTGCAATCCTTGGTACCTCATCTGATCAGTAGTACAATGCAACTTATAGGCAGTGCAATACACCAGTTCCTACCACTTTATCTTCAACTCGCTGAAATAAGAAGTAACAGACATGTTCCGTTGCTTGAGCGCCTGAATTTCACTTGTAGCTGATAAGTGCAAGCAAGGTTGTGACATTGCCCTTACGACTTTTCTAGCAATATCCACATCTCATTAGTATCAGCATATAGGATCAAATGCTGGATCTTGGTGCTGATGGAATTGAGAATCCATCCCATGACCACTGACGAATTTATCTTCAATGTCCTAAGTGGGGCAATTTGGATCATCAATGGCTGGTTTCTTACTGGACCCATAAATATTGCCAATCTTCCCCCATCCACTAAGGAAGATACATGCATAGATAGCCCAGAAGCAGTGATTTGTCATATCCAATTTGACTGTAATCATCTGCAGAGAGTGATGGTCGGGGGTGGCCATAGGAAAGGCACTGACTGAAGTCGTCGAGGAGGCAAGGGAGGTATACATCCTTCACACAATGCAAGGAAAGCCACCATCAATAGCAAA
The DNA here is from genome assembly GCA_022559845.1 of Amorphophallus konjac. Classification (NCBI taxonomy): domain Eukaryota; kingdom Viridiplantae; phylum Streptophyta; class Magnoliopsida; order Alismatales; family Araceae; genus Amorphophallus; species Amorphophallus konjac. The sequence continues at coordinate 410,320,776 of CM040122.1, read as the reverse complement.
GACAAGAAACAATGGGAAAGGATGCACACACAAGGGGTGTCGGTGACCCCTGACCACCAAGGGAAGGCACACTTCTGGAGAGCTTCAGAACTCCTGGAAGAACCCTAGATGAAGGCACACTGGAGAGAAAGGGTGTCAGACCCCTGGTCCATCTGTGATGCGAGACCGGGCCAAAGATAGATCCCCTTCACTAGGATGGCTTTAATACCATGTAGAAATTGGGTGGAAGAGAAGGAGATGACAAGTGGAGAGGAGGAAGAGACATTCGCAGACAATTGGGCCCTCAGCTCTACAACAGCCAGCCACAGTACTATCTTCTTATATTTATTTTGTTTTCCACTATTAAAAATACAGGACAGAATTACCCCTTATACTTGGGGGAAATACAAGGAACCAGACCTAATAGAAAGTAGAGAGATAAAATAGAAAAGAAGAGGACAAAAATGCTCTTTACTGGGCACGAGCCACAGGACTTTCTTCTTGTACTTGTTAGGTCTTCCACTATGAAAAATACAGGACGGAAATACCCCTCATACTTGGGGAAAACACAAGGAACCAGACCTAACAGGAAGTAAAGAGATAAAACAGAAAAGAAGAGGACAAAAATGCCCTTCCACTGGGCGTTGCATCTTACAGTTCTTTTTTTGCTACCAGTGGCAACAAAACCCTCCTCTCAAAATAGAATTTTTAAAGTATTTCTCACTTGTTCTCTAAGCAAAATTACTACAATTTTAACAAGTAAAAGGAATGAAGTCCAACTTCAACTTGGAGGAGAAAATCATGCGAATAAACTCCTTTAATTTCTGATGGTTTTACGCAGCTTCACTTCCATGTTTAGTTTGATACTGAAAATGACCGAATCTTGAAATATGCTAGAGGCGTGATTTGTAGAACTTTTTGGGGGATTTATGATGCCATAAATACATGTCGGTGTGATTTTCCATTTGAGAGTTACACTCATTTTATGATGATGCACTGAAATTTTGAAGGGTAGAAATTTGGTTGCATCAATCTTCCCGGATTGGAGAAAACTCATCCTTGAGTTTCATAAGTGACGATGAAATCTTGATTTTTCGTAATGCCAAAAGATTCTTTCTTATTACCTGTCAATCAACGTGAAACACATGCAAAATATTTTATTTTTTGAATACAAAATTTTCCATCATCTTCTTGAGAGGTTTGTGGAGATTGGAGTCTTTGGACAAGAAAGGATATACAAATTTTCCATCATTTCTGTGGATTTCAAATTATCATTCACAACGATAGAATCTATCTCTTTCACAATGAAAGGATCTTTAACTTCTTTGATTTTGAAATTTCTTTGCAATCCCTCGCTCCTTTCCATCTCCACTTGCTCAAAATGCATAAGTTGGGCAGGGGTCACCGTGACAAAATTCAACAATTCATGGCAATAACTGGAGCGAGAGTAGCTCTAGGAATGGAGTGGAGGGAGAATGATAGCAAGAATGAGGTGAGTGACAGAGGGAAGGAGAGAGAGACAGGTAGGGAGAAGCAAGAGGGGTTTGAAGAAGGATGGAGCACAGTCAAGAGGGGTAGGAAATCCCCTATAACTGAGAATCCTGGTAGACATAAGGAGCATACGCTGCTGCCAGTTCGACAAGATTTTTGTATCAGGTGCTTGGAGAGAGGACACTGGGCTAGAGATTACAAAAATGCAGTGACGTGTTTGAATTGTAAGGGTGTCTGCCATAGGAAGAGGTCCTGCAAGAAGACACACACTAGGGAGGAACTTCAATGTTAGTCCAACCAACAAGAAGCTACAAGGGAAGAAGATGGTGAGGAGTCCTTAGGGGGGAAAGGGAAACAAACGATCGTAGACATTCCGTGGTCCCCCTTGGTCATGGAAGGAAGGAGAAGATTAGAAGCCTGTGGGGTAGTGTCCATCCATGGACAAACCCAAGACAGGAAAGGGGCTGTGGAGGATTTTCTGAATCATACTTGGAATCTCAGTTCTTGGTGGATCAAACAATTGAAGAATGAAAACTTTCTCATCTGGTTTCCTAATCTAGAGTGGAAGCAAGGATGTTTTCAGAGAAGGGAATGGGCACAGCTTGTTTTGGAAGCTTTGGGTCATGGAGACTGTTACTCGAGGAGTGCCACAGGGTAAGCTTCTTTGGTGCAGGATGTCAGGAATACTCCTTCACCTCTGGAATCTGCAGACATTACACAGTATAGTGTCACCTTTTGGATTTTTGAAGAGGGTGGACTGGGAAACTCTCAACGGAGACAACCTCTCAGTATGCAAGACTCTTAGTAGAGGTTGATACCCTGCTGCAGATCCCAAAGGGTGTGCTTATCCGGGTGGGAGGAAAGAAATTCTGGATAACAGCTATCTTGGAGCTTGGGGAGGCAAGGTGGAATGTGCAGGAGTCCATGGCTTGGACTTGGGCTGAGGTGGTATCAAGCTTCCGGAACCTCCATCTCAAAGCTCCTCCAGAGACAGCAGCTCTGAAGCCAGAGAACTCACCCTTTGCAGGGAACGAGTTGGTAACTAGGACAAATTTTACGCCGAGTCTTCAGAGTCAGAAACAAAGCGACAGTGAGGTGGATGCAGAAGGAGTGCAGGCGCGGTCTCTAGAGCCTGTCATCATTAGTCTGTTGGCTCAAGACGGCAAGCAGAATAATGTTTGCGTGGGGAAGTGAAAGCGGTGGGGAGTGGATCGAAGAATAGACATTTTTTAGAACTGCAGGATTTGGCGATAGGTTCCGAGGTGATCCCACCTGCCAGAGGAGGTCCGCTGGTCGAGGTCATCGGCGCGCCTGGTTTCGAGGGGCTATTGGGCGAAAGAGATATTCAGAATCAGGCCTCCTTTGGACCCCGTGTGTAACGACCCAAGATCCGGATACCGGGAATAACCCGATACCATTCGAATTCTGGCCCGCCACCCACGAGCCGGAAAGCTCGGAAGGGTTAAGGGATGGTGTGGTCATGCATTGAAATTCTAAACAATAGCAGGAAAGTAAAATTACAGAATTAATATACAGTTCTGACAGAAATAAAATTACATTTTATAACAATTAAATAATTACAGAGTCCAGTCCACAAGTACAGCCAGGGAAAAGAAACGTACACTACCCCACACCCCGGCGACCTGGGGAGCTGGCAACTACGAACCTTCGACAGAAACGCTCCACTCTGAGGAGAACGCCGCACCTGAAAAGCAGGGGTTGAGCCTCATCTCATAGGCTCAGTAGGGGTCCCGCGGGTCCTCACCACAACGAAAGCAGTAACAGAGTGCAGCAACAGAAGTAACGACAGTAAAGGAAAGCAATAAGAACAACAACAACGGAAGCACAGAGAAGGAACGTCGATACAACACGACGACGGTGACCAGAACTAGACGACGGACAACCAGGAGGAACACACACACAGACCCTCTACACAACCCGACCCCTTGGTCGGGCAGTCCGTCCTAGCCGACGGAACCACAGATAAGGCCACATGGCTGAACGCACTGGACCAACACCCTCGGGAGAATCTCTCGATCCCGAACTAGAACCAACGGAAGAACTACGTCCCACACACACACACACACGGGGCAACACCAGTCCAACGGCCGGAAGACTACGCAAGGAGGAACAGACCGAGCCGCCAGAACATCAAACCACAGCGGAAGAAACCGGAGCTGGAACCACCCAAGTGACAGGAGTACTAACCCACGAACCATGAGACCAGAAGCGTCCTCCGAGGACTTACACCGCAGCCTCAAGTGTCTCCCTACACACCCTCAGACGGAAACTGAGACATGGTACACTGTACCACAGAACAAGGACTAGCTGGGGTCACGCCCGTCAGCGTGGGTCTACTGTCTCCAACCACGTGTGCACACACAGACCATCTGCTCTAAGTCGGTACTCTAGCCGATTTTCCCCCCAGTCGGACTCAGGCTGCAAAGGCAAGGGGCCCTCAGGTAACCGACCTACAAACCTCTACACGGGACAAGCCTCCACCACTCTCAGGTGGGTCGGCACACAACGTGCCCAGGTCAGCTACGTCAAGTGGGTAGAGTCACCAAACGTTAACACGGAAGGTCACGCACGCACCCATTGCGAGTAACACGGAGTACCAGGTGGCTCGGGGCTACCAAACTCTGAACAGACAGCTAGACCTACTACATCCAACGGTCCTTGAGTCACGAGACTCGGTCAAGACCGTTGCACAGGGACGGCTCCATGCCGTCAATCTGCCCTAATCCTAGGGTCAAACCACGGTCGAATAATCCTCAAGGCGGCCCACGTCCGTCGAGTAACTTTTCTTTCCAAGTGTGACCAAGGAAGCCCCCAACCCCAGGTTGAGTCACGAGACGCTTGGTCACAGGCCATATGCATGGCCCACACGGAAACCGTTTTCCGGAGAAACACACGTCGTGCGGGAACAACCCTCTGCAGTCACACCGATCCACGGTGACTCGATCAAGCGAAACACAAAAGCCCAGATCACAGGGGTCACCCAGACTCTAAAAACCCATGGGCACGCTAAACGAGGTAACACTGCACCTCCGGACATCCAAAACACAGTCGCGGTATCCACGGAATCCACGAGACACTCACGGGGCTAACATGAGTCAAATGGGTCGAACACAAATCATTCGGAAGTCAAAACGACCCGAACGGGTCACCCAGAACAGGTGGCGGCCATCCCATGGCCGCTACCTGGAGGTGGCGGTCTCAAGAAGACCGCTACCTGACAACCCATCATAAGGCGGTCTCGAGGGGACCGCCACCTGGCAGAGGCGGTCTCCACAGGGTTGCCATCTGACAGGGCACCCCAGACACACACGCAGGCAGAAGGCGGTCTCCTGGGGACCGCCCTCTACAGAAGACGGTCATGGCTGTGAACGCGTCACGTGGTGGACTGAGAGAGAGAGATGGGGTTTCTCCCTCTCTGAGTGAAAGGGTAAAAATGATGAAAATGAAAACGCGTGCGTAAAAAAGGATGATGTAGAAAAGACGGCAGAGAGTATGACCTGAAAGGTCACTCTGTACGAGGACGTGGAGCCTAGACTTACCGGACCCTCGGTACAGGGCGGAGAACGGGATCCGAAGACCCTCTCACGCAAACTGAACCCCTTCCCGGTAGGCGTGACCTACTATTCCGAGGACAGCTTTCTATATACCGAGCGTGAACCTGGGACTCTACGTAGTAGAAGTTGGCGGACACAAAGACACACGTAGACTCGGAATTTAGAACGGCATATCACTCCTCACACAATAATAATAACACGAATATAAACATTAAACAGACGACCGCAGGATATTGATCCGTGCGGGGTTTTAACAACAATATAACAAGTGCAGAAAGGAAGTGCAAAAAGTAAATGACTACGGTGAAATGACTCACCGCAGCCGATTATAGTACAAACAGACCCGGGATTTAGCTATCCGCGGGTATTATAGACAGAAAATAAAATTTACTACAAGCACGCGTTTGGTGGGGTGATCGCCAGGGACCGTGGGCCCCGAACTGGTTGATTGATCACTTGACCTTTGACGCGGGATTTGCGCGGGTTCCTTCTTCCTCTTCGTTCGACGGGTCGAAGAAGGGGGCTTTTGACTGGCTACCCTGCAAAATAAACAAACAGAAAATAAAATTAAGTTAGACAAGTGATATAATATGATAACAATTAACAAGATAAAACACTAATGACTGAATAATAGACTAAAACACAATAAAATGATAAAAGTAACAAACGAAGCCGCTGATGGCGGTGCAAGCACGGGGGCAAGCGGTGGGACGAAACGGCTTCCCCGTGTACGGGAACACGCGGGAGCGCTAATTGGGCCGAAGGCCGCTTTTATTTCTGCACAAATTCAAGAGGGGTAAAATAAGACTAAAATAGAGGAACATATCAATATTTACATGGATATATATAACTATCTACATACATATTTAAACATATACATGTATGTGATATATATATATATATTTATTTATACACTAATATACACATGTATATGTATATACATGTATAAACATATATATATATATATATGTATATATTTATACATAGATATACATATCTATATGTATGATGTAAGGTATATATATAAGATATATAAGAGATATATATATAGGGTATCTACATCTATATACAGAAATAGAGAGAGAGCACGTAAGGAGGGAGAAGAGAGCAGACAGAAAGAGAGAGGGGCAGTTTCTGACGAGAGAGAGAGAGAGACAGAAAGGAGAGAGATGAGAAAAAAATAGAATAAAGAGAGAAGATGGAATAAAATAATAAAGAAAAAGAAAATAAAAGAAAGAGAGGGAGGGGGGATACGAATGAGAGAAAGAGGGAGAAGGAGAGAGCAGGTGAAGGGGGGTTAAAAAAATTAAAAAAATAAAAAAAAGGAATGAGAAGGAGATCGAGAGAGAGAGAGAGATGAGAGGGGAAAGAGGGAAACAGAAAAAAACTGAGAGAGGGAGAGAGAAGAGAGAGAGAGACGAGTGAATAAAAAAAATAAAAGAAAGTGAAAGTGAGGGAGAGATCGGAAGAAAGAGAGAAAGAGGAAGAGAGAGAGGAGAGAGAAGAGAGAAGCAGTGGGAGAGAGGGAGAGAGAAGAAGGATAATAATAAAAAAAAGGAAAGAAGGTGGGAGATCGAGAGAGACTGAAAGAGAGGGAAGCAGAGAGATTGGGTTTGGGAGAGAAGACGTGAGAGTGAGAGAGAGAGAAAGGGTGTGAGGGAGGAATAAAAAAGAGAAAAAAAAAGTGAAGAGAGGGGGCGGCGAGAGACAGAGAGAGCGGGGAGGAGAGAGGAAGGGTGAGAGAGATCGTGGGGGGAGAGAGAGAACCGGGGGGGGGAGAGAGACGGCAGAGGAGGGGTGAGAAAGAGAGGGACGCGAGGGGGAGAGAGAGAGGGGAGGAGAGAGAACCGGCGGGGGAGAGAGAACCGAGGGGGGGAGAGAGACGGCAGAGGAGGGTGAGAAAGAGAGAGACGCGAGGGGGGAGAGAGAGAGGGGAGAGGACGGCGGTGGGAGCCCGGACGGAGGTCGGAGATGGCGGTGCAGTCGGTGGGGGCTCGCGGGCGTCGGTGATGAGGAAGGCGACCGGCGACAGCAGAGGGTGGTCGCGGTGGCTCCGCGGCAGGGGTGCGGTCGTGGTGCCGGGGGCGTGGTTCACGGCGTGAGTGGGGGACTGGGCGTGCGTCCTGCAGAGGAGAGAAATGGGAGAGAGTTAGAGAGAGAGATCGTGTGAGGGGGAAGTGGCAACGTGGGAGAGCGGCGGTGTTCGCGGTGGTGAAGCGGAGGGCGATCGCGTCGGTCGGAGGGGAGGCTCGCCGGTGGCGGTGGCTTCGGGGGGCTCGGACGGACGCCCGCTGCAGGAGTTGGCGATGGCGGGGAGTGCACCGGCAGACGGTGATCGCATCGGCTTGCATGCACCGGGGTGCAGTGGGCGACGCGGTGTCTACGGCGTCGTGGATAGGTGGCGGGAGGTGGTCACGGGCGTTCGTCCAGCTGTGAGTAGGGGAGAGCGGCGTTGATTGGCTGTGTGCGTGAGAGGAGGGTTTCGATGGGGAGGAAAGGGAGAGGGAGGTGGTGACTGTGAAGAGAGATGGGGGTGTTGCCGTGTGAGTGGATGAGTGTGTGTAGATGAGATGATGGTGAACGAGAGAAGTGTAGGATAGGCTTAGATGGGATTTGGAGAAAATTATTAAGAGAGGAATGAATGATTAGAGTGGTGGGGAAGAGGAGGTTCTCTCTGCCGGGCGACTGTGTGTAAGAGACAAAAGTGTGAGAAAGTGAGATGGAGATGTATGAGGAAGAGAGATAAGGTGGTGGTGTGCATAAGATGGAGACGTATGAGAGGAGATTAATAATAATAAAAATGGGATTAATAAAAAGAAAGTGAAGATTAGTATAAAGATAGGTACATATATCATTATATTTTTTATGTTTTTATATTGATTTCTTTTACATTTTTATATATACACATATATATAAGCTTTCATTTTTTTTACACAAAAATAAAAGTGTTTATTGAGATTTATTTTGTTTTATTATTATTATTTTTTTAAACATTTTCTCATTATTATTTTTGACCTTTTCTCAATTTTTGGTTTTTTTTTGGATTTTTATATTTTGTATGCTTTTCTCAATATATATATATACATATATATATATGAGCTTTTCTCATTTTTTTTTGTATTTTTGTAACATTTTTTTTGGATTTTTTTATCATTTTTATATAAAACCCTGGAAAATGACTAATCACCCACGTAAAGTCAAATACGTAAGCCACTTTGGGACATCACGGTGTAATATGAGATTTACCCGCGAAAAATGCGAAAATAGCGTGTCTACAGTTGCCCCGCCTTGGCTTCTGCTTTGTAGGGGCAGGACATGTAATGGAATGGAATGTATGGATTGAAATGGAAGGGGGTGAAGTGAAAAGCTGGTGCCAAGGTGTGATGAGACACGCTTTCATCATTTTCCTGAGGGGAATCTTTCCTGAATTTCACCGAAGTAACCTTGAAGAAGGTTCTCCGAAATCAACAATTGCTTGGATGATAAACAAATAAGGAATCACAAAATGTGCGCTGGGGCACTTACAACTAAAAATGACCAACTTCACGGTGCGGAAGTACCTGGATCGTAGACCTGCAGATTTCACCATTGGAGAGCGGTTACCAGCCATTGTGGACGTGTTACATCCAAGGTGGGTCCGAGGGGAATAAAAGATGAACTTAAGGTAAATCCAAACAATGGTTTCTTCCATAGAAATATCCCAAGGCAACCTCGGGAAAAACTCAGTACTCGACTGAGAATGGAATATCTCATATTTCAGAGTGTTTAAACATAGTGGCTTACACAATCAACTTAAGTGAATGATTTTGCAATGAGATCAATTGACCAAGAATAATATCGTTAAGTTGTGGAGACTGGGTCAGGATACCGATTCGATGAGTCGGGAATGAGCCGAGGCCCATTTATCAACACACCGAACGAAACCAGCGTCCCCATTCTAGCAAAACTTAACGTCCTATCCGTACGGCTCGGACTAAATGCAGTGCATGACATAACGCGGAGATGTACATATGGGAGGGGATGATCCATTTTTTTCTTTTTTTCTTTTTTATCTTTTTTTCTCTTTTCCTTTTTCCTTTAAAATTTACATAGAACAATTTCACAACGATAACAAAATACAATCATGAAGACAGAGTTATTTAAGGCAATCATGATAGGACAGAATTATCAACACAATCATGACAAGATAGAATTATGAACACAATCATGACAAGACATAATCATAACATGACCAATCATACAGGATTAATAATCATAACACGACAAACTGTTGATGACGACTTTGATTCCTTTCTATTCTATAAGTAGCTCATATGCGAACCAGGAAGAAGCACAAGCACGAATTCCCTAAAGAGAAGCAAGGGAGAGGAAGAGTGATCTTAGCCCTTTGACTTGAGATGGAAGGCGAATCCTCACGTCCTGTGAAGAGAAGCAGGGCTAGTAATGAGATCCAACGGCTTAGGGACCTTGAAGGGCATCTAAGTGAAAGAATTCACTCAGGAATGGTGAGTTGACTCACTTTCTAGTTTCTGTATGACTTCTCCTTCACCTTCTCGACATTTCCTTTCCTTTTCAGCCATATCCTCTCTTCCCGGGCCCAAGGAAATTCTCAAAGCTGCCCTGGCTATCGAAGCTCACTTCGAATATAACCATTGGCATGAGAGCTGTGATTTCAAAATGACATCTCCAAGGACTGGTGATTCACGCCAAACACTATGACAAGATTTACATGGATTGGGCAGCCATGGGCGCACTGGTAGAAATTTGGCACCCTCAAACTCACACCTTCATCTTCCCCACCTTTGAAGCAACAATTCTTCTTGAGGAGGTGGAGCTGCTGCTCGGTTTGAAGAGATTTAAGAAGGATGGCAAGATAAAGATCTCGCGCATGCTGAAAAATGTGACTTCTGAGGAAGTTCTCGGAAGTTTCATGCCATCGAAGGCTATCAAGGCGGTTCAAACTCGACAGGGAATTAACTTGCAAAAGCTTGCAGAATGGACCATGAGTGCCCTGGAAGAATCGACAAACGATATCAGCTGGAGAAACTGATGAAGGGGTTCACAATCTGCTTAGCGGGAGCTCTCCTATTTCCTTATACAGACAACATAGTGGAGGAGGACCAATTGAGCGCCATTTGTGGGATTTGGGATGGCAAGAGAGTGGGGCCCGCCATCCTTGCCTATCTCTACAGCGGTCTCACAGCTTCCAGCATGGGTAAGCCTCCTTTCGGTTGCATACTCCTTCTAAATTGCTGGATTGACTTGCATTTCAAATTTGACCACCACGAGGGGATGACGACTACCTCAAAAATCTTCCAACAAAGTCCACTTTACCACATAGCTGATGTGTTAGGCTTTAGTGGTAATGTGGTAAATCGCGCTCCTTGGTTGAAGAAACGCGAAGACTGGAGGAATCACTACAGCACTATGATGCAGAACATGTTCACTTATGCGTCAACATGTTTACTGTCATGTGAATTCCTCACGAGGTCTTTCCCAGATGCAGAGGTGCAGCTGGTCGGCGCGACTGAGTTTGCTCTGTACAATGCACATCGGTGTTATACTCAGATCGGCCTTCCTCGCCATTCATTCCCAATGTTATCTGAAATTCCTCCTCTGAGGAAGAGAGAGCTAGGTACGGAAGGAGATGCAAACGATGTGAAGGCAATTAAAGCATCGTGGAAGGCAAGTGTTCCACTGAAGGTAATGGTGTCTGTAAATGAGGACATGGAACTGTGGAAAGCTTATGTAACCCAATTGGGGAATTTGAGGCCCGAAGTGCCTAAACCCCTGGTGTAGTCCTCATTTTGGAATGAAATAAGGCCTTAATGCCCTTGCACATGCTTTGAATCTCCTCCATCCCTTTTCCGTAAGCGGTTAAGATGGCAGACGCCAAGCGACAGCTGACCATCACAGAATAAGAGATGAAAGATCAGAGCAACTACAGCATGAGGGATTGCCCCGAGATGCCTTGACGCTAAAGGTTTCTCTCCAAGTGGCAAGGAGAGAGGTAAAGCGAGAGAAGATGAAGAGAAAGGCAAAGACAGAGCAGCACAAGAGACCCAAGAGATGGAACTTTGAGAGGAAGAGCGTCGAGACACGTTACTTGCTCTGCAGATCGGAGGGGAATTGGAGCTCGCAGCAGAGGAGCTCTTGGAGCTGGTAGCATCTCCATCAGCAAAGCAGAGGGCAGCTCAACCAGCAATCTCGACTTCAAGAGCTTCGCGGCCATCAGGGTCGCGAGAGAAGCAGGAGGACGACGAAAAGCACCGCCAGAACAGATGGAAAAGCATGGCACAGCAAAGCGATTGCTGCATCACGAGACTATAGAAGGCCTCCGAGGGACTTTTTACCTTTGGAGAGAGAAGAGATGTAACCAGGAGGGTGACGAGGATTAGTGAATGGCTTGTACACCCACTCCTTCCTCATGACGGGCACAAGCCCTTATATAGATATGTGAATGAAATGGCTTGGTTTGAACGCAGCTTGCTTGCCCGTTCGTTCTTTCTGCTCTACAGGTCTGTTCTACCACATGGGTTCCTGCGAGACATGCTCGACGAGATGTCGCCTTAAAACACGGAGTGGTGACTCACCATAGCCATGATTTTCAAAGGGAGTCTGCCATCAGACTTCAACAATATCAGCCCGTGGTGCTCTTTTCCACGTGAATGTCCCTCGTTTCCCTGTTTGCGCTAAAAGTAGTCGCAATAGGACAAGGGACACGGGGAATCTTTGGACCGAATAGGAGTGGCAGGTTAACAAATCACGGCTCCGCTCCATTTACTTCACATGGCGAAGTGGCACGCGAGTGTACCGTGGCCATGATTTTTCAAAAGGATCTACCACCAATTTCAAAAACGTCGGCCCTTGGCCCTATTTTCCCTCATAAATGTCCCCGATTTGCTTGTTTGCTCTAAAAGTAGATGCAACAGGACAATAGACGCGGAGAATCTTTGGACCGAATAAGGACGACAAGTCAACAAATCACGCCCCCAAATCGATCACTCCCCATGGTAGAGTGGCTGCAACAGTAAGGGGGGGTGACTTGTCGCAAAGGCTGTTGCTAGGGGTGATGGTGATAGATCTAGATCACCTTCCTTCCAATCCTATAAATACCTCCTCTTTCACTCGACTTGAGAGCACCCGAGTCGTGAGAGCTGATCCGAAGAGTGAAAGTTTGCAAGAAGGGGAGGTAGTGAGAATTGCTCAATTTTCAGGATGGAGGGCGAATCTAGCTTCAGAGCAGAAGGTGAGTCCTCCCGCTCTTCAAAGAGGAGCAGATCTGGCAGCAGTTCTAGGAGACTTTCAGAAGTCGAGGGGCAGCTCGGTGAGAGGACGCAATCACAACTCGTAAGTTGGACTTTGTCATCTCTTCCTTCATTCTTTCTCCCTTTTTCTTCCTTGGCAAAGCTCCCCTTTGCTCAGTTCTTGTGTATGTGCAGAGCATGATGAGATCGCACATTTCCTGGGAGCTAGTGGTTGCCGCATATCGTGGTCTTCCAGACTTCCAGAAGGCCAGGCTAGACGTGATGGGATTTGGGGCCTTTCTGCGGATCGAGCCAATCAAGCTCGACCTCGTCCTCATCCAAGCATTGCGCGAAAGATGGGACCCAGTGAGTCGGGCATTCTTGATGCCCTGGGGGCACATGGTACCCAGTCTGGAAGATGTGGTCCGAATCACGAGCCTCAGAGTGGATGGGGAGGCAGTGACCGGAGTCACTTACGCGGACTACCGAGAAGGTGCCCAGAAGCTGTTAGGACTGGAACTTGACAATCGGAAGAACGGATCAGTAGCCAAGGCGTCTATCATGGAGGCATTGGGGCTTACTGATACTCGTCCACGGGATGATGAGTCCCTGGAAGAATTCATGGAAATGACAGAAAGAGGGTGCCGTGCTGTGTACTGCACAGATTTCGGCAATTGGGAAAGGTCCAACATGGATTTGAGGAGATTTCTCCTCTTCTTACTGGGAAGATTGCTACTGAGCTCGAAGGGAGGCAGCATCGACTGTCGCTTCCTAGAGCTGCTAGTAGATCTCGAGAGAGTAGGGCAGTATGCTTGGGGAGCTGCCGTGCTGGCACATCTGTTTACAGGCCTATCCCAAGAGGCAGACCGTGAGGTGACTGTCAGTGGCTTTACACCATTTATCCAGGTAATTTTTGTTTCATTTTTTGTGTGTGTTTTCCCAATAGTTCACTTAAGGCACTAATGGCACATGATGATGCAGCTATGGAGCTACTATTACCTCCCAATGGGGAGAGCTCGGCATTGGCGACCAGTGACGGTGCCATTAGCCAGACGGTGGCAACCCATTATGAGTACAGCGCCTCTATCCTACCAACTGATGGTGCTAAGACGTGAGCTGCAGGAGTTCCCTGCAGCAATGGTAGGATTCTTTTTTCTTCTTTTTTATTTTTTAGTTCTCTCTTTTTTTTATTTTTTGCTTCTACATTTGACTAGCTAAAAGAATATGTACAATCTAATCTAGGTGAACTGGAGACCCTACTCAAGTATGGTCGATGCCGACCAACCGTGGGTTTTGATGAGCCGTGCCCGGTTTGGACGAGAGCTTTGGATGCACTGCCTGAATGAAATCGAGCCGCTTCGGCTACGATTGGTTATGAGGACCCTGGGGCTAGCTCAGGAGTGGGTGGATACGACTGCGTCACCTCGGGTCGGGAGAAAGACGCGAGGACCGGCAACCTGTATTGATTGGCGTGTGCGGTTCCCCGAACAGTATGAAGACTGGCAACGGGGTGGCACAATTGTGGAATCGCAGGCACAAGATAGTGAAGACTACCTGCGTCTGTATAGGGCAATGTATGCAGAGCGACTCCAACCTGGGGGACTTGTGGAGGTAGGCCTCCCCTTTTTGGTCTTTTCTTCTTTTCCTTATTTTTTTGTTGTTTTTTTTTTTGTTCTTATCTATTTTTTTGTGAAAATGCTGACTCCTATAACATGGCTGTAGGATGTCCGTGATACCATGATAGCGAACTTGCGAGCTCGCTTGGCAGACACGGAGCGACAATTGGGTGACACGCGTGGTGCCTTAAGTGCCTCGGTAAGTGTATATGCAATGCATACTCTTAATTATGACCATAGATTCATGGTGCTTAGCCACTAATTATCACCTCATGTGGTTATAGCGCGTCCAGATCGACGCAGCCTCATCAGCGATGGGAGCAGATGGCGTCTCTTCCAGCTTATGGATCCCTACCTCAGAGCTGGATTTGCTTCACGAGCAACTTGCTCATGCCACGCAGCGTGCCGCAGAGGCAGAAGGCATGCTCTCTATACAGGTAAAAGTTTCATTGTTGAATCTTCCTCATTCATGCCTTGCCGCATATCTGAGACGGCATATCTGGCAGGAAAAAGAGACGCAAGAGGCACTTGCCCAAGCTGCGCAGAGGGAGGCTAGAATAGCGGAGCTGGAAGATGAACTGCGGCGTCGTCCAAATGATGACTCTTCTAGGGACGCCGTGGAGCTAAGGATCACCCTTCAACTGGAGAGGGAAGACCGAGAAAGAGAACGTGCAGAAAAAGAAAGGGACAGAGAAAGAGAGAGAGCCGATAGGTTGGCTGAGAGGGAGGAGCGAAGGGCCATGGAAGCCCAATTGTTTGAACTCCGAACCAGCCTTGGCCTTGCTGAACAATGGCTGAGAGATGGTGAAGAGCGTTACCGAAGAGCACGAGAGCGTGGCTTTCGTGTTAGTAGCTTCTTTACTGCCCCTGCAGATCGACGTCGGGGTACAGAGATGGGAAGAGGAGTGCAGGGCGGTAGAAGTACCGCTTTTCGTAGTTGGGTTGCACCCTCGAGAGCGTCTTGCCCGGAGAGCGGAGGGACGAGTAATGTAGAGAGAGAAGGTGGAACTTAATGTACAATTTCTAGGAATGAAATAAAAAGCTTGATTTTTGGTTTTTGTTTTCATCTCTTTCTTGCTATCTCGAATCCCTGCACACATCACTGAAACAAACAAGTCAGAATTTCTGCTCTGACTTGGCCCCTTGCTCAATAAGCAGATTTCTGTTTTGACTGTCCTTGATAATGGGTCAAGGGGCCAAGCCTTTATTAATAAAGGCAAGATAAAGATATGATGGTGAATGCCACAAGCACACGGATGCAAGCGAAAATTAAAGGTGGAATGCTGCATACAAATGCAATCATAGGAAATGCGATTTTTTTGTTATTATTATTTTTTCTTGCATTTTTTGTTGTTTTATTTTTCATCATTTTTTTTGTTTTGCATGTCTACATTTTTCTCTTTTTCCCTTTTTTTGTTGTTTTTATCATCATCATTTTTTTTTGTTGCTAATGCCTGGTAAGCACCCATATAGCACCTAACCTGCATGAGAATATGAATTTCTTACTAACCTCCCAGGTATCCTAAGTGCACATCTAGGTTGATTTGGGCCTCTAGACTCCTCGAATGATAATCCCGCCGGCTAAGACTTATCCTGATGACAATACCGTCATGCCATGCTTAGGCTCCCAGTTGCTTCCGACCGCAGGGATTCACCCAAAAAGTGTTCGAGGTAAATGATTTACCCGACCCGGGTCTATTTCCTCACAACTCTAGATGGTATATAATGGAACACCCTGGAACCCAAACGACCAACCGCGCGACGCTGACCCGGAATCAGACGCCGTCGCACCCGTAGGTGACGTGCTTGCATTGGTCTAAGCCCGAGGTTAGATAAGAAGGCATTAAGGTGGTAGACAAGGGTCTTGACCGGCCAGAAACACGGAGACTCCTTCACGACAATGGCTTCTGCTTTTCAAAATGGACAACCATATGTTTGTGTTAAAAGGATGTTGCAGGCTTTAGTTTCACGCTTCGGGAACTCCATTGAGCTTTGATCTTCAGGGGAAGAAGGAAGAATATAGGGGGTAAACCTCCTGAGAGGACCGACAAAACCGTTAACCCGGCGAGCCAGTAGGGGCACACTTAACTTCCCCTTTCGGGTAACTTCGGACCAAATCTCGAGCATTTACATCTCATGACCCCTTTGTGTAGAATTTGACTTTGAGTCAAAGGAGTTTATCTGGTAGAATCAGACACAGTTACGACCAGGTCTTTTCTTTTGACTTTGATTTTTTGCTTCTTTTTTTTTGATTTCGAGGGAGATATAGTCATTTAACGTTGTGGAATCCCTCTTGTATGCCTGCGGGGACACTGCCCTCTTCTCATGCTCTGATCCATGCCCGAGGAATTGGATCCTACTCTTACCCTGAGGGTTGTGTTTGTGTTTCCCATGCTCAGCGTTTTAAGGGCGCCGGCTGTCTCATTCGGTCGATAAGAAGAGAATAAAGATTTAAGCTTTCTTGGAGACCTTCGGGGTGAGGCCTCACCATAAGCGATGCTATCAATTTTTTTATAACACAGATGTGTATACATGTTGTCTTCTTTTGAGGGGGCATAGGCCGAACTGGCCGGACAGGGGTCTCCACGGTTCTGGCAAACCAAGACCTGAGACCTACCAAGCCTTAATGGGCCCTATCTTGACATGGAGGTAAGATGCAGTAACTTGATTCCATGGTGGTCTCCAAACATCAGCATTTTGAATTTTCTATTTTTTTGGTCTTTTCTTTTTTGTTTTCATGTACAAATTTTTGTGGTTTTCATTATTTTTAATTTTTTTGTTGTTTTTGTTTTCAATTTTTTTTTGTCTTTGACAGTATGTACACTTATCTAAGGGTAATACTTCTTAAGGTAAAGCCCATTCCAAGGATGGGATAACTCAACTCCTTCAGCATTGACTAGCCTGTAGGCGTTGCCAGGATGCACAGCCTGAACCACGTATGGTCCTTTCCAATTGGGTTGGAGCTTAGAACGCGGCCCGCCAGGTTTTACAAAAATTCTTTTCACCACCATTTCACCAACTTTGAATTTTCTCTCAATAACCTTCCTTTGGTAAAAACGTGCGAGTCTATTTTGGTAGACGCGAGCATGCTCGGCAGCAACCAGACGTTTCTCGTCTAAGAGTTCCAACTGGGCAAGGAGAGAATCACGACGTTCGTCGAGGGGAAGGTCCTTGTCCAATTGTACTCTCAGAGAGGGAATCAGAATCTCATACGGAACTACCGCCTCCATCCCGTAAGTGAGGGCGAACGGAGTTTGCCCAGTAGGAGTTCGGATTGAAGTGCGATAGGCCCATAGAGCTTCGATAAGCTTCTCTGGCCAATCCGAGAATCTGCTAGACTCACAAGTTTTCTTTATGATTTTGATCAGTGTTTTATTCGTGGCCTCTGCTTGGCCATTGCCTTGTGGATAATATGGTGATGAATGATGCAATGCAATCTTATACCTTTTGCAGAGGTCCTGAAGGTCCTGAGAAATGAATTGTGGCCCGTTGTCGGTGATGATAGTTCTTGGAATGCCAAACCTGGCGATGATGTTCTTCATAATAAACTTGCAAACAGTTGATGCCTTGATTTCCGCATAAGCTTCAGCTTCGGCCCATTTAGTGAAGTACTCCGTTGCAGTAAGGATGAAGGATTTTTGTTTAGTAAGGGAGTTAGGATCACCGAGAGGACCAATGATGTCGAATGCCCACATGGAGAAAGGCCATGGGGAGGATACTGGATGGAGAGAGGAAGATGGGGAATGGATCTTATCGGCGTGAAGTTGACACTTGACACACCTACGGACATAGACAGCACAGTCTTCCTCCATGGTGGGCCAGTAAAAGCCTTGCCGAAGGATCTTCTTGGCAAGCATCTGGCTATTCACATGGCCACCACACACACCTGAGTGTGCTTCTCTACACACTTCCAGGACTTGTCATCATCAAGACACCTTAGAAGAACACCAGTGAGGCTTCTCTTGTATAGCAATCCTCCAACCAATGTATATCTCTGGGCGACTCTCCTTATGGCCCTCTTATCCTCTGCTGTTGCCTCTTCAGGGTAAGATTGGTCTTTGCAATATTTAACAATCTCATAGAACCATGGCTTCTCCTCATCAGCCAATTCTTCTTCCAATTCGACCAACATAATTTCCCTCTTCTCAGCGACTTCTCTATCTTGAGCCATCTTTGACATTTCCTCCTGAACCCTTAAATAGGAAGGGTTGTGGATAGCAGGGAGGATAAGCTTGTGGATAGAAACGGACAGAGCCCTTCTGCCCAGAGGAAACCTTAATGATGATGCCAACGAAGCAAGGGCGTCGGCGAGAATGTTCTGATTGCGAGGAACATGGACAAAGACCAACTTAGTGAACAGTTTAGCGAAAGCAACAGTAAGCTCTTGATATGGCTTGAGCTTGGGATCGCGAGTGCGATATTTGGTGAGCACTTGGCGAAGGATAAGTTGACTATCACCTATGACTCGTAATTCAGTGACCCAGAAGGAATAAGCAAGGTTCAGACCTGCTAAAAGAGCCTCGTATTCAGCCACGTTGTTGGTGACTGGAAATGAGAGCTGGAATGCCTCTGGGATGGCGACACCTTCAGGTGACAAAAGGACAATGCCAATATCTCTCCCCTGGGAATTCAAAGCTCCATCAAAATATAATGTCCACATGGGATCATCAGACTGGGTAATGGACATTAGTTCCTCATCTGGAAACTCTGATTGAACAGGGTCAAACTTGGGGAGAGGGTGATGAGCGGGATGCTCGGCTATAGCATAGCCTTTGATTGCCTTTTGTTGAATATAGGTGATGTCAAACTGAGATAGAAAACTTTGCCAACGTGCTAGCCTATCAGTAAGGACAGACTTTTCCAAGAGAAATTTGATAGGATTCATCCGAGCAATCAAGTGGACTTCGTGAGCAAGAAAGTAATGTTTCAATTTCTGTACCACCCACACAAGGGCGGCACAGGTCCTTTCCATGGCAGTATACTTTCGCTCACAGGGGTTGAGGAGTTTGGACAAGTAATAGGTTGCCCGTTCCTTGCCTTCCTCATTGATTTGTGCCAGGACGGCTCCCACAGAGTCGTCTAGGACCGAGATATATAGGATCAAAGGCTTATCTGGAATAGGTGGAGTGAGAACAGGCGGGTTGGCCAGATATTCCTTTAATCCGTCAAAAGCATTCTGACACTTGGAATCCCAACAAAATTTGGTCCTTGCTTTGGTCAACTCGTAGAAGGGCCGGCACCTTTGCGAGTGTTGCGACACAAAGCGACGGATAAATTGCAACCTCCCGATTAATCCTCGAACTTCTCTCAAATTCTTCGGGGGTGGCATATCCCTAATTGCCTTAGCCTTATTGGGATCTATCTCAATACCCCTTTTGCTCACAATGAAGCCAAGTAACTTGCCCGATGATACACCAAACACACATTTCTTTGGATTCATTTTCAAATTGAATTCACGCGATCTTTGCAACACCTTTGCAAGGACCTCGGGATGTTCCGCCCTAGTTTTGGATTTTACCAACAAATCATCCACATATACCTCCAAATATATGTGCATCATGTCATGGAATATTGCCATCATAGCCCTTTGGTAAGTGGCTCCAGCGTTCTTCAGTCCAAATGGCATGACCACATAACAGTAAGTTCCCCAGGGAGTAGTGAATGAGGTTTTCTCCTGATCTTCTTCTGCCAGACGAATTTGATTATATCTAGAAAATCCATCCATGAATGAAAGGGTTTCATATCCTGCCGTGTTATCAATCAACACATCAATATGAGGCAAAGGGAAATCATCCTTCGGACACGCACGGTTAAGGTCCCGGAAGTCAATACAAATTCTCACCTTTCCATCTTTCTTCATGACCGGGACGATGTTTGCGACCCACTGAGGATAAATGACGACTCTTATGAACCTAGCTTTATGGAGCTTGTCGACCTCTTCCTTCATTTTTAAAGCCATTTGTGGGCGGAAACGTCTTAACCGTTGCTTTACCGAGATGGACCCTGGTTTGAGGGTGAGACGATGCTCAACCAGAGTAGAATCCAATCCTGGCATATCCTCATAGCTCCATGCAAACGTGTCCTTATAATCCTTAAGAACCTTAACTAGTGCCCCTTCTTCAGATGATGGTAAATTATCACTTATGAGGACAATCCTAGGGTCTTCCTCAGTTCCCAGATTGATCTCTTTGGTAGACTCTTCTACAGCGGCTGACGGCTCGTCAAATCTGCTCATTCCACTAGCATAGGTGTCAGCCGCGTCCTCATATTCTTCATCCTCTTCTTCAATGGGGTATT
This sequence comes from Amorphophallus konjac, assembly GCA_022559845.1. Taxonomy (NCBI): domain Eukaryota; kingdom Viridiplantae; phylum Streptophyta; class Magnoliopsida; order Alismatales; family Araceae; genus Amorphophallus; species Amorphophallus konjac. The sequence goes on along the minus strand of CM040122.1, from coordinate 410,300,571 downwards.
CATCATCGTGATTTCATAAACCCCGTACCCTTCATCAATCATACCATCATTTTCACATTCTATCTCCGGCAATTGGATAGGATTTTCTAGCAATTGAGGAATGGCTAGAAGGGCTTGACACCTATCGGCTAAATCTAAAAGGAACCGCCGAGGGATCTGCTTACCCTTGGATTTCTTCTTGGGCACTACCCTTGACTTATTCCTAACCTGACACACATTATTTACAGAAGAAGAAGAAGGTAAAGAGGATAGTGAAGAATGTACAGGGAAGGACCCCTCAGACGAGGGGAAGAAAAGGTCACTCAGGGACCTTGAATGAGTGGCCCGTAAGTCGGGGCACACTCATGGGAGATATAGGATGTTTCCTCAACAAAGATGCGTTGTTGGGGAGTTGGGAAATTGACGTTTTTTTTTCGGTTTCATTTTTGATAACAAAACAATAAAAAGAAATTGGAGGAGGTGAAACGGGAATTAGAGCTAGAGGGTTGTGTAGCTCGTAGAGCAGATCGTGATTGAAAACCTGACGTGAGTTAAGAAACCCACGTAGGTATATGAGTAAAGAAGGGGACCTGGGAAGATCATCAGACAACTGTCTGGCCCAGGAAGGAGACAGCAACAGAGGCTGTGATAGATGGGTAGAGAAGATGACGGCTAATGAGCCGTCGGTGACAATATTGGTGGCGGGTGATGACCCGTCGATGACAACATCCTCTTGGCGAGGAGGGTTTGACATTCTGGCAAGTGTGATGGTGTCCCCTGGCATTTCGGAGATCAAAGACGACCCTTCTAGATGTGGAGGCGAGAACATTCTTTCCAGTGCAATGGATATATCTGGTATGTCAAACCATTTATACCATTCACAATCCAGGTGGACAATCTTTCCTCTTTTAGGGATCCTTGAACGTCCTTGAGCTAAAAACACATCCCGTGACCCCCCAGGTGACTCCGGTGGAGGATCTCCCATCTGGACGATGGGCCCCTTTTTGAAATGTGAGGACAAAGTCCAAGTGAGGGGTTTGCCGTCTGATTCGAATGGCCCCTTAAAACCCAAGCCAGCTCTACGGATTGGCTTTATCTTTTGGAGTGGTCTCAGCCTTCCTTGCAGTTGTGCCCCTAGACCTTTGCCATCTTGGTAGCCAATATTTCTCATAATCTCCCATCCTTTGGAGCGGAAGGGAAGACGTGAGTTTGACAAAGGGAATGACTTTTGTTGTCTGAAGGGAGCACGACAGGGGTCGTACACATCTAACAAGGATAGTATGGGCCGATGAGTCGGCCAGACCGAAGGCAAAGAGGTGGTGATTGCATCCACCGTAGAACAGAGGGGCATGCTCATTACCTTGATAATCCATCCTTTGTATGGAAATTTCAAACATTGATGATTGGTGGATGGTACAACATTCATAGCTTCAATGTAGGTACGGCCTAGTATAGCCTTGAAAGTGGGATCCATATCAAGGACATGAAATTCCGTAAAGACTGATACAGGACCTAGTTCTACATTGAGGGCAATCATCCCCATCGGCGGCCTCTTACTGTTGTCGTAGGCCGTGACTGTGATTGAGGAAGGTATGAGTTGTTCTTCATGGACCCCACATGCTTGGAGAGTACTCGGGGAAATCACATTTATAGATGCGCCCGTGTCCACTAGGCACGGATCCAACGACACGCCATTGATTTTTACCGCAATACACAACGCATATTTTTTCGAGCTTCCTTGGGGGCAAGTTCGTGATTGTGAAACATGATAGGCGGTTGTGTATCAGTGGGCGTCAGGACTGCCGAGATTTTCTCCACAGGGAGATCCTCGTTCACCATGACTTTTTGGAGATATTCCCTTAAAGCTTCTTGGTGAGATGGGGATCTTTTAATCAGCTCAAGGATGGAGATACGGGCAGGCGTCTTATCCAGATGTTTTAGCAAATCATACTGGGTCCCAGGGATAGACTCTTCTGACTGCTCTTCCTTATCTTTCTGGGGCTGAGATTGTTCAGGGGCCTGACTATTCTGGGGAAACACCCGGTGGAACATCCTTCCACTCCGGAGCACCATTGCTTGTGGGTCTTGTTGCACCTCTATGGTATTGGGTGTGGACTTTAACAAGGGTTTAAGGGGTAATAGTGGAGGAATGGTTGGTGGGATAGGGGTTATGATGGGTGTAGGGGTTTTGATTAGGGGTTTGCTTGGCGGAGGTATAGTAGAAGTAGAAGGAATCTCGGGTGAATCACGGATGATAAAGGGTTTAGAATGTGAAAGAATAGGGGAAGTAGAGGAAATCTCGGGTGAATGGTGAATGATAAGGGGTTTGGAAGGTTGAGGTAGATTAGAAACGGAGGTGACTTGGGGTGGATGATGGACGATAAGGGGTTTATATGGTGGAGGGGGTATAGTGGAAGTAGAGGGGACCTCAGATGAATGGTGACTGATAAGAGGTTTAGATGGTGGAGGAGGAGGTTCAATGGGGGTAGAGGTGGATGGTGTGTCATACGGGTAATGGGCGGTAAAAAGGTTAGAAGGCGGGGGTAAAGGTGCGATAGAGGTAGATGGTAAATTAGAGGAATAAGAAGTGATTATGGGACTTAGGGGTGAAAAAGGAGTGGGAAATGGCCTTTGGTGATGGACTAACGGTGAATTGACGGTAGGGGTACGAATAAGAGGGCGTGATGGCTGTGAAACGGGAGAAGGACCAAATAGGGGTTGTGAGGGGGTTGAATGGTAAGAAGATGATGTTCGAAGGAGACGAGGAGGCTGATTGTTGGTATGACTAGTAGCAAGGACAGAGGTGCTTTCTAAATGACAGGTTTGCTCTCTTCCAACTTCTGAGAAGGAGGAAATCGGATTAACCTGGTAGTTGGGCTGTTGGTGCTCCGGAAGCGGGTTATGGATGATGCCCATATTAGGCTGCTGTTGTGGGGCATGTTGAGGCTGTTGTTGTTGATGTGGTTGTTGTGGTAATTGTGGCCTAGGCGGAGGTCTCCTGGCCTTTAGGGTGGCGATGCATCGCCTCATTTCATTCCAATCGATTTCACCGAGATCATTCATGTCGTAAATGTAATCTTTGAAGTTGAAACAATTCTCCACCGTATGACCCGGCTGTCTGTGATAAACACAGTACCTGGAGGTATCAGCATTTGGGGGCCATGCAAACTTTTCTTTGGGCAAAGTAAGTAGGTTGGCAGCCATGAGGGCATTAAAAATGTCCGGCAATGCCTCGGGCAATGGTGGATAATGGGCTCTTTTGGGTCCAATAGGCCTCATCCGTTGTTGTGGTGGGCCGTAATTTCCCGGGGGTGGAACTTGGTGATACTGAGGTTGTGGTTGTTGTTGTTGTTGCTGGGGATGAAAGGGTTGGGACATGTTGTTTTGAAGGGGGTTATTTTGGGGTGGAGGACGATAAAGAGGTGGACCTTGTTGAAAGGGAGGTCGTGAAACCTGAGGAGGCCTTGGGTTAACTGGTTGGTTGGGGCCACCAAGCACACTCACTTGCTCGTTTATGACGACTCCCTCAGTTGTTTTCTCCTTGGACACCAGTGCCCGTCTTCTTAAACACCCTTGGCTTTGGAGGTTCAAACATGTGCATGATGGGAGAATCTTTTAATTGGGTCTGGATATACCGAGCCCTCTCATAAAGTTCCTCCATCGTGGTAAGCTTATTCATGGCTAAAATGTGTCTAAACTGCGGGGTTGCATTAGACACAATCATCTTGACTTGCTCGGGTTCTGAAAGGGTATCCTTTATTTTATCGGCCAGAGACCTCCACCTATCAGCATACTGGACAAAATCCTCATCTGACCTCATTTTCTCAGCAACTAGGTCGGTGATAGAAAGGGAGGGACCGACCCTATCCCGGTACTTCTGTATGAATTTGGCTTTGACAATTTCAAAATCTCCAGCCTCACTCGGTTCTAGTGAATAGAACCATTCTAGGGCGGGACCATCCAATGATTTCCGAAAAAGGTAAGCCAGGGATTTTGGATCGTTCTGCCACGAGGAAGATTCATACATAAAATCCTTGATGTGAATATAAGGATTTCCCGTGCCGTTATACCTACGGTATGTAGGCATTTCGGAGGGAGGAAGATGAAATATGGGGAGATTTGGTAGGGAAATGTCAGGGACAGACTTCCCATGTGCCTCTTTCTTGAAATTTCGGAACTCCTCGTTCATTTCATTGATTTTGTTGAGGAGAGATTGAGTGAGGTCCTCGGCAGGTGGAGGTTGGGCCTGCCACTGAGGCTGAGAAGGCCTGCCAAGGGCCTGAGAAGGGAATGCTGAACCAGAAGGGTATGGTGGCACACTAGTGGACGGACCCGTTTGGGGTACCGTATGGAGGATGGCAGGGGCTTGAGATTGTGGAAGGGGAGATTGGTAAGAGGCAGGCTGTTGACTCGCTTGTCCTTGAAATGAGGAAGAAGGAACGTCATGTACATATGATGGAAAAGTGGTAGCCTGGAGCGGCTGTTGGTAGGATGTGGGAGCCGGAGTTGACTCTTGAGGAGGGGGAGCAACAGATTTCCCCTTTAAAATAGCCTGAAAGGCTAGAAGTTGCTCAGGGCTGAGCTGCGTACTGGCGAGGACACCTAACAGGGAAAAGATGTCCTTAGGTGGGGCTACTTCCCGTGAAACAGCGGGAACCTCTTGTGAGGTCTCACGAGAAGGGCCTGAGTCCATTGCGTGGACACGTGGGTCATTTGACTGACCACGTCCTGATTGGTTTTCTTCGAGAGAATCGTGGGCCATTGTTGTAATTTTTCCAGAACGTAAAAGCATACACCAACAGACAAATATCAACGATTACCAAACAAGTGGATGATCTTACGCCACTTTTTTTGTTTTTGTTTTACCTCTTTTTTTGTCTTTTCAACAAATATAAATATTCACACAAAATTTGCAAAAATCCTAGTTACACCTTGGTTTTACCGCCGTGTCAACTAGGGACACTCGTCTCACCACGGATAGGTAACTAACTTCGGGGTACTTCAGTGGTACAACCTGCCCAGTGAACGAAGAGGGAATCCTTCGATGTCGGGGACTTACGGAGGTCCCGATGGAGGAGATCCTAGTTCGTCGAGAGGAATTCCCGACGGAGAGTCCTTCCTTCACCGAGAAAGGTTAATCCTTAGAAAAGTAAAATAATGGGATAGATGCATGAAATGCAATACTGAATGAAAGATATATAAAACAGATATAACAAGAATAAACACACAAATATAACAGGGATAACAGTGATATAACAAGGATATAACAACAATGAACAGATAGAGTAAGATATGGCCGTTCTTCTTTCCGAAACACGTAGACCACTTGGAAAAACAGAAAAGACTATAAGAGTGCACGTGGTGCACGAGGGGATGATGTGGCGCACGCGGGCGCAATAAGAAAGGGCACACGTGGGTGCCGAGTGGAGGGGAGCACACGTGGATGCTAAATGGAGAGCACACGTGGGTACTGAATAGTGGGGAGTGCACGTGGTGCACGAGACAACGTTAACCTCTCAAATAATCACAAAGGACCGGGGGAGTGCACGAGGTGCACGAGGGGAGTGAGCGCACGTGGGCGCAATAGGGAAGGGCACACGTGGGTGCCGAAAGGAGGGACACACGTGGGTGTCAAAAGGAGGGGCACACGTGGGTGCCGAAAGCTTGTAGGTAACCAAAAAAGTAAAAAGCAGGTCCCACCGTGATCGCCAGAGATGTGAACGCGTCACGTGGTGGACTGAGAGAGAGAGATGGGGTTTCTCCCTCTCTGAGTGAAAGGGTAAAAATGATGAAAATGAAAACGCGTGCGTAAAAAAGGATGATGTAGAAAAGACGGCAGAGAGTATGACCTGAAAGGTCACTCTGTACGAGGACGTGGAGCCTAGACTTACCGGACCCTCGGTACAGGGCGGAGAACGGGATCCGAAGACCCTCTCACGCAAACTGAACCCCTTCCCGGTAGGCGTGACATACTATTCCGAGGATAGCTTTCTATATACCGAGCGTGAATCTGGGACTCTACGTAGTAGAAGTTGGCGGATACAAAGACACACGTAGACTCGGAATTTAGAACGGCATATCACTCCTCACACAATAATAATAACATGAATATAAACAGTAAACAGACCACCGCAGGATATTGATCCGTGCGGGGTTTTAACAACAATATAACAGGTGCAGAAAGGAAGTGCAAAAAGTAAATGACTACGGTGAAATGACTCACCGCAGCCGATTATAGTACAAACAGACCCGGGATTTAGCTATCCGCGGGTATTATAGACAGAAAATAAAATTTACTACAAGCACGCGTTTGGTGGTGTGATCGCCAGGGACCGTGGGCCCCGAACTGGTTGATTGATCACTTGGCCTTTGACGCGGGATTTGCGCGGGTTCCTTCTTCCTCTTCGTTCGACGGGTCGAAGAAGGGGGCTTTTGACTGGCTACCCTGCAAAATAAACAAACAGAAAATAAAATTAAGTTAGACAAGTGATATAATATGATAACAATTAACAAGATAAAACACTAATGACTGAATAATAGACTAAAACACAATAAAATGATAAAAGTAACAAACGAAGCCGCTGATGGCGGTGCAAGCACGGGGGCAAGCGGTGGAACGAAACGGCTTCCCCGTGTACGGGAACACGCGGGAGCGCTAATTGGGCCGAAGGCCGCTTTTATTTCTGCACAAATTCAAGAGGGGTAAAATAAGACTAAAATAGAGGAACACATCAATATTTACATGGATATATATAACTATCTACATACATATTTAAACATATACATGTATGTGATATATATATATATATATTTATTTATACACTAATATACACATGTATATGTATATACATGTATAAACATATATATATATATATATATATATATATGTATGTATATATTTATACATAGATATACATATCTATATGTATGATGTAAGGTATATATATAAGATATATAAGAGATATATATATAGGGTATCTACATCTATATACAGAAATAGAGAGAGAGCACGTAAGGAGGGAGAAGAGAGCAGACAGAAAGAGAGAGGGGCGGTTTCTGACGAGAGAGAGAGAGACAGAAAGGAGAGAGATGAGAAAAAAACAGAATAAAGAGAGAAGATGGAATAAAATAATAAAGAAAAAGAAAATAAAAGAAAGAGAGGGAGGGGGGATACGAATGAGAGAAAGAGGGAGAAGGAGAGAGCAGGTGAAGGGGGGTTAAAAAAATAAAAAAAAATAAAAAAAAAGGAATGAGAAGGAGATCGAGAGAGAGAGAGAGATGAGAGGGGAAAGAGGGAAACAGAAAAAAATTGAGAGAGGGAGAGAGAAGAGAGAGAGAGACGAGTGAATAAAAAAAATAAAAGAAAGTGAAAGTGAGGGAGAGATCGGAAGAAAGAGAGAAAGAGGAAGAGAGAGGAGAGAGAAGCAGTGGGAGAGAGGGAGAGAGAAGAAGGATAATAATAAAAAAAGGAAAGAAGGTGGGAGATCGAGAGAGACTGAAAGAGAGGGAAGCAGAGAGATTGGGTTTGGGAGAGAAGACGTGAGAGTGAGAGAGAGAGAAAGGGTGTGAGGGAGGAATAAAAAAGAGAAAAAAAAGTGAAGAGAGGGGGCGGCGAGAGACAGAGAGAGCGGGGAGGAGAGAGAAAGGGTGAGAGAGATCGTGGGGGGAGAGAGAGAACCGAGGGGGGGGGAGAGAGACGGCAGAGGAGGGGTGAGAAAGAGAGGGACGCGAGGGGGAGAGAGAGAGGGGAGGAGAGAGAGAACCGGCGGGGGAGAGAGACGGCAGAGGAGGGTGAGAAAGAGAGAGACGCGAGGGGGGAGAGAGAGAGGGGAGAGGACGGCGGTGGGAGCCCGGACGGAGGTCGGAGATGGCGGTGCAGTCGGTGGGGGCTCGCGGGCGTCGGTGATGAGGAAGGCGACCGGCGACAGCAGAGGGTGGTCGCGGTGGCTCCGCGGCAGGGGTGCGGTCGTGGTGCCGGGGGCGTGGTTCACGGCGTGAGTGGGGGACTGGGCGTGCGTCCTGCAGAGGAGAGAAATGGGAGAGAGTTAGAGAGAGAGATCGTGTGAGGGGGAAGTGGCAACGTGGGAGAGCGGCGGTGTTCGCGGTGGTGAAGCGGAGGGCGATCGCGTCGGTCGGAGGGGAGGCTCGCCGATGGCGGTGGCTTCGGGGGGCTCGGACGGACGCCCGGTGCAGGAGTTGGCGATGGCGGGGAGTGCACCGGCGGACGGTGATCGCAGCGGCTTGCATGCACGGGGGTGCAGTGGGCGACGCGGTGTCTACGGCGTCGTGGATAGGTGGCGGGAGGTGGTCACGGGCGTTCGTCCAGCTGTGAGCAGGGGAGAGCGGCGTTGATTGGCTGTGTGCGTGAGAGGAGGGTTTCGATGGGGAGGAAAGGGAGAGGGAGGTGGTGACTGTGAAGAGAGATGGGGGTGTTGCCGTGTGAGTGGATGAGTGTGTGTAGATGAGATGATGGTGAACGAGAGAAGTGTAGGATAGGCTTAGATGGGATTTGGAGAAAATTATTAAGAGAGGAATGAATGATTAGAGTGGTGGGGAAGAGGAGGTTCTCTTTGCCGGGCGACTGTGTGTAAGAGACAAAAGTGTGAGAAAGTGAGATGGAGATGTATGAGGAAGAGAGATAAGGTGGTGGTGTGCATAAGATGGAGACGTATGAGAGGAGATTAATAATAATAAAAATGGGATTAATGAAAAGAAAGTGAAGATTAGTATAAAGATAGGTACATATATCATTATATTTTTTATGTTTTTATATTGATTTCTTTTACATTTTTATATATACACATATATATAAGCTTTCATTTTTTTTACACAAAAATAAAAGTGTTTATTGAGATTTATTTTGTTTTATTATTATTATTTTTTTAAACATTTTCTCATTATTATTTTTGACCTTTTCTCAATTTTTGGATTTTTTTTTGGATTTTTATATTTTGTATGCTTTTCTCAATATATATATATATACATATATATATATGAGCTTTTCTCATTTTTTTTTGTATTTTTGTAACATTTTTTTGGATTTTTTATCATTTTTATATAAAACCCTGGAAAATGACTAATCACCCACATAAAGTCAAATACGTAAGTCACTTTGGGACATCACGGTGTAATATGAGATTTACCCGCGAAAAATGCGAAAATAGCGTGTCTACAATGGCAAGACTGCCTTCTGCTGTCTGCCTCGAAGACTCAGCGGTTGACCCAGCCAAGTGGCGGTCTTCCCTTGACCGCTACTCCATAAGGCGGTCAGTCGCAAAGCCGTCACTTCCAACCGACCTAACCGACTTAAAAGGGCAAGGGGCGGTCTCCCAAGGGCCGCCTCTTGCTCCCGAACCCGAAAACGGCGAACTCCACAGAAAACCCCATTCCACGCCCCAATCATACCCATGTGAAGGGGAAAACAAGGGGAAACCCTTCCCCAGCCTCTCTACACCGAGAGGACCCATTCAAACCACAAAACCACACCGAATCGAAGGAACCGTATCACACCCCAAAACATGCGATTTTGACCCCGGTGTAAAATAAACCCACACTCGGCCTCGCCACGGCCTACAAAACGCGGGGAAAGGAAGTACAAGGGTCAGGGATCCGTCCCCCTACCTCCACCGACGATACCCGCGCCGAGGACGCCGACTCGTAAAACGCCGCATGAACCGCCGCCGCCGCCCCGAACTCCTGGACGAAGCTCTCCGCGCCCCCACCGCCTCGATCCACGCCCATTCACGTCGCTCCTCGCCCACGCGCCACCTCCATCTCGCCCACCTCCGCCACGGTCGGCCGCCCCGCGGAGAAGAGAGGGAGAGAAAGAGAGAAACGTGAGGGAGAGGGAGGCAAATGAGATGGGGAGAGAGGAAAAAGAGGTTTAATATTTATAGAAAATCCAAAAAATTCAAAAAATACAGAAAATAAGAAAAAATCATTTTTCCGATTCTCGGAACACGCTCTTCGCGCTTGCAACGTCCCGGAGCCCGACAACATGACGGTTCACCCTACACAGGGTTCCGAAGACTCGTCAGACGAAAAATCCGAGTAACTACAAAACACAATTCGGGACCCACATAAGCGCTCCGAAACCCACAGATTCTGATCCAAAAAATTCGGGGTATTAGAGCCCTCCCTCCTTATAGAAATTTCGTCATCGAAATTAGGAAATGCACAGAACTCAGGAGGTAGGACTCACCCAACGGGTAGGACTTCGTGGTCACCGCACCATCAGATGCACACCGCACAACCAACACTGAGGGACGCCGCCGCACCAGCTCATCAAAAGAGCCCTCGCGCTCCACCGCACCAATCACGGCAGACCCTGCACCGACTGGGGTACACGAAACCAACGTGTCCGGCATCACCTTAGCACCCTCAAAACTTCTAGGGGCACAGCTTCCCCAACACACGCCGCATGCGGAGAAACACACGATCCACAACGGAAAGACCGCAAATTGGCACCTACTCGGGTCGATAGCTTCCCAGCTACAGGACCCCGGGCACTCCCCATGAGGAGCACCTCACACCACATACTCATAAGGCAATCTCACCACCAAGCACACCTGGCCACAACTCTTCCGTCGGCTCAGCACCGCCAGCGACACACACTCTCGAGCCGAACGCCACAATACTCACCGGCCGGCACTGGTCCAAAACCAATGCCTCACCGGGCACCAACAACACTAAGGGCACCTTACGAACAACCGCCTGGCTTCATCAACCGGGAACCACCACGCAAAACAACCAACTCTCAGCGCCCACGCACGCACATAAATCCCTTACACAGCTCCCTCCGAGCCAAGGGAACACCACCCTCTGGACACGGCACCACCAGATACACTCTACTCCAAACTGTCTCGAGTCTTGCTACGGATAAGCACTCCATCCACAACTGCCACATCTCTCGATCGACCTCGACCTTCACGCCCGCCGAACAACCGGCGCAAACAACCACCTCTCATCTAGGCGCTTAGCAATTCTAGCAACTCCTCGACTACCCATCATGGCATCCGCATGAGATCTCCCTGCCAATGCCGACACCTCTCACTCCTCGGATCCACTCCGGGACATCCATATTGACCAAAGTTGGTCAACTTCCAAGCTCATTCCTGAGCACCGAACACCAACGCCAACAACCAGCCTAAAAGGCCACGATTTTCCTCAAACACCAACCGCCAAGTGGCTCCACCCCAAGCCACGCGACACAATTCAAGGGGAAAACTGACGCAACAAACAACCTCAACCGACCACTTCACCACTGAGATCTCCGATTTTCAGTGCCACCAGCACCACTCGACACGATACTGTCGCCTACGCACGGCAACCAAGGCCATTCACACGGCCCGACACAGCTCTTCACCCAAGAGCAACTTTCCGCAACCGACTCCGAGACCTCCAAGATACGCTTAACATGAAACACGCGCCATGCACCACTACTAATCCGATCCTGGAGTCTGTGGGTTATGGGCCCACCACGCTCCCGCTGCGCAACTCTACACCAACAAAGCCGCAGAAGCGGAGGAAAATTTGACATCCGCCAAGGCAATCCACCTACAAGCACAGGTCTTAAACAACAGGGCACTTAGAGAGACCCCACACCAGCCTTATACATGACACACAATCTCAGTTGGTGCCTCTACTCGCCCGATTCAGCACGACCTGACAACACCTACGCACCAAGACATGACGAGGGACAACCACAAGGCCCTCACCAACAGCTCCACTGCCAACGGACAAGACACTTCCGGGAACTCCCGAACATACCTCGGAAAACACAGGCACAAGGGAGCACAATTACAACAGGGAAAACAACGGAATTAAACAGAAGCACAATATAAAATAATCAGAAATTCACGCGCACCTTCCACAGAGTGAGCACGACAACTCCACCCGGTCAAGTGCCTCGCGCATGCCGGGAACCCTGACTTGCCAGGCTAGTGGAACACTGCCAAGATGGCTGGAACTGGGGCGGCTGCCATGGGCAATCGCGAGCAACAAGGCCAACCTGACCACACCTGAAACACTCCAGCTCAGCTTCATCCACGGCACACGGCCCGCCCGCGCGAAACCTGCCACATCTCGAACACTATCTTGGCTGCTCACTCACACCATGCCGTAGTGGTCGAACTACTGGCTGCTGAGTAGTTACTGTAGACACCCGCTCCTCCTGCTATTGGCACCTCTTGCCAAACCTGCTCCTGAACAACCTAGACCTCCGATTGAACTCCAATCCCGAAAGAGAAGAACTCGAACCAGGAGACAGAAGAGACGCCGGTTCCCACTCAGTGGTCCACCATGCCCAGGCTGGACCCTGCAACCAATATCTCGCCAGCAACACCTTCTCATCCTCAGCACACTTTACGATCCACGATCTCGCTGCATCAGGATCCGGTTGGCCTCCAAATGTCGGCGGTGAAACTGTAGAAACTCTCGCAATAGACGTCCACGACCACCATGCGACGAACTGCCCTTGCCAGCCTCCTGACAAAGCTCAAACTCGCCTCCTCGGCGCCAACTAACCCTTAACACAAACACGGAAAGCGATAGGGGAGGGGTCAATGAAACAAAACACCCTAAGCCAGCTGCCGACTGTACTGGACTATCTGGACTCATAATCACTGCATCGTCTCGAATTCCCATGCATTTCCACAACCATTCTCTGATACCAACTGTAACGACTCAAGATTCGGATACCGGGAATAACCCGATACCATTCGAATCCTGGCCCGCTAACCACGAGCCGGAAGGCTCGGAAGGGTTAAGGGATGGTGTGGTCATGCATTAAAATTCTAAACAATAGTAGGAAAGTAAAACTACAGAATTAATCTACAGTTTTGACGGAAATAAAATTACATTTTATAACAATTAAATAACTACATAGTCTAGTCCACAAGTACAACCAGGGAAAAGAAACGTGCACTGCCCCGGGCACACCCTGGCGACCTGGCGAGCTGGCAACTACGAATCTCCGACATAAATGCTCCACTCCGAGGAGGACGCCGCACCTGAAAAGCAGGGGGTGAGCCTCATCTCATAGGCTCAGTAGGGGTCCCGCAGGTCCCCACCACAACGAAAGCAGTAACAGAGTGCAGCAACAGAAGTAACGACAGTAAAGGAAAGCAGTAAGAACAATAACAACGCAAGCACATAGAAGGAACGTCGATACAACGCGACGACGGTGACCAGAACCAGACGACGGTCAACCAGGAGGAACACACACAGACCCTCTACACAACCCCGACCCCACAGTCGGGCAGTCCATCCTAGCCAACGGAATCACAGACAAGGCCACACGGCCGAACACACTGGACCAACACCCTCGGGAGAATATCTCGATCCCGAATTAGAACTAGCGGAAGAACTACGCCCCCCCCCCCCCCCCCCCCCACACACACACACACACACACACACGGGGCAACAACAGCCCAACGGCCGGAAGACTACGCAAGGCGGAACAGACCGAGCCGCCAGAATATCAAACCACAGCGGAAGACATCCGAGCTGGAACCACCCAAGTGACAGGAGTACTAACCCACGAACCACGAGACCGGAAGCGTCCTCTGACGACTTACACCGCAGCCTCAAGTGTCTCCCTACACACCCTCAGGCAGAAACTGAGACACGATACACTGTACCACAGAATAAGGACTAGCAGGGGTCACGCCCGTCGGCGTGGGTCCACTGCCCCCAACCACGTGTGCACACACAGACCATCTGCTCTAGGTTGGTCCTCTAGCCGGTTTTCCCCTCAGCCGGACTCAGGCTGCAAAGGCAAGGGGCCCTCAGGTAACCGGCTTACAAACCTCTGCACGGGACAAGCCTCCACCACTCCCAGGTAAGTTGGCACACAACGTGCCCAGGTCAGCTACGTCAAGTGGGTAGAGTCACCAAACGTGAATACGGAAGGTCACGCACGCACCCATTGCGAGTAACACGGAGTATCAGGTGGCTCGGGGCCACCAAACTCTAGACAGGCAGCTAGACTTACTAAATCCAACGGTCCTTGAGTCACGAGACTCGATCAAGACCGTTGTACATGGACGACTCCATGCCGTCAATCTGCCCTAATCCTAGGGTCAAACTACGGTCGAATAATCCTCAAGGCGGCCCACGTCCGCCGAGCAACTTTCTTTTCCAAGGGTGACCAAGGAAGCCCCCAGTCCCAGGTCGAGTCACGAGATGCTTGGTCACAGGCCATATGCATGGCCCACACTGAAACCGTTTTCCGGAGAAACACACGTCGCGCGGGAACAGCCCTCCTCAGTCACACCGATCCACGGTGACTCGATCAAGCGAAACACAAAAGCCCAGATCACACGGGGTCACCGGGACCCTAAAAACCCATGGGCACGTTAAACGAGATAACACGGCACCTCCGGACATCCAAAACACAGTCACGGTACCCACGGAATCCACGAGACACTCACGGGGCTAACGAGAGTCAAATGGGTCGAACACAAATCATTCGGAAGTCAAAAACGACCCGAACGGGTCACCCAGAACAGGTGGCGGCCATCCCATGGCCGCTACCTGGAGGTGGCCACAAGGTGGCGGTCTCAAGAAGATTGCCACCTAACAGCCCATCATAAGGCGGTCTCATGGGGACCGCCACCTGGCAGAGGCGGTCTCCACAGCGCCGCCATCTGACAGGGCACCCCAGATACACACGCAGGCAGAAGACGGTCTCCTGGGGACCGCCCTCTGCAGAAGATGGTCATGGCAAGACCGCCTTCTGCAGTCTGCCGCGAAGACTCAGCGGTTGACCCAGCCAAGTGGCGGTCTTCCCCTGACCGTTACTCCAGAAGACGGTCAGTCGCAAGGCCGCCACTTCCAACCGACCTAACCGACTTAAAAGGGCAAGAGGCGGTCTCCCAAGGGCCGCCTCCACCCACGGAAGCATTGGCGGCGGTCCCTGGTACGACCACCTCTTGCTCCCGAACCCGAAAACGACGAACTCCACAAAAAACCCCATTCCACGCCGTAATCACACCCATGTGAAGGGTAAAACAAGGGGAAACCCTTCCCCAGCCTCTCTAGCACTGAGAGGACCCATTCAAGCTACAAAACCACGCCGAATCGAAGGAACCGTCTCACACCCCAAAACATGCGATTTTGATCCCGGCGTGAAATAAACCCACACTCAGCCTCGTCACGGCCTACAAAACGCGGGGAAAGGAAGTACAAGGGCCAGGGATCCGTCCCCCTACCTCCACCGACGATTACCCACACCGAGGACGCCGATTCCTTGCAAAACGCTGCATGAACCGCCGCCGACGCCCTGAACTCGCGGGCGAAGCTCGCCGCGCCCCCACCGCCTCGATCCACGCCCATCCACGCCGTTCCTTGCCCTCGTGCCACCTCCATCTTGCCCACCTCCGCCACGGTCGGCCGCCCCCGGAGGAGAGAGAGAGAGAAAGAGAGAAACGTGAGGGAGAGGGAGGGAAATGAGATGGGGAGAGAGGAAAAAGGGGTTTAATATTTATAGAAAATCCAAAAAATCCAAAAAATACAGCAATTAGGGAAAAATCATTTTTCTGATTCTCGGAACACGCTCTTCCCGCCTGCAGCGTCCCGGAACCCGACAACATGACGGTTCTTCCTACATAGGGTTCCGAAGGCTCGTCAGACGAAAAACCCGAGTAACTATAAAACACAATCCGGGACCCACAAAAGTGCTCCGAAACTCACGCATTCTGATCCGAAAAATCCGGGGCATTACACCGTGGAACTTACCCATTTATCGAATCGGGTAAAGTCATCTGGGCCTAAAGTTTCTGGTAATGGGTATGTCGGGTTAAGGGCGGGGCTTCGTCTTCTTCACCCGCCGAACACCCAGTACGCTGAACCCCTAAACCAGGCACAAATAGCATGTGGTTTGGCTGCAAACCAACCGCCGAGGAGGCGTGGGGTTGTCTTCAAAGGCCCGCCCCTCTCTCTTGTAAGTGGTGGCCCTTCCGCCACTCCTAGCCTGCTGTGGAGGCCGAGGCTGACCCCGGTGTGTCTACTTTCTGAGAAGAGCAGACCGTATGTGGAGGCAGGTCTGCAGGGTCCAAGCAAGAGGAAGTGCAACAGAGTCGTAGAGGAAGGGGGTTGGAGATGGCAGTCTGCTTCTTCTACACCAACTGGAGGATGTAACAGCAGCAGGCAGAGGGATTTTACAGATGATCCAGAGCTGAGAACCGGAACGGAGACAGGTTTTCGGAGGTACACCTCATCAGTGTTACAGAGGAGAAGGCTAAAGTTGCAACTCAAGTGTGTGGAGAACAGTGATACAGTGGACAGTGAAAAAGAAGATTTCAGTAAGGCACTGGTAGCTTGGGGGAATGACAGCATGGGTGAAGAGTCACAGAAGGTGCTGGAGAACCTCAAACCCCTGGCTCTGGTGAGAACAGGCACAAAGGACCAATGGTCTGATGAACTGATAAAGCAAATAGGGCTGATGGTGGGGATTTCATTTGATGGGAGAGAAGAATTTGCAAGGAAAATTAGAAGGGACTTGAACCTGTACTTTAGTCTGAAATGAAAAGGCTCAGGGGGTGGACAGAAAATCGGCAGAAGAGAATTATTGTGTTTACAAGCAAATAAGATGGTAGAAGGTCTAAGACCAAAGCAGCAAAGAAGCAAGGGGAAGTTGAAGATTGATCAATGAAGATAGTATCTTGGAAGTGCAGAGGCCTCAATGGGGAAGCTAAAATCAGATAAATCAAGGCTATGGTCCTCACGAAGCACATGGATATACTTTGTATCCAAGAAACAAAAATGGAGTCATTTGACAGAGAAGGGATAAAGAAGCTAGGGGGAAATATATTGGAGGGTTGGAGCTTTACACCTGCTGAGGAATCTAAAGGAGGGATTTTAGTACTCTGGAACCAAGAACACCTCCAATGCTGTGGTGAATCAGTAGACCGATATAGTGTAACAATAAGATTTAGAATAAGGAAAGATGCAAGGATGGCAGTACCGGTTTCAGCTAGGACCGAAACCGAAACGTACCGGTTTCGGTTTTGGTTTCGGCCAAAACTGGTTCAAAACATTCAAAAAAGATAAAAAATACAGTGAGCACGTCTGGTTTCGGCCGAAACCGTCCGGTTTCGGGTCGAAACAGGTAAGTTTCGGGCGAAACCGCCTGTTTCGCCCGAAATCATAAATTTTTTTTTTTTAGTTTTGTACCTCCTACAATGAGCAGGTCCGAACTCGTTTCGGTATGGGTCGAAACCGATACGTTTCGGCCGATACTGCCATCCTTGGAAAGATGAGTTCATGTGGCTGTTTACAGGCCTATATGTGCCAGTACTAAATGAACATAAAGAGTGCTTTTTTCATGAACTATATACAATTTCAAATGAAACCACAGAAGCATGGTATGGACTTCAATGGTGTTAGATTCCTAGGGAAAGATCTAACCAACTCAATTGGTCTGTGGAGATGGATTTATTCCGGCATGGGATCCAACAGGCAGGTGTTACCGAGCTACAACTTAGTTCACTGTACTTCACTTGGATAGGCCCAGGGGAGAGGAAATCTAAATCAAGATTGGATGTAATTTTTATATCTGCAGAATGGCAACAGAGATTTAACAGTGTTTTTGCGAAAGGACTTTCCTGAGTATTGTCTGATCACATACCTATAATGCTGACTGCTGAGCACAAAGGAACAAAGAAAGCAGAGCAGAATTTTCAAATACGAAGAGCATGGGAAAGGCATGAAAATTTTAAAGATCTGGTCGAAAGGTGGTGGAAGGTAGCACCATTGTTTTCAAGACGTCACCTAGGCGCCGGCTAGGCGACAAGGCGCCCAAGGCGACCAGGCGCCTAGGCGAGTTGCCCATTAAGGCACTCACCTGGCTGCGTTGGTGCACATAGGCCACCTTGGGCCTGCCTAGCCTTCCTTGGAAGGACATCCACTCCTTGATTTGAGGTTTGTTTTAGTATTTGAGCAAATGCTCGGGGGTAATTTTTAAAAATTGACAAATGGTATGTCAAAATTGGAAAGAGAAGATAAGACTTTCATTTCCCTTTCCCCTTTCTCTCGGATTCTTCTCCGTGTTGGTTCCTCTTCCCTCCTCTTAAGGACATTGATTCATATTTACATGGTTCACTTTTTGAAGCTAATATTATTTTTGTCTCTCTTTTTGATAATTCATAAGTGAAAAAGTATGAAATTATTATGTTGACGTGCTTATAATTTGTCCATAATATTTATATTTCATTTTAATATAGAGAATAACTATTTGAATAGCAAATTTTAGATTAAAATTTTTAGATCGATTGGCAAATATTCACAAATTCTTACTAGTTTTATCCTTATTAATTTGTTATTATTTGCTATTTATTTTGTTTTTGCTTTTTAAAATATAGGTATATGTTGAATATTTGTAGATATCAATTTTTTATTATCTAAAGATAGAACTTATATATAGAAAATGTATAGTAGCAGTTCTCTTGCAACGTACTTAGTTATATAAACTGGGTTTCGCCTAGGCGCCTTGTCTTGTTGCCTAAGCAGTAAGGTGGTGGGCCACCGCCTTGGTCGCCTTGGATGCCTTGACAACCATGGGAAGCATCATATGACTCAAATGCATGTCATTTGTTGGCTAAGAAACTTCAGAGGATGAAAGGGAAGATGATAGCATGGAGCAAATAGACCTTTGGCCAAGTTGCAAGAATTAGGCAAGATCTTTTAAGAAGTATTGAAGAATTTGACACAAAAAATGATCAAGGTGGGCTATCAGCTGAAGAAAAGAAGAATTGGGAAGCCATTAAATAGGAGTATGAAGAATGGTCTTCATCATCATCAGAGCCTTATCCCATTTAATTGGGGTCGGCTACATGAATCATGTTCCACCAAAGATTTCTATCAAGTGCAATATTCGTATTTAAACTCAAGAAACTAATGTCCTTCCTAATAACATCGCACCATCTCATTTTAGGCCTTCCCCGAGCTCTTTTACTAGCATCTACTAAGATTTGGTCACATCTTTTAACCGGCGCTGAATTAGGGTGACGACACACATGTCCTATAGAGAAGAAATCAAGTGGAAACAAAGAGCCAAAGTACTATGGCTCAAAGAGGGAGATAAGAACACATCATATTTTCATGCAATGGCCAGTGTAAAGAAAAGGAACATATAGATTGCAAATCTTAATATAGGGAACACAGGAGTTACAGGGGAATCAAACATTCAGAAAGCTGCAATGGAACATTATGAAGCATTGTTCAAGGAAGAAGAACAATGGAGACCACAAATTAGTGAAGGCATGTTGAAGAGGATTTCAGATGAGGAATCCAAGCGGCTGATCAGACCATTTTTAGAAGAAGAGATTAGAGAGACAATATTTGATATGGATCCAACAAGTCACCAGGGCCGGATGGCTTTTCAATGGGGTTTTGTCAAAAATTCTGGGAAACAATCAAATTAGATGTATTGGCAGCAATCAAAGAGTTTCAGAAAAGACCATGGAATACTTTTTTTTGAAAGTGTAGTACTGCTAAATGTATTAACTGAAAAAATGGGAAGTACAAGTATAGTCAATCAGCTCCAAAAAAATCCCTATACAAAAACACTTTCACACCAAGGTAGTGTGAAAGACACTAACCCTCCAACAAAACAAAAAGAGGAGAATTGAGGTAATTTATATTACAAAGCTACTCCGTCTATTCCTTTATTATAGTACAAATGGAAGATACAAGAAAATCTTTAGCTCTGATCTCCCTTCTAAAAATTTTGTTGTGCCGTTCACCCCACAAAGACTAAAGGGTGGCATGCAGGATCAGCTACCACACAATTCTATCTTCTCTAGGGGGCCACCTCCTGTCCAACGAGCCATTGAAGGGATGCACCTCGCTCTGCAGATCGATGACACGGGCCTTACTGGCAAGTCCCTCCTACACCTTCTGAGAGTAGCTACAACCTACAAACATGTGATCCATAGTCTCGTCCTCTAGTGCACATAAGCAACAAGTCGTCTGGATATCTGGAAGAAATTGGATCAATCTGTCTCGAGTAGGCAACCTCCCGTGAGAGATCCTCCAGATGAGAACATTTACCTTGAGTGGGCTCTTTGGCTGTCATATCTGCTTGGCGAGGCAGTGACGAAACCCTCCATCCTAGATAAAAGAGTAAATTGATTGGACTGAGAAGGAATCCTCCTCCGTCCACCTCTAAATTCACACATCCTCTCTGTCAGGCTGTGCAACAAAGTCGGCGAGAAGGTGAAGGAGGTTCTTAAGCTGCTCTATCTCCTCTGATTTGAGATTCCTCTTAAAGATCGGTGCCCAAGTACCACCTAACAACTGAGCATCAAAGCCTGGTAGACAGGCCCGTGAGGGGCAGTTGAAATAGCAAAGATGCGTGGAAAAGAGTCCTCCAAGGTGAAGTCGCTGCACCAATGCTCCTTCCAGAAAAGGCATTGTTCGCCTTTACCCAGTCGGACCCGTACGCTGGAAACGATAATGTCCTTGCAAGTCAAGATGTCTCTCCAGATGAGAGAAATATGGTGTTGAGAGGATGGAGCAAGGTCTACTTATGTCAAAGTATCTCTGCCTGATCACCTACGCCACAACCCCTCCTTACTTGTCCCCAATCTTTATAACCACTTACACAAGAGGGCCCTGTTGAAGTGACTGATATCCCTAAGGCCACACCTCCCTCCTCTTTGCTAGTAGTCACTCTCCCCTATCTAATGTCATGCCACCCCCTACACCTATCTCTACTCCCATGCCAAAAAAATCTTCCCTGAATCGCTTCCACCTTCCTCACCACTGCCTTGGGAACCTTGAAAATAGATAAGGAATAAGTGGGAAGGCTATCCAACACTGATTTGCAAAGGACCAGTCTATTGCCATAAGATAATAGCTTCGTCTTCCAACGAGCCAATCTAGCCACATATCTTTGCACTAAAGGCTGCTAGTCTGCACAGCGGATAGCATCTGGGGACAAAGGGAGACCGAGGTAGGAAATGGGGAAAAGACCTAACTTGCAGGCCATAAGCCGGGCTACCCTCTAAGGGGTTCTCTCGTCCAAGTTCACTCCTATTAGGAGGCTTTTGTCAAAGTTGACCTTAAGTCCACTGACCTTTTCTAGCAGGATCAACAAAGCCTGGCTATGTGAAGCTAGTTCGCATCCTCTGCAAGGAATAGAATAGTATCATCTATATACTATAAGTGAGACACCGATGGGCCATCTCTTTGAAGCTGAAAGTCTCTAATCATACTTGCAACCTTTGCTCTCATCCAAACCCTGCTCAGATATGGGCCACCAACATGAACAGGAGAGGGGACAAGGGGTCCCCCTAGCGAGGCCCCTCCCGCTGTGGAAGAAAGTGGTCGGCTTCCCGTTGACTAGGACAACAAAAGAGGCTGAAGAAATACAAGCACGAACCCATTGTATCCAATTGTCTCCAAAACCCATCTTCTGAAACACATCAAGGAGGCATTGCCAATTGACCCTGTCATTAGTCTTTTCAAAGTCCAATTTCTCGACCACCCCTTTCTTCTTCTGGGACTTCATACAATAGAGGCACTCATGAACCACTAAGAAATTATCCTCGATGTGACGCCCTCTGATGAATACACCCTGGAACCTATTGACCAACCTATCGATCACTCTATCCAGTCTACTTGCTAACGCTTTTGAAATGATCATGTAAGACCCATTTAGGAGACTGATGGGCCTGAAGTCTCTAAAATCTTGGGCACCTTGTTTGTTGGGGATGAGGACTAAGAGAGTTTTATTGATACCCACTAGGCGAGCCCTTCCCTTAGGAAATTCTCTCACTGTTGCCAGAAGGTCTCCCTTGATAATATCCCGACACTATTGGAAGAAAGTCAAGGGGAAGCCATCTAGACCTGGAGCTTTGTCACCTGCAAGAGAAAACACTGTCTTATAGACCTCTTCTTCTCAAGGTTTTCAATTCAGGTACCGATTTCGGTACTGGGCAGGGCCAGTACCCGTCTCTTCCTGACCCTCTTTATATAAGTATATATAATTATATATAGGTTTAAAAATTAGAAAAAATATTAAAAAAAATCAGAAAATAGAAAAAACATAATAGATTCTAAAATCATATGTGAATGGATACAATAAATAATTTAACACACAGATTTCAAAGTTTTGAAAAAAAAGAACATCATTTCTTCACCATAATAAATTGGATATTTGAAAGTTTGAAACATAATAATACATACTCAATAAGGGCCATATGAATATGGTGGATAATTTGAAGATCCATCTTCATGTTGGTCCCTTGATGCATATTCATAACTGAACAATGTATCCGCCATTTCATTCCATTGTCCCAAGAATTGTGCATCATCAATGCTCCTTATGTTAGCAATATTGGATTCTCCAACTTGGCATTCAATATGCTTACCCCAAGACTCCCAATAAGATGGATAAGAGCCCCCTACATGAGGTTGCTCTTGTCCAAGCTGTGCCCAAGGGTCTTGCGGTTGTGTACTATAATTTTCTGATCATGACTTCCAAGTAGAGTGTGAGCTACCTGAAAAAATAAGAACCCTCATTAGGATGTTGTCTCATCATCTTATGCCAGTTGAGAATAATAAAAGATACCTAAAAATCTTCAGATTGAGACCTTAGTCCTTACCTCCATGACCATGTTGTTGCTGCCCCCAAGGTTGTCAATCGTGATATTGTGATGTAGTATCTTGTTGGCTAAAGAAGGCAGTTTCGGTTTCGGTGTCAGTTTCGGTCGGATCCGAAATCGATACCATTTCGATTTCAGTTTCTGCCTGAAACCAAATAAAATATTATTTTTTGCCAACTGAAGGAGTTTCGGTTTCGTCTGGTTTTGGCCGGTAGGTTTCGGATCGTTCCGGTCCGAAATCGATACGTTTCGGCCGAAACTGCCATCCATCTTGTTGGCCCCAAGTTTCCCAATGAGATACACCTCTTTAAGCACCATAACTTGGTTCCTCTTCTCGTTGTTTAGCTGCCTGTAATTCTCAAAAAGTTGGACCACCTCCTCCATATTGTACATGTCATGTGCATCTATCATCATCTATCATCATCATCTCTTTGAACATGAGGACGAAGTGATTTGGGATGGCCCTCATCTTTCTTTTTTTGGTAACGGGGAATCTAGCAGAGTGGTACGGAGAGCTGAACGATTATTAGGCCACTCGAGTTCGAGTCTTACTCTACGCATCTTGCCACCCCTTTTTTGTACCGTCGCCATAAAATCTCGGGCTCACATCCCTCGAGGATTAAATGTGAGCTTGTTGTCTTGTGCTTGATTTTCTTTTGTATATCTGGCTCTGCTTTCCCTTATCTGTAGATCTGAATGCAATAGTAGACTCAGAAATCTTGTTGTCTTGTGCTTGATTTTCTTTTGTATACCTGGCTCTGCTTTCCCTTATCTGTAGATCTGAATGCAATAGTAGACTCAGAAATCTTTGGTGGCTGAATATCAGGCTCATCATGCTCTCTTCTGCAGGGAATAGACACACAATGCCGATGTGGGATGTGAGGTTGGACCTCAAGGTTAGGCTGAGAAGTAGGTGGATCTCCCTCCTCCTGAAATTCTTTATCAAGTTGGACATCATCCAACTCTCCCTCCGCCCAATCACGGTCTGAGGGGTTAAATAATGGTTCATCTAAAGGACTTCTTGCCTCAACCCATGCATTCAATAGATGCTCTTCTTTAAATAGTTGATCTAAATCACTATCACTTTGCCCTTCACTTGTTGCTGAGCCTTCTTCTTCTGCCCCTACCCCCTCAGACTCACTCAGCTTCTTTTCCAACAACCTTTGGTGTCTTTGTTGATTTTTCATTTTGAGTCTCATGTTGTAGTGACAGAACACCAATTTCTCTAATTTCTTAGCCTTCAGTTTGTTCCTCAATTTTGTATGCACAAGACTGAAAGTGCTCCAATTTCTTTCACATTCACTTCAAGGTGTAGTCTGACTTAGAACACGGATAGCAATATCTGCTAAAGTATTTACACCCATACTTCTTTTTTTTACAGCTGCCCACCAATCAGTGGTTACAAAAGAAAAAAAATAAAGTTAGCATGCATTATTACCTAATAAGGCACTGAAGGTTATCACATAATATTTTTTTTTTTTTATACATGGACTGTACTTCATAACAATAGATTGAAGTTGTGATAGCCCAAATACACCCATCTTCAACTTGAACTCTCAATTTGAATTTCAGCTTCAAATCACATATTTTTATTTTTTGACATTCTTGTTATGACACTTAATAACCCCTGCATCACCTCATCATCAACGTGAAATCTTGCACTATATTGATAACGGGGGTTTAAGAAATATCCTGCAAATAGAGGTATCAAAATTATCTCAGTAGGAATTAAAGATATAAAATTGATAAGTTATTGAAAAATATAATAAGTGACATCTAACCAGCAACATGCAACTCATGGTGTAGTGTGTCTTCCCATCTAGAATCAATGATGTCCCACCACCTCTGATAAGAGATTGAGAACTTTTTTTGGACTCTTTCCTTGGCCCTATCCATTGCTTCATTGAGGTATCCTATGTCATTTTTATCATCTCCATCTACTATCCTC
Source organism: Amorphophallus konjac (assembly GCA_022559845.1). NCBI lineage: Eukaryota > Viridiplantae > Streptophyta > Magnoliopsida > Alismatales > Araceae > Amorphophallus > Amorphophallus konjac. The sequence goes on along the minus strand of CM040122.1, from coordinate 410,276,034 downwards.
AAAACCTGAACAATAGGCTCAACTAACCTGAGATACCTTTGAACACTTTCCAGAAGGTGTCCTTCTCTACAAGTCTCTCCACATTTTTTGCACTTTTTCTTGCATTAGCACCGAGGGTCTTCACATGCTTCACATATTCGTTATCTTTGATGAGGTCCCTTATTGCCACTCTATACTTGTACAAGCTCTCCAAAGCCAGGAACTGTGTGACATCTCTAGTTGAGCTTGGTCTAATGATGTTATGGTCACCTGTCTTTTGTCTGAAAATAGCAAGAATGCGATGGTGGCCATAAATAAAAGAGTTGATCACCTGTGCATCATGAATAACACTCTCAACCTCTCTGATTGGCTCCCAATATCTTTTAGCGTCAGATCCACACTATGTGCTGAACATGGAACTCAATAAAAGTGTCTCCGTCTCTCCATCAACATATGCCCAACTCTCCTATAGTTGGCTGCGTTATCAGTGACCACTCGGACTACTCTCTCCTCTCCAATCTGCTCAACAATCTGATCCATTATGTTGCACAAAGATTCAGCATTTTTAAGATTATCAGAAACATCAAAAGACTTCAAAAATATTGTACCATGTGGACAATAAATACGAAAATTAATCATTTGTTTTCTAGTTGTCCCTGTCTATTCATCGTACATTAAGGTGCATCCTCTTTCATCCCACACCCTTTCAAATGATTTTATCTATTGTTGTAACTCACGAACCTCCTCATCAAGTAAAGGGCCATAGTTGTCCCTTGGCTTAGGTGCAGGAATACCTAAGCCACCTCTTGCAATGGAGTCAACTATGGTTTGGAAGTAAGGATTAACAGCAGTATTGGAGGGAATATTTGCATAAAAGAACTATTTGGAGATGTGCTTCCATTGTTATGATGCAGCCTTCTTGACTTGTTTTCATCCTTTCAAATTTGTCTTGATGCTTTGTTGCTGAGCATCATCTTTTCTATACAAATAGTGATCCATTGGACTAATAGATGGATCTAAAGGAGATGTTAGATCTCCCCCATAGTCAAATAATGAAGATTTTTGAGTAGCAGCAAGGATGGCAGTGTCGGTTTCAGACTCGGTTTCGATTTCGGCCGAAACCCAGTCAAAAGCTTAAAAAAATTTAAAAATGGACCTAAAAATTTACAAACAAATAGATATAAAGTTAATAATCACATAAAAATCAGAAAATTCATTGGACATGCATTTGATTGTAAAGAAATTAGATTAAGTGTAATAAACATGAAGTAGACATTGAAATTCAAACATTGAACATGTTAAACTAATATTCTTGAGTACATACTAAGCATAAAGTAGGTTCGAGCATTACAATAAACCTAATTAGGCACAGTAAATGTTACAGAAATTAAATGATCTTTACTTAAATGAAGAGACACTAATATGGGTAATAACTAGAATCTTCTCCCTCATCGTCTGGCTTTTGATCTTGATACTCATAAGAAGGTTGCATGTATTGTGTATATTCACTATAACCAAATAATGAAGTAGCCAAGTCTTGCATCCATCTTTGGATCCCTCTTGGAGTGTGAGGTTCTCGGCTTGATTTGAATCCAGAATCAGCGTAAGAATCTATAGGAAGAGAAGAGGAACTGGACGGATGTGGATGGAACTGGAATGCTGGTTCATGACCCCACCCATAAAACGCTGCCTCCTATTGGCCACCTCCATAACCTGATGGATGTCCATATTGACTCTGTGAATCATATCCTCGCTCACCCTAACTGTATCCTCTGCCTGTGTCTGCGTGGAAGGAGGAAGGACCACCAGCATCCCCACCGCCAGTAGTAGCACCTGCAACACCTGTAGCACCTGTAGCTGCACTAGGATCATCATCATCATCACCACCATCACTGGCCAGTCGCCTTTTGGCCTTTGGGGCTGCTTTTTTTCTGTTTCGGTGTGCTTTCTTCAATCACCCTTGACATGAATCCTGTTCCCCTTGGCGTGTGCCTCAAATAAACTCGCTTCAACTGCTCAATTGCCGGGTCCTCTCGAGCAGCAGCATTTGTTCTCTCAGTTTGCCCATGCACTGATGTACTTCTTAAGGATGCAGGTGGCTTGCCCATTCTAGGAGTGACTGGCCTGCTATCTGAGTCTGAGTGTCTAGCTGGCTGAAAATAATGCTGCTCCTCAGTGTCATCAACAACCCCAGGTGGGTCCCTTCTCTAGTGCGCATGAGTATCTCTGGCCCTCTTTGATTTTCTTTTGAATTCGGGATCTCTTGGCTCATCTTCATCTAGTATGCCCTCTGCCCATCTTCTATCATCATCATCAAAAACGGGCTCATCAATATGCTCTCGTGTCTCCACCCAAGACTGCAAGGGATTCTCATCATCAAATAAAGCGTCCACATCAATTTCTGGCATTGCATCCTCTGTGACGCGTTTGTCCCTCAGTATTTGTCTTATCTTCATGTTCTTTATTCTCAGTCTCATATTGTAATGACAGTAAACCAATTTTTCTAACCGTTCAACCTTTAGTCGATTGCGAACCTTTGAGTGTATAAGGCTGAACGTGTTCCAATTTCTTTCACATTGGCTTGCCGATGTTGTTTGACTGAGCACCCTAATTGCAATGAAAGCCAATGCAGAACTGGCCAAATCTCTATTATTCACCATTATCCACCAGTCAACTGTTCCACCAACCATAAACAAATGCATATAAGTTGTAGAAATACATATTCAGGTTAAGAAATCAAAAAAATAAAATATACCTGAGCTTACTCTTCCCACATCGTATTACAATTGGGAGTCAGAATATGTCACAGTTCTCTTTCTATAATTGTTCATCTGCAAACATAAAGTAATACATTAACATAACTACTTAAATAAATTCTATACCTGTTATCATGGATGGCAGTATCGGCCGAAACCGATACGTTTCGGTCGAAACGTATCGGTTTCGGCCAATACCGAAACCGAAACGCACCAAGTCACTGTAGCAAGTCCGATACCGAAACCGGACCGAAACCGGACCTGCTCAATACATTTTTTGCCTTTTTTGACTGTTTTGAACCGATTTCGGCCGAAACCGAAACCGAAACGTATCGGTTTCGGTACCGGCCGAAACCGGTACCGAAATCGATACTACCATCCTTGCCTGTTATTGATAAAATCAGATAAAGGTCAACCTCTACTTCGGCCTGAAGTCTCTTTTCTGGTGTCCTCGATAAATGACCAATGACTTTAATGACTTTTAAAGTCCCTTGGAGCACCTCGCCATCAACATGTGCATCGACATCGTACATAAATCGAGGGTTGAGAAAATAACCTGCATTTGTGTATAATTAACTAAATGTTATATATAAAATAACATATAGGCATTACCCCAATTTCAGTACAATTAATCACTCACCAGCTGCATGCAAGTCGTGGTGTAATGTGTTGTCCCATCTCTGGTCAATAATTTTCCACCATTTTGCATAATGTCTAGGAAGGGAATCCTACAACTCTAATTTGGCACGGTCCATGGCCTCGTACAGATAGCCCATATCATTCTTCTCATCGCCATCCACCATTCTTAGGACCTTCACGAGGGGTCTGACTACTTTCAAGTACCGTGACACCCTGTCCCAGAATTTGTTGTCGTCCACGACGTGGCAGACATCCAAATAATCCATCTGAGCATCAATATTGCCCTTGTCGATGTATTCCCGCAGGGCATTGTGGTACATGAAAGCTTTCAGCTCATTCTTGTACCTGTGCAAATAAATGAAATTTGAAGCTGCATCAACTGTTACATATCAGTAAGGATAAAGTTAATAGAATTGAGATCAATCTTATAGACTTATACCTGTGCAAAGACTCCAAAGAAATAAAATTGGAAGCAAATCTGGTTGGGCCTGCACGGATGATATCTCGCCCTCCACTGGCATGCGCCCTGAACATATTCAATATCCTAGGATGGCCATAGATATACTGTGTGACTTTTTGTGCCTTGTCAATTATCTTCTTCACATACTTTTCCTTCCCTATGTCTTCAAGCATCAGATCCAGATAATGTGCTGCACATGGGAGCCATGGTTGGCAGTTTCGGCCGAAACCGATACGTTTCGGCCGAAACGTATCGGTTTCAGCCGGTACCGATCCGAAACCGGACCAAAACACTGTAGCAGGTCCGAAACAATTAAAAAAATATTATTTAAATAGTTTCGGACGAAACTGGTCAGTTTCGGTCCGAAACTGGTGAGTTTCGGTCCGAAACTGGTCAGTTTCGGTCCGAAACTGGTCAGGATTATTAATTTTTTAAATTTTTTAACTGGTTTCATCCGGTTTCGGCCGAAACCGAAACCGATACCGAAACCAAGTCTTATCGGTTTCGGACCCGGCCGAAACCGAGTCCGAAACCGACACTGCCATCCTTGATGGGAGCCAATATAAATGCTCGCGCTTCTTCATCAATTTCTTCCCTGCAGCCTTGTAACTGGCTTCATTATCAGTCACCACTTGCACAACATTCTCCTCTCTAATTTGTTCTACCATGTCATCTATCAAATGAAACAAATAATTTGCATTCTTTTCATAATTTGATGCATCAACTGATTTCACAAATACTGTACCTTCGATGCAATAAACCAAAAAGTTTATCATGGACTTCTTCGTAATACCAGTCCAACCATCACACATGATAGTGCATCCTCTCTCCACCCATATATGCTTGAAGCTTTCAACCCAATCATGGAGCTCCTCAACCTTTCCCTCAAGGCCACGCCCGTATATGTCTCGACGTGAGGGGGCCTTTAACCTAGGGCCAGCATCTGCTATGGCATCTATCATATGTTGGAAATATTCACTTGAAGCTGCATGTGCAGGGACACCTGCATGAAAAAATTATTTGCAGATACTTTTAAATGCATGCCCTGCAACTTCTGCTGATTTTTTGACCCCTCTCAATGCTTGCTTGATTTTAGGTTGTGTAGCCTGGGGCCTTCTGTGCAGATAGCTGTCCATAGGCCCTGGTCTCTGCGTATGTGGGGCAGCACCAATGCCAGGACGTCGTGCAGTTGTACTCTCGTAGGTCTCTGAACCCATGGGTCCCTTCCCTTTCCTTCGAGCGGCTTGTTCACGCTCCCTTGCTTCAGTCAGCTCTGGATCAAAATCCTCAGTGCCTTCCTCATCATCATCCCTCCTAACCCTTCTGCCAGAAATCTCCTCAGCAATTTCAGCCTCATCCTCAGCCCTTTGTTGCATCCTCTCCTTTCCCCCAGAAGGCACTGGCGCATCTCTTCTCGCACCTCTTGGGGACAGTGGTCACATTGTTTCACCTCTCCTCTTACCTCTGCCAAATGTTGCTTTCCTATGGTAATTCCGCCATGTATCTCTCTGCCACAGTAATTGCATTTCACCTTTCTTCTCTTAGCATCAACTAAGGACAGGTGGGTCCACCCCGGATCCTCCTGCCCTTGCTGCTCCTGTGTTTGTTGACGTCTATGCATGATGTTACATTATGACAGTCAAAGACAATCTCTTGTAAGTACCATGAAAAAAAGGGCTAAGAAACATAATTTCGTCAATAGAACCTAATTAATCTTCAATTGTGGCTAAGAAAGTCGAATTAGACGAAAGTCTCAATTTTGATGAACTAATTAAGGCTTAATTACCAACTAACCCTTAATCACCCTTCATAAAAATAAAATCCCAGCATGATCCCACCCCAATTTCATCAATGAAACTTAATTAATTTTCAATTGTGGCTAAGAAAGTCGAATTAGATGAAAGCCCCAATTTTTATGATGTAATTAGGGCTTCATTAGTTATTACCCTCCTTGCTCACCCCAAAATTTTAACCCAAACAAAATAACACAACAAAACAATCAAACTCTAAATTAACCTAATCAAAATAACCTCAAACAAAACAATCAAACCTGCAATGCTCACCCAACATAGCCCGCACCAACCACCGGTTGATGAATGATCCTTCAAGTCAACAGCAGTAGCTCCCTCTCCCTCTTGTCCACCTCCAGCAGCAGCAGCAACAACAGCACCTGCAGGTGCAGCAGGCAGCAGCAGCAGCAGCAGCAGCAACACTACAACAGCCACTGATGGCAGCAGCAACAACAGGTGTCGCAACAGCAGCTCGCAGCAGCAGCAGTAATAGCAGGTCGCATGCTCACAGCAGCAGGGGGTTTCGGCCGTGGGTTTGGGTTTCGGGGGGGAGAACAGCAAGACTAGTGAAGTGAACTCTCCTAAAGGGAAGTTCACGTTTGGTTTCGGACCGAAACATGTGACTTTCGCCCGATACACATATCGGTTTCGGACCTGCTACAGTGACAGGTCCGCCGAAACGTATCGGTTTCGGCCGAAACTACAAACAATGAGTAGCAGACATAGTGTTTGTTCTAGTGAATGCTGGCTGTCTTACTCCTACTGTGCTCTTGGAACGTTGCAATTCATATGCTAAACCTGAAGTGCTATGCCCAAATCTAGGTATCTCATCCTCATGTACTTGTCTCAAATTGTCACGAACTGCCACTCTATATTATGCATCCTCACCATTGTCACTTTTACTGTCATTATCTTCTCTATGAAGACGGCTCCCTGGTGCTCTAATTTGTACACCTTGTTGAGTTTTACTTAGGATCTCTTCTCTTATTTGTTCATCATGTTCTGCCTTCAATTCCTTCTCCTTCTGCTTCCCTTTCAGAAGATCTTTGAACATTTGCCTGATCTTCGGAGATGCTTTAGTGCGTGCAGCAACATCTCCCTTTTTTCCTGTTATGTGCTCCTTTATTCTTGTTATCTCTCCACCTGTTTCCTTCTCACAAAGGTTGCATCTCACCTTTTTGTCTTTGCATTAACTAAAGTGGCATATTGCCACCCTATATCCTTCGCACGGGATACCAAATCTGTAAAAAATTCATACATAATAACAAATTAACAATACATTAGATAATTGATCTTCAATTGTATGTAAATTAGTAAATTTAATAAAAGCTGCAATTTTAGAACCCTAATTAGGGCTCCATTTGGTGTTTTCTTGATTTAAATTTTAATTAAAGTGTAATTCAGCACTCATTCAACTTAATTAGGTCACATGACGGTAAATTGATCTTCAGTTGGTGGAAAATTAAGTAAATTTAATAAAAGCCCCAATTTTAGAACCCTAATTAGGGTTCAATTTGGGGTTTTCTTGATTTAAATTTCAATTGGACTGTAATTCAGCAAAAATTAAAAAAATCTCCTAATCGTTCAAAACTTCACTCGGGGGGTGGGTGCAGGGCGGACGATTTCAAAACGGACTCATTGAAGTTAATTAGGTCACATGACACTAAATTGATCTTCAATTGCATGTAAATTAAGTAAATTTAATAAAACCCTCAATTTTAGAACTCTAATTAGGGCTCAATTTGGGGTTTTTTCGATTTCAATTTCAATTGGAGTGCAATTCAGCGCTCATTCAACTTAATTAGGTCACATAACACTAAATTGATATCTAATTGCATGTAAATTAAGTAAATTTAATAAAAGTCCCAATTTTAAAACTCTAATTAGGGCTCATTTTTGGGTTTTTCTGATTTCAATTTCAATTGGAGTGCAATTGAAGTTATTAAACACATTGAACCTTAATTAGGCTATTTAGAATTTTATTTGAACACCATTAATAGGGTGTTGGGAACAATTTTTTTGAAAAAACTCTTTCTACCTAAAAAATTATGTTGTGTCAATTTTTAACTTAAAATTTAAAATTGATAAAAGTTGACACTTTTTGTTTGGCAAAAGTGTCATAATTTTTAAAATATATGTAGACATGTTTGGCACACAAAAATAATACATATAAACACACATAAATATACAAATTAATATACATATTTCCAGGGGGAAGGGAGAGGCCTGCGGGCGGGCGGATGCAGGGAGAGGGAAGGGAGGGAGACGAGAAGGGGGGAGGGAAAGGCCGGCGGGCGGGCGGACGCAGGGAGAGGGAAGGGAGGGAGAGGAAGGGGGGAGGGAGAGGGAAGGGAGGGAGAATACGTGCGCAGGGGGGGGGAGGGGGGCCGCGCAGGGGAGGGTGGGGGAGGGGACGCTGGCTGAGGGGGAGGGGGGCCGTGCAGGGGAGGGGGGGAGGGGACGTCGGCCGAGGGCCGAGGGGGAGGGGGGCCGCGCAGCGCAGCGGGGAGGGCGGCCGCGCATGGGAGGGAGGGGGAGAACGAGAGCGACGAGAGAGCGATCTCAAAAAAAATATAGTAGGGAGTTATTTTTATTTAGAAATTGATTATAACGGGGTGAATTTATCTCCCTAAAATATAGGAAAGGAACACCAAACAGGATTAGAGGGTCTCTTACTCTTATTTTTAAATTTGAGAGAAAAAAGAGAGAAAAAATAGCAACCGAACACCCTATAAGTTTTTGAGTTAAAAAATACTTTTTTAATCTGAAAATGGGATTTTCGGCTAAGAAATGGCCGGATCTGGTCGGCGGTGGTGGCTTCGGTCGGAGGATGATTGCGATCTCCGGCGTCAAACTGGCCGTGGGGTGGGCGGGCGGTCTCGTGCAGTTGCTCCGCCCTGTGCGATTGTGAGAGGGGGATGAAGAGCTTGTAGCAGTGGCGGCGATCACCTCCGACAACCTCCGACGGTCCCTTGGTCGCCGACGAGATGGTGGTCGGCTGGCGACGGGCAGAGGAGGACGGCTACAAGTGAAAAAAGGGGGAGGGGCTTCTCACGGGGTGCATTGCACAGTGCAGCCCGTGAGACCCTCCTCGCTCTCATATCGGGAGGTCCTGATGGATGAATCGGGCGGTACAACCCGGTTCATCCATTTTTTTGAAATTGTACCAGCCAGTTCCTGTAGAAAATGAGTAGAACCGGGGTATTGAAAATCATGTCTCTTCTGAGATGCCCCGAGAGATGTCTTCCCTCTCCTCAGTGAGGAGACGGGGAAGGAGGCTCTCGGCAATCCTCGGTCTGTATTGCACGTCCTCAGTAAATAGTTTGGAGAAGTAAACCCTAGTTTGCCCCCTGATCTTCTCGTCAGTAGAGAAGGAATTGTCAACCATCCTAATGCAAGGGATGGTGTTGACTCTCCTCCTTGAAGCAATGCGTTGGAAATAAGCAGTGTTCCTATCTTTCTTTAAGCCATGTGCCCCTCGATCTTTGCCTCCAATAGATCTCTTCCCTAGCAAGAATCTTCTCAAACTTTGCCCTGAAAGAGTCCCTGAGCTTCCTATCTGCATCCTTCATGATCCCTGCCTCCTCCAAGGTATCTAGGCTCTCAAGCTGCAAAATGATCATGTCTTTAGCTGCCTTGCCTGGGAAGGTTTTGCCTGCCCCCCAGTTTTTGAGAATCATAGCTGTGTGCCTCACCTTCTTAACCAGAGTCGCCATAGCTGACCTGCTCGAAGATTGAACATTCCATGCTCCCATGACTGTCTCCATGAAGTCTGTCTGCTTGAACCAGAACTTCTCAAGCCTACAATTATACCTCCTGTCAAAAGGGGAACTAGTCCTCAAGAGGATGGGCTTATGATTTGAGATAACCCTAGCCAAAGCTTGTACCTGCACATGAGGATAGTGATCTTCTCAGTGAGCAAAAATCAGAAACCTATCTAACCTAGAGTACGGGGGATTGGCTCTCAGGTTGGACCAAGGAAACGCCCATTAGCCATGCCAATGTCAATTAAAGCTGCTACCTCAATGAAGTTGGTGAAATCCTCTATCTCCCCGGACTGGACAAGGTCCCCTAATCTCTCCCAAGGGGTTGACACTGCATTGAAGTCTCCTCTTATACACCTAGGCCTCCCTGAAGACAGATGATGCTGCACCAATTCTTCCCACATAAGCTGCTTCTTCTCTCTACTCTGAGGGCCATACACCCCCGTGAAGTCCCATGAGAATCCATCTTTTTCATTCCAGAAGTGTAAAGAGATAGCCCACCTGTTGATCCGCCTATCCTGCTTCACCTCCTCAACTTCAAATTGGTTCTAGATGATCATAATGCCCCTGGATCTGTCTTCCGCCGGAGAAGCCACCCTTTTGGAGAGTCTCATCCCCTCTATCTTCTTCATGGCTGGCTCCCCGTTTCCTTCACACTTTGATTCTTGAATACACATGATGTCAATTTTACATCAGCTAATCAGCTCTCTCACCGCTCTCTTCTTCTCCCCCTCTAAATCCCTCACGTACTAAGAGACAATCCTCATAATAATAGAGTGGTGTCCCTCTCCTCCCCCCTGCCATGGATGGCAGTTTCGGCCGAAACCGAAACGTTTCGGCTGACACGTATCGGTTTCGGACCAAAACGATCCGAAACCTACAGACGAAATCGAAACTCCTTCAGTTGGCAAAAAGATAATATTTTATTTGATTTCGGGTCGAAACCGAAACCGAAACCGACATTGAAACTGAAATTGCCTTCTTTGCCCCCTGCCTCACCCTCTGTATCTCCCTTCAGTTGTGCCCTTTCCTCCTGCAAAATGATAGCAAACCATCTCTTTCTAATATAAGTAAGGGCGCATCCATCGTGTTTCTCCTCCCCTACAAAAGCAATGCCCACCTCTTCTACTGCCTTCCTCACCTGGTCCCCTATCTTATTTTTAAGCTCTCACGCTACCTCCCTCACTTTCTCTCTCCTACCTCCTCCCAACGGGGTCTCGGGGACCACCTCCCCCTTCTCACCCGAATGGACCGACACAGTTGAGTTGACGGTTGCTTGGAACGGAATCAGCATCAGGGAGTGCTGCCCCTCTTCACCCAGCACCTGTACACTGTCCTCCACCTCCACAACAACATTCCGATCAACTTCCAAGGAGGCCTCAACACTCTCATATAGTAGCTCGGCGTGTCCGAGATGAGGCCCCTCCTCTTCCACCATTATAAGCCGCTTCTCTTTCACATCCCCAGCTACAGGAGGGCGGGGGGAAAAGACTGCCGACAACTGTCATGGTGGAGGGAAGCACTGGAAGTGCCCCGACCACCGGCAGGAAACATGATCCAACGACTGGGGTTGATTCGGAGACCACTGCAAGATGGCCGGCTTAGGGCCACCAGCTGTCAGTGCGGAGGGGGCGGGCACCGGGGTCGTCTCCTTCATCGGCGGTAAGGCTAGCGACTATCGCAGGCCTTGCTTCTGAGACCGTAGATGAGAGGCAATCGGGCGGGAACAAAGACGCTCTGTGGGTCCTGCAAACCCGATAAGAGAGGCCGAGGCGATAATGGGTAAGTTCCGGGTCACCTTGTTGGACTCGGAGTCGTGACCCGCAAGGCCATTACTAGAATGGAAAACCGGACCGCCACATTGCAGGCCCGCATTTTCACTCTGAGGCCAAACCGCCCACGAAATCGGCTCACCTGAAAGACTTGACTCCCCCAAGTACTGCACGGGATTCGAATTTGAACATCCCACCTTGCCTTTCCGCCGTACGTCGTCAACCTCCCGACCGTGGACAGGATGCTCTATCCGCAGTGGCGGTTCTTCCAACAACTCCGCTCGCACCCATATCCGGACAACGAAGGTGTTTCCGACAAGGACCACTGCAACTACGGCGGGGATCGTCGTCGGATTGTCCACCTGAACGTCGGCCACCATTGCTGTCCGCGAGCCCATTGGCGTGAAACTGACAAAGCCTCTATCCACCCGACCGAAACTGCGAACCAGGAAGGCCAGACCTTCGTCATCACACAGGAGCAAGGGGACCCCCTCGAGGACGATCTAGACCCACCTAACCAGCAGATTAGGAAAAGTTCCCCACGTCGCCAGCCAGCGCTGAAGATAGAGGAGAGCTCCGCCTGCCGTCAGGAACCCTGTATCAACCATCCTCAAAGCAGCTGCTTTCTCTTCCCCCACTGCCAGAAATGTCGATGAGGACACCCGAGTGACCTCCCACGCACTATCAGAACCCTCCACAAGCCGCCGCCTAACCTCCTCCGCCTCGACGACCCCTTCCACTGGAGTGACGCATACGAACCTCTTCAGCCACTCAAATCTCCCACGGAGGTCGTTCGACACCTTTCTAGCTTTCAGCCATCGACGATTAGCCGGTCCCCTTAGAGGCGAAGCTTCTTTCACCACCTCAGCGAAAGACCAGAAGCTCCCTAGGCTCCTGCGCCCCTCTGCTGGAACCGGAACCTTACCCCTGCAGAACCTCCGAATGTGGCCTCTCTTGCCACAGTCGAATCACGTTGGCCGTAACCCATGAACCTGCCCCCAGGACCTACGAGCCCCAGCCTGGTGCAGGGTCGCCGACGAAGGCCGGCGAGAGCCACCCCCCCTCAAAGGGAGGTAGTTGGGTCAGGACGGGTGCATCTGATAACCCAAAGCCTCTCTCTCTAGAAAAGCTAGAGAGAGAATACCCCAAGAGACAATGGAATGTTAAATGGTTTAATTGAACATTTCTGGTTTTAATCCCAAAGAAAGAATGCTGAGACATTGAATGATTATAGACCAATTAGCCTTCTCAACCAGACATGAAATCATAACAAAAGCTTTAGCCAATAGATTGAAAGGAATAGTGGGTAACTTGATTGACATCAACCAGTCAGCATTCATCCAAGGAAGATTGATCCTGGACAATTACATGGCAGCATATGAATGCATTCATGAGTATAAAATTAAGAGGAAACAATGCTTGACTTTTAAAATTGACTTTGAGAAAGCCTATGATAGAGTTAATTGGAATTGCTTATTCAAAATCCTTCAGGCTATGGGGTTTACAGAGCAGTGGATTGAATGGGTGAGGAGCTGTGTGGAGGCTGCAAGGTTCTCTGTGCTACTCAGCCATGTGGATATTTTGGTCGTTCTAGAGCACTAAGACAAGGGGATCCACTATCCCCCTACCATTTGTGCTGGTTGGATGGGTCCTCAGTGCCATGTGGAGAAAAGCAAGGTCAGCTGGTCTTATTGAAGGGATTAAGGTGGGAAGAGCTGCGGAGGAAATTACTCATCTGTAATATGCAGATGACACAATCTTTTTCACAGCCGCCAAGGAAGACAAGCTGATTAATCTAAAATTTTTGATTACACTATTAGAAACAGTGACAAGTCTGAAAATCAACTTTTCAAAGAGTGAGATTGTGGGTGTAAATATAAATGAGGAATGGAGGAACCAGATTGAGCTGATTCTAGGTGCGAAATGGGGAACATTTTTTATCAAGTACTTGTTAGAATAGTCCCGTATTGGAAACGGGCTAAAATATAATGTGCTATTATTAGTGGAGCCCCCTCCACTCAACATGTTAAGGTTTTGAGTTGGATGGTCCAATCTAATAAACTTTAATATGGTATTAGAGCCCATGGTTATGATCTGGGCCACACACCTCGTGTGTTATGGTCCACGTGACAGAGCCTAAATCAGCCTGCACATGAGAGGGCGTGTTAGAATAGTCCCGTATTGGAAACGGGCTAAAACATAATGTGCTTATATTAGTGGATCCCTCTCCACTCAACACCTTAAGGTTTTGAGTTGGATGATCCGATCCAATAAACTTTAATAATACCTAGGTTTGCCCCTATCTGATGGGGTGATAAGGGTAGCAGATTGGGATGTCATTATTAAAAAAAATGGGGGATAGAATAGCCTTGTGGAAAGGAAAATTGCTATCAGCAGGGGGTAGATGGATATTATCCAAGGTGGTTCTTACAAGTCTACCTCTTTATCATTTGTCCATTTTTAAGGTACCAAGATGTGTTTGCAGGAAAATTGAAGCAATGGGGGCTGCTTTCTTTGGAATGGAAAAGGCCCAAAAGCGAAAGGTGTCCATACCATAGCTTGGAAACATGTGTGTAGATTAAAGGAGGAAGGGGGAGCCGCCCTTATCCCCATTGACACCATAATATTGCTCTTCTTGTAAAATGGCTTTGGAGGGTTGATATGGTAGGGGTTAATGTGGAATCTAATTATAAGGAAGAAATACCTGCGAAATCATGAAGGTTGGTTATCAGAGGAAGTTCACGACACTCATCTGTCCCCAATATGGAACAACATCATGAAGAATAGGGATTTTTACAGATGCTCAACTATGTCACAAGTGGGAGATGGCAGGAAAACGAGGTTATGGGAGGATCCCTGGATGAACAGTATGTCTACAAGATAAATTCCCTAATCTTTATGGCATAGCAGGGTCACCGAGGTTTTATATTAGTTCAGTTTGGCCAGTACCATGGGATGATTCGCAATGGAATCTTCATTTCAGACATGATCTCACTGATTTGGAATTTGATGAATTTTTGGAGCTATCTAAAGTTTTAGATAATATGAACATAGTTTAAGGCAAACAAGACAGCAGGATTTGGAGATGGGAAAAACCAGAAACTTTCTCAGTGAAATCAACAACTAAAATGTTGATGCAAGGAGGAAAAAAAGTGGTCTAGCATAAGCAAGTATGGAACAGGAAATTACCTATCAAAATAAGGCTGTTTCAGTGGAAATTAGCATGGAACAGAATTTCAACAATGGACAGATTGAAGAAATGCAAGCCGGAATTCAGCGATACTTTAAGGTTTTGTGGTTACTACAATGAAACTATTGAGCATTTATTTTTGCGTTGTGGAATCATTACAACAGTTTGGTCTCAGGTTTTCAAGACATTTTTTATTTAACGGGGAGGGGATAACCGGGTTTGAACCTGGGACCTCCCCCAAATGAGGGAGGGTGGCGAACCAACTGTACTAGACATCTGGTTCGCTTTTCAAGACAATCGAGTTGCAATGGACCTGGGGTAATAGCATTCTAGACCTAGGTGTGGAATGGAGAAAGATTTGCCCAGCAATTGAAGATAAGGAAATATGGATGATGTGTCTTCCAGGCTCCAGCTATGGTATGGCCCATCTGGAGAGAGAGAGATAATAGAATTTTCAGAGATGAGTTCAGAAATCCAGTCACCATTATCAGAAGCTGCATTATGTATATCCAGGACTGGCATGTCTGCTTTCAACTCCAAAGCCACCCAATCGTGGTTACTGTCCAAATTGGGAGGGTGGATAAAACTGACCCTGTAATTGATTCTATAACTCCTAAAGGTCATTGCCTCTGTTGGAGGGGAGGGAGGGTGCTTGTTCATCTTTCATGATTCTACCATCTTGGTAGAGCTTTCTGGGTTTTTGCTTTATATGTACTCTTATTTATGCTTTTTCTTACCATTAATGAATTGTGGTTGTTTGGCCACCTTCCCCCAAAAAAAATTTCTATTGAAAAACCAATAATTTCTTTGCTTATGATTTTCCATTTTTAAGTGAATTTTTCCTCTCTTGAACAATGGGTATAGGCTTTTCTGTTCGTTTTTGTTTAAGAGAGGGCTTCCTTTTTCTGCATTTTATTCCATGTAGATGAATGGAGTTTGGAAGGGTAGGTACAGACTCAAGGTAGGAAGAGCAATGCCTGATGGATGAATGACATAGTAACCGCTACAGATCATTGTGTACTCAGGACTCTCGGAGGAAATTGTACCTTCCAGGTACTGATGTGGCACTTAATATGCTTTTTATCATCTAATTGTCGACACTAGCATCACCTGCTAAGAGGATTTGGATGAAATGCCTACTGTTTTGGAGATGGATATGTCTGAGAAAACAGAGGAATTGGGGTAGAGCACTAATGTGAGCCATGACTATAGCTGGGAAGATTGGGCCAGGATATTCTTTGTTTCCCCCTCTCTGTCAAGCTTTCGATAGAACCCTCATAATGTCAAAATATACTTTCTCACAGATCTTACTTCCATACTTGCCATTATCAAAATTTGTTTCGAATGAACAATCATTTTTCAAGTCTTGTGTCTCTGCATGCAGGATATTAGACCATTGCATAAGGAAGCGGCTACAATGGAATACCTGTTTTGCTCGTAAAGTTTGTAAGGAAGGAGAATATTATGAAGAGATGATGCGCTATCTGCGTAAGAATCTTGCAGTGCGTACTGAGACCAGTGCTCTGTTAGTATTTTGCTCTTCTAACTGCAAGACACACTGTGAAAGTATTATCATTTCTACCAATTTGGTTATGCATTAGGATATTCAACATGGCTGCAATTATATTTTTGTTTTATGTTTTCTTTAGTTATGTCTACATGATTCGTTCCATTCAATGGTCCATACTTTTCCATTCACCTTGTTTGCTCTCCTAAGGCACGCCATTGTTTGGTGAGGCAGCCAGATAAATTAAGGCTGCATTTGGGAAGACTTTGGGGAGGGTCATGGCCTTGGAATCCTCACCCCCCATAAAGCCTTTCCAAATGCAACTTTGTCCCATCAGATTTTGGAGAGGAGAGATTTTAGTGGGTAGTGAGAGATAGGGAGAAAAAAAGGTGAGAACCCCAAATCTGAAAAAAAGGTGAGAACCCCAAATCTCCCAAAGCTACCCAAAAGGTGCTTCTTCTCTCTCGGGGATTTTGAAAGAAATCTACACCCCACAATCCCTTCCAAATGCTTCCTTAGTGGTACTTCTGATTTTTGGTCTTCATTTTACATCTGCATTTCCATTGTTTCAGTAGCCACATGCAGTAGGTCACTGTGTGGAGCTATGCAAAAACAGAAAGTTGCAATGCAAAGTTTTAATATATAGTCATATTCTGCTGCCATCCTGCAATGAAATGGAGATAATGATGATTTGGGGAATGATGCTTATTAGATGTCTAAAAACGAACTTTAGGAAGACAGCAAAGTAGGGAAATATTTTTTTATTTTTCTTTTATTGGTTTATCTCTTACATTTTTTTGTCATTACTCACTTTGATCCATTGTCATTGCAGTTATTTCCATATCATCTTTCGGAGTATGTTTGTCGAGTAATGAGGATATCTCCTTTCAGATATTACTGTGACATAATCTTTGAAGTTATGAGAAATGGTAACTGTTAGCTTGGTAGGACCTATATGGGTCTGGAATTTTAAATCATCATACTATATCTTTGCTGTCAAATCATTCTCTTTGGTGCATATTATTGGAAATGCTAGTTACTAGCATGGGAGAGTATATGTTATCTGTCAAAATAAAAAAGCTCCTTGATGAATCTTATTCTTTTATAATATTTCTTCTTCAGAATTGGATTATAAAGTTTTATTGGGTTTTTTACAATAATACCTCTGTAAACTTTCATATTTGCATGTAAACATCCACCTTTGGCATATTGCCACAAATACCCTTGATATACCCCATATTCTTTCGGTTATACCTCTGCAGTTCCAAGCCGTCATTGTGAGGTAAATATTTAGAGGAATATGCTACGGATACTGGTGGAGCATACAAAATACTGAAAATGCCCTTGTTCCCAAGACATCTTCCCCCTCCGGTGACCTCCTTCGGGCACAAGCCATGGCCGTCGCCAGCTCCTCAAACGACACCACTTGCTGCATCGGACGCCGCCCTTGGCCATCGCCAAATGGCTACAGTGGGAGGGGTGTTGCTGGCGAAAGGGGATCGATAGGGGGAAGTGCTGACAACCAACTGCAGGCGATCACGGTCGGTGAGGACCGGAGGGCCTTGCACTGGGGGGCGAGGAGGGCGATGGCAGCGCCGTGGAGGAGCCGGCCATGGAGGCACTCTAGGATCCTCCTGCCGGTGTACAGTGCGCCATCGGAAGGCCTACATGATGGCGAGGATGAGATTAGAGAGGGCAAGGGCGAGGAGGGGGGAGGAGGAGATGGAGGTGGGTAGATCTAACCCTGGGAGTCTGGCGAGCACGATCTGTGTGATGTCTGAGGGGAGCTTGGCCACCTCTGGTGAGCGCGGCGGATCTCGCAAAGGTGAGTAGCAGGAGAAGGGGACAAATAAGGGATTGAGCCCATTGGCCTCCGGCGAGTGCGGTGGACCTCCCAGCCGTCTCCATGGCCTGCCCACTGCCATGGAGCCACTTCTCTTCCTCCCTACCGCCTTGCAGGACTGGAGGGTCGCGGTCACAGCCTTGGATGCCCTTGGGGAGGAGGCCTACGGGGGTGGAGAGAGACAGTAAAGAGGGAGATGAGAGGGGGGGGAGGCGATGGGGTGGGGGAAGAGATCAGTGAGAGGGAGATAGCCGGAGGGGATTTCTTTCTGGTGTCAGCTTGCTCACCCAGTGGGGGTTTTCTCCGTCCGACGGTGGTAGTGCCCGCCCCTCTCTCTTGCGGTGGTGGCAGTGAGAGGGGGAGGGGGGATTCTAACTTGAGGGTAGGTTAGCCATTCTACCTCTTAGTGTACACTTCACTCCAGTTAAACAAATGAGAGTTACAACGAGGGTATAACCGAACAAATATAGGGTATATTAGGGGTAAATGTGGAAATATGCCAAAGGTTTATATGCAAATATGGAAGTTTGTAGGGGTATTATTGTAAAAATCCCAATTCTATTTTTGTTAATATTCTGCTTCATGATTTGATTCTCAAATGTAGATCTTTACCCAGGGTTGGATGGCACATCACTGATGCCTTTCTTTTTAATATCAATACACCTCCCTCTACCCTTCAAAATGAATATTGAGTCATTGACAGGTCTTTTGTCCCATAGAGTCACTGAAGTGGCAATCTGTGCATTTTAGTGGTTATTTTCGGATTGTCTTGGAAGGTACATTCGTTTGACATGTAGTTGGTGATCGTGTTTTAGTAATGTTTTTTTTTTGATCTGGTGGAAGATTAATCTTAGTCATGGTTTGCTAGCTGTCTTGCAGCTTTCCTTGAGAGAGAAGAAAAAAGATATGCTTGGAAACATGATTTGCTGTATCATACCCTACCAGGACCAACCCGAGCCCAGATACGGGGTGTGCAACTTGGCCGAGTCGGCCTCCATAAATGGCCTCCATTGTGTGGCTCGGCTGAGTTTGTTTTCCAAGACAAAACTCAAAGCCATTCCTAAATAACGGGTGCGAAAATTGCAGATGATGTTGAGAGATGTAGGGTTGAACGTTCATGCTTTTGTGAAAGTTGACGGTGAAGCTTAAGCTTTTGTAGTCCTTTTGGAGACACTTTTGTCAGGGGAGAGGGGTGTTGAAGTCTCTAGTTCTATGCAAGGAATGTCATATCAGATGTTTGCATTGTGTTGGAATGCCAAAGAAAAGAGATCTAAGAGAGATTGGAAACATTCAGAAAAAATGGAAATAATGGCCATAGATGATGGTGGTCTTATATCTTAGAAGAAACTTTACATTTTATATGTTTCGCCATTCGATAAGATTAGCTGAACACAACAGTAATGGGAATGATGCAGAAACACATTAAAACATGTGTAAGAATTACTTTCTTGGATTTCAATGCCATCTCAACTCAATGTGTTGGAGAGCTTCTCTTCTATCATCATCCGTATGTCCTTTACTGGCATTCTCCTCCTCCTCCTCTATGATACCCCCCTACTTTTCTCTATCTCCCTTTTTTATTCTTGATATCTGTAGAGATTTTCTCTCGGGACCTTCGGAGAGAGAGATTTTCAAGAGATCTCAGGGATATCAGAAGAGATGGCAAACCATGGTTGAATGTGGATTTAGAATGGATACAGTGACCATTTTTAGATAAATGATGTGAATCCATGTAAGTGTAATCTTACGACCAGAAATTATTCGTCTTTTGAGTTGGTTCCTTTTTTGACATTAAAGGGTTCAAATCATATCACTGAAATTGTTTGTCTTTTGAAGGGATGCAGTGACTGGTTTCAGATAAATGTTTTGAATTCATGGGAGTGTAAACTTCTGACCAGAAATTATGTCTGTTGAGTTAATTCCATGTTTGAAATTGATGTGTAAGATCATACCATAAATTCCAGAGTTGGAAGTAAAATATGTAAAGCAAATTATAAAAGAGGACTGTAGCATTTACCAAAGGCATCTAGAAGTGAATGTCTGGAAAGAGAGTGTGGTAGCAGAGCATGCTCGCTCAAATGGTACTATTATCTGGAAATGGTATTGGATTTCATGACTAAGCAAAGCATATTGCAGTTATTGAATTGATTAGAAGAAAGAAGGCATAGATAAACTGAGATATGAGGATGGAACATATGAATTTCAAGGTTTGTGAAAGTATGTCATAGCTGCTAATCATGGTTTTCCATCTCGCCCAATGTCGCTAACATCTCTTGAAAATCTGTCTCTCAAAGCATTACGGGATGAAATGTCTGCCACGATCAATAATAAGAGGGAGAGAGAGAAGTAGTAGGGTGGAGTATGATAGAGGAGGAGAATGCTAATAGAAGAAGAGGATATAAGGATGACAATAAAGGAGGAAAAACTCTCTGACATGTTAAGGCAGCATCTTTGGCATGTTAAGGTGGCATCTGAAAAAGTAATTCTTATAGATGTTTAAATGCATTGTGGCTCTAGTATTGTCATTGTTGTTTTACTTTATTTATATTGAATGTCTGAATGTATAATATTTAAAAATTTTCCTAAACTCTAAGATATTTATTGTTTTATCCCATTATTCCCAATCTCTCTGAGATCTCCTCTCTTTTGTCTTTTGAGGCGATGCTGAGATTCAATATGATGTTCCTTGGTTTTAATGTAGTGGACTTTTCTTTTAGACGCTCATTAGGTGTCTTAGGCGGTACAGTGGTCGTATAGAACAAAGCCAACAGACACTGTCTTTTTTTTAGATTTTGGAGAACGTTTGGTTACAGTTGGGTATGTTATTGCATGAGCAAGCTACCAGATGGTCATATCTTGTGGAAATGTTGTTTCCGAGATGCAAAGTTGGAGCAAGTGAGCAACATATGCGAAGTAGTGTAGGTTATCTCTGGCTTTGTCACATTGTGTTTTTTTTTTAACATACAGAAGCTATTGCTGAGGTTTAGAGGACTCTAGGATTTTTGCTGCAATTTAAAGTTTTATTGCATTGGTTCAAGAGTAGTCACGGAACTAGTTCCGTTAGTTGAAGTTTGCATTGGGGGAATGCCCCCACATACTCTTCCTTCATACCAAGTGCGATTGACTTCAAGCAGTTTTTCATTTCCATTGAAGTAGGCGAACTCTTAGTTTTGGTAGAAAGGTGGAAGATAGTATCATAAGTTGGTAGCTGGGATGTAGTTTGATGTAGTTTAAGTTGCCGTATTGATATTATATTTTGATATTTTAGTTGTCTTTAATTGCATGGCGTTTTGGGTTGTAGTGTGGGGAAGGAATCTCTCCTCTTTGGCTTGATTGTACAACCTTTATTTATTTGCAATGGAGTTGGTGGTATGATCTGTAAACTCCAGGACACAGAGGAGAAGAGAGAAGAGAGGATGAGAAGCCGCCAAAGGATCAAGCTGCAAGTAGGAGAATCTATCTTACTGCAGCCACCAGCCTCTCCATTCTTTTATATATGGCTAGGGCAATCGCCCAAATACACATGACATCAATGCCCCTTGTTAAGTAACAGACCGGGGCTCACAATACAGGGAGAGGAGAAACTAAATAAAACAAAGGAATATGACCTAACTACCCTTAGTTATCTCTACACTCCCCATCAGGCTGAGCAAAGACATCTTTCATGCGCCGCTTGCGTAAGATCATTTTGAAGTCTTCTTGGGACTTGCAACCTTAATCCCAAGGGAATATGTCAAGGGACCAAGGTCTTTAATTTCAAATTCTCTTGCTAAATTTTCTTTCGAGTGTTTGATTTCTAGCAAGTTATCATCTGTGTCCACCATGTCATCCACATATACAATGAGTATAACCACGTTCCCATCTTTCCATTTTACAAATAGTGTATGATCGACATTCCCTTGGTCGAATCTCATTCTCAGCATAGCAGTTCTAAACCTTTCAAGCCATGTTCGAGGAGACTGTTTAAGACCATACAATGCCTTAATCTGCATATCTTCCCATTTGTCGCAAACCCTAGAGGAGGTTGCATGTATACCTCTTCTGGTAGGTCTCCATTTAGAAAGGTGTTTTTTACATCAAATTGATGTAGTGCCCATGAGTAATGAACAAGAGACAACAACATCCTAACTGAAGATAGATTGGCAACTGGAGCAAGTGTTTTTTGATAATCAACCCCATATGTCTGACTAAACCCCTTAGCAACCAGTCATGCTTTATACCTTTCCACAGTTCCATCAGCTTTGAACTTTATTGTGTATACCCATTTACATGTGACCAGCTTTTTTCCTGAGGGAAGATCAATGAGATCCCACACGCCATTCTTTTATAAGCCCTCCATCTCCTCCTCCATTGCCTTATCCCACTTAGAGTCCTTCAGGGCTTGTGAGAAGGAAGAGGGCAAAGAAAAGGTGGAGATTGAAGGAATAAAGGAATAAAATGAAGGGAGAATTTTTGAATAGCACAAGTATTTGGAGGTAGGATGTTTGATGCACTCCTTTCTGGAAGTAATTGGCTGGTCAAGGTCATTGGAAACATTAGGAGCAGGATCAATAGATGGTTCAGATTCACTTGGATTTCCAACCTTTAGATTTGATGGACTTGAAGTCCCATCATTCTCATAGGGGTGGTCATCGGTCAAGGGTCCTTCTTGCTGATGGTTCAGATTCACTTGGATTTCCAACCTCTAGGTTTGATGGACTTGAAGCCCCATCATCCTCATAGGGGTGGTCATCGGTCAAGGGTCCTTCTTGCTGATTCTGAACTCCTTGCTCTTGTTGTTTTACTCCTTTTGTCCTTCTCTTGGAGTAGTATTTTATTACTTTGGTCTTTTCTACGGGTGTTGGTGCCATGGTCTACGGTACCACCCGGTACGTACCAGTAGTGCCCTTGGCATGCATGGTTTGGTCCATTTGATCACGGTGCCGCTGGTACAGGAAAACAAAACAAAAAAATCTCCTTCGGATCCTCACCTCACTACCGAGAGAGAGAGAGAGAGAGAGAGAGAGAGAAGGGGGCAGGGGAGAGAGAGAATAGTGGTGGGACTGTGAGCTCGGCGGTGTGTTGGTCATTGGCAGCGAAGGGAGCTGCAAATGATGGCGACGACGGCTGCGAATGATGGCGTAGGGGGCTGCAGACGGCGGCCACAGATGGGAGAGAGAGAGAGAGATGAAGCTCCGTGGTGGGAGAGGTCGTTGGCGGCAACGGCGGTGGAGGTTGGGGGACAATCAGGAGATCTCTCCTTGAAACCCTAGAGAAATTGAGAGAGAGGGGGGTATATATGGGGGGGACCGGGGGGAGTCGGTACTGTATCAGCTGGTTCCGGTTTGTACCTGTATCGATACGAGCCCTGGCCGGTACCGAATCCAGTACCAGTTTCTCAAACCCTGGTTGGTGCTGTCTTCTTCCCAGTTTCTAAGGCAATGTCATCTTGGACCGAAGGTCGGGAAGTAGGAGTTTTAGCTCTTCACCAGCGTATGACAGGGGATGAAGTTTGAGGTCAAGGGAATCATGGCAGAAGAGATCAATTGCCTCCCTCTTGGACAGGGCCTTAGAATGGTTGTAGGATCATGATTGAAAAAATGGTCACATCCTTCTGAATAAACTTGCAGCTTATAGTGGGGTCCAAGTATTTGTAACTCTTTTGGATCAGAGAATAACTAGGAAGATGCCCTTGATAGATTTTGGCTCAAGTTTCTTGGGCTTAAGTTATGATTGAAGGAGAGGCATCCAAGAACCTGATGTGGCAAGGAAAAAATAGGGTGATTGGGGCAGAGGATAGTAACCGGAATGTGAAGTCCAAGCCCTCTGGATGGCATGCGGTTATTGACATAGGCTGTTGTCAGGACAATGTCAGCTCAGAAGCTTTTTAGGAGATGATGTTGAAAGAGTAATGCTTGTGCCGTTTCCATGAGGTGTCTATTTTTCCTTTCAGCCACTCCATTTTGTTGTGTGAGTGTAAGGACAAGAAGACTCATGTATTATACCATCATCTTCCATGAAAACATTCAGACTTTTCACAAAGAATTCTTTTGCATTATCAGATTTAAATATTTTAATTTTCTTGTCAAACTGCTGCACCTTCTTGGAAAAAATCTGAACAATCCGAGGCACTTCTCTCTTGACTTCAAGAGATAAACCCAAGTACAAAGAGGGCAGTCATCGATGAAAGTTATTAAATATCGATGACCATGCATCGACCCCAAGCATCAGAATGAACCAAGTCAAAAGGAGTAGCGCTCTTCTTTATTGAATCGAAAAGCTGTGTTCTACAATGATTTGCCTACTGACACACATGACATTGAAGAGACTCGGGTGTTACTGAGGAGAACAAGGATCTAAAAGAGAGATGCACAAGATGACAATGCTAAAGATGGATTTCCTTTATTGGACTGGGCACATTGCTGGTCATGCTGGATTGAAGAGTAGTACTCTTGGGTGGAAGATGATGAAGACCCCTATCCTCAAGACCACTCCCAAATTCCCAATCATTCGCCTGATCTCCAAATCCTGAAAAATAGCAATGACCAGTAAAGAAGGTTTTTGAGCAGAGTAGGGACTTAGTTAAACTGCTAATAGACAAAAGATTGATTGGTAATGAAGGGACATGTAAGCAAGGTATTCATTACCGCCCGATACATACCGGTACCGGCCTTGGCCAAATTGGTTCCGGCCATTTGAGCCTGGTTTCGGCCAGTACAAGAATAAAAAAAACAGAGGCCGCAACAGTCGCACCCCCCTGGACTCTTTTCTCACTATAGAGAGAGAGAGGACTTAGTTAAACTACTAATAGACAAAAGATTGATTGGTAATGAAGGGACAAGTAAGCTAGGTATTCATTACCATCTGGTACATATTGGTACTGGCCTTGGCCAGTTTGGTTTTGGCCATTTGAGCCCGGTTCCGGCCAGTACAAGAATAAAAAAAAATAGAGGCTGCAACAGTTGCACCCCTCCGGACTCTTTTCTCACTATATATAGATATATATATATATATATATAGAGAGAGAGAGAGAGAGGGGGGGGGGTGACTGGTTGGTGGGACTGTGAGAGTGAGACTGAGACAAATAGAGAGAGAGAGACGGGGAGAGAGGTACCCATGCCGACAGAGACAGAGAGTGAGAGAGACGGGGAGAGAGGTACCCACGCCGGTCGCCGTCTGTCGCGTCGCTGCCGTCCACCATTCATACGAGAGGGGGGAGACGGGAGAGATCTAGGGCTCGACGGAAGATCGGGGAAAGAGAATAGAAAGAGGGAAGGGTTTTATCGAAGAGGGGGTCAGCCGTGGATCCCTATTGGGTCGTGGGCTGGGCCGTTGTGCCGAGGCGGGCCGGGAGCGGGAGCCAAGAGATCCCCTCAATTTATGCCATTCCAAGGGTACTGAACCGACTGGTACTGGTTCGTATCGGTACCAGCACTTCCCAATAAAAAAATAGAGGCCACAATAGTCGCACGCTTCCAGACTCTTTTCTCACTGTTGAGAGAGAGAGAGAGAGGGTACTAGTTCGTGTCGGTACTGGCCTTGCCCGATAAAAAACATAGGCTGCAACAGTCGCACCCCTCTGGACGCGCGTGCGCGAGAGAGAGAGAGAGAGAGAGAGAGAGAGATGGTTGGCCGGTGAGACTGTGAGAGTGAGACTGAGAGTAGGGGTTGCTGGCCGGTGGGACTGTGAGAGTGAGACAAATAGAGAGAGAGACTGAGAGAGATACAGACGGAGAGTGAGAGAGACGGGGACAGAGGTATCCACGCCGGTCGCCATCTGTCGTACCGATCGCCGCGGTCCACCGTTCGTACGAGAGGGGGGGGGACGGGAGAGATCGGGGAAAGAGAACAAAAAGAGGGAGGGGTTTATTGAGGGGGGTCACTTGCGGATCCCTATTGGGTCGTGGGTTGGGTCGCTGTGCGGAGGCGGGCCATCGCAGAGTGGGCTGGGCCGGGCACACGGAGGCGGGCCGGGTGCGGGAGCCAGGAGATCCTCTCAACCTATGCCATTTCAGGGGGTGGTGGTATCGAACCGGCTGGTACTAGTTCGTATCGGTACTGGCCCTGCCCGGTACCGAGATTGAAAACCTTGCATGTCATGTATAGGCTTTGGTACCGGGATTGAAGACCTTGCATGTAAAGTATAGGCCAGAGCGAGGTGATCCTCTAGCTAGATGGTACACTTGCCAGCAATTGTAGCAGTTGTACCATCAGCTACCATCACCTTGTCTTGACCAGAGGAAACATAATAGGAAGAAAAGAAACTTGGGTTACTGGTCATATGATTAGTAGCTCCAAAATTGGTGTTTCCAAGAGGTACTACTTGGGAGGGACGCTGTGACGACCCAAGAACCGGATACCGGGAGGAGCCCACGAGTCGGGAGGGCTCGGAAGGGCTAAAAGGAGTGTGGAGGTACAAAGAAATAAGAAATAAGGCAGGACAATTCAACAATTAACAGAAACAAATAAACAACTACAACAACAGAGTCCAGTCCAACAGAAAGCACAATCTAAAGCAGTAAAACGTACCACATGCCAAGTGAACACTCGGCCCGGCGAGCTGGCTACTACAGAACTCCCGCGCTGCACCCTCGAACCTCGAGGAAGAACCGCCACACCTGAAAAGCAGGGATGAGTCTCCAAACAGAGACTCAGTAGGGGTCCCGCGGAACCCCAACCGGAAACAACGGTGTTAGCGGAAAGGAAAGCTACAACTACAGCAGGAACAGCGAACCGGTGGCCGGTCAAGACTCGGCACTACAGCTACTCCTACTGTACCAGGAAAAACACGCCCCGATCTCACGGTCGGGGGCTACCGAACCACACTAGTACCACTTACCGAAGTAAAAACCCACGACAACCCTGCCGTAGAGGCATGTCTCCCAGGACACGGCCAACCTGGACACGCTGTCCAAGGTGCAACCCCGACCATCCGGTCGCGGTCACCGCACCAACAAGACGCAACCTCGGTAAAGTTACTAGCACCCTGGCCACTAACTCGGAAACACCAGCCGGTCCAGAAAATCACGTCTCGCAGACGGGAAACAGAACTCGGAAATAGGAGAGTCACGTCTCACGTGACAGGAGTACCTGCCCACCAGAAGTAAGGCCGGATGCGTCCACTGACGACTTAGACCGTGCCTCAGGTGTCCCCCTCGACCCTTGGTGGAACGGGGACACCGTACTAGTAACCACAAAACAAGTGACTAGCTGGTGTCGCGCTCGTCAGCGCGGGTCCAACCGCCCCCAACCACGTGTGCACACACAGACCATGCGTTCCAGGTCTGGCCCTCTGAGTGATTTTCCCTTCAGCCGAACTCTGGCTGCAAGACGTAGGGCCCAACGAAAATCAGTCTAAAAACCGTCTCTTGGGGTAGCCTCGCCACCACTCCCTGGTGGGACCACTCGCGTGTCGGAAGGCTACGACTAGTGGGGAGTCACTGGTGTGACCACTCTCCAATGAGAAAACTCCGAGAAACACGCACGCACCCTACGCGAAAGTCGAGAAGGACCAAGTGGCAACGAGCCACTGGACTCTGGACGGTCCTCTAGACTCACTAAATCTAACGGTCCTTGAGTCACGAGACTCGGGGTCAAGACCGTCGTATGCAACAGCACAAGGCCATCAATCTAGCCTAATCCCTAGGTCTAAAATCACGGTAGCACGAATAACGAGGCAGCTCACGAGCCGTCGAGACCATTCCCTCGGGAAGGGACTGAGAAGCCTTCCAGCCGTCGAGATCATCTTCCAGGGAAAACTCACGACATGCGGGGGAGACTCCACCGCACGCACACCGATACACGGTGACTCGATCGAGCGTAACACGAAAGTCGGGAACACAAGGGGTCACCCGAACTCACCACACCTACGGGCACGCTAATCGAGAGAAACAAAATCTCCGGACACCCAAAGACACGGTCACGGAACTCCACGGGGTGTCCGAGACATACACGGTCAAGGGAGGCACGATCATCCGTAGACTACCCGTCCTGGGCAGCCCGGCTGGTCGCCCTTAAGAACGCGCTACCCTTATATAGCGCGCTCAGTCAGAACGCGCTATATCCCTGTAGCGCGACAGGCCAGAACGCGCTATAGACATATAGCGCGACAGGCCAGAACGCGCTGGCAACCCGTAGCGCGACAAGCATGAACGCGCTGGCAACCCGTAGCGCGACAAGCATGAACGCGCTATGCCCCTATAGCGCGATAAGACAGAACGCGCTACCCACCTACAGTGCGACAAGAACCACCTTACTGTTCATCTTCTCCGATGAACACGCCCTATCGGGGCGACGCGACCTCCAAGAACGCGCCCACCTTGGCTAGCGCGTTCTCAGTCCGCACCCAAAAATGGCGAAAAACGCGAAGAAATCCATTCCACGCCCCAATCACCCCCGGGTGATGGGGAAACAAAAGGGGAATCCTTCCCCAAGCCCCTAGGCATTCAACGATGCCTACAAACCACCGATTAACGCATTAAAACACTAGATCGGGCTCACACCCCAAAAATATGTATTTTGCCCAAAATGCGAAAATAAACCCGCTCAGCTCACCACGGCCTACAAAACTCGCAGGAAAGGAAGTGCAAGAGCTGGGGGTCCATCTCCCTACCTCCACCGAAGATTCGACGCGCCGTGGACGCTGATCCACGAAGAAAACGCTGTGAAACCCTCGCCGCTCCACGAACCCGCGGCCGAGCTTCCACTCGCCACCAGCCCTCGATCCTCGACCCGTTCCTCGTTCCTCGCCTCCGCCATTGCCGCCTCACTCTCCTCTGCCACCGTCGGCCGCTCGGGGAGAGGGGGAGAGAAAGAGATGAGAGAGAGTGAGAAAGAGAGAATGGGGAGAAAAAGAGGAAAAATGGGTTAATATATAGGAAAATTCAGAAATTATAAAAAATACGAAAAAAAGGGAAAAATCACCTCCCTGATCCTCGGAAGACGCACAACGCAGTGGTAGTGTCCCGGTGTCGGAGAACGCAACAGTTCACCCTGTACAGGGTTCCGAAGGTCCGACAGACGGAAAACACGCGTAAAACCCAAAACGAAACCCGAGACCCACAAAGGCGCTCCGAAAAATCCAGAAAAATACCGGCGTGCTCCTCACAAAACCACAGACCCAAGAAAATTCACGGGCACACCACCAACGGGTCTGATAACCCGGTATAAAAATCCGAAACCCACTCGGACACAATCCGCAATCCGCGAAAGACGATCCGAAACCCACGGATCCAGATCCGAAAAACCCGGGGCATTACAGACGCAGCATTAAGTGCTATCCCACCGGCACTGGACTTACCCAAGGAGGTGGAAGTAAGAGCAGTAGCGTCAAGCCGAGAGAGAATATTCTATAAGCTAGCAATGTCTGAGGAGGATAAGCCTCTAGGTCCTGGCATTGATAAATTTGAGGTTCCACCATCACTAGAAGTAGGTTGGGAGACTGCTAGTATCCCTTTTGATGCTGTTTCCCTTTCATGGATCTATACCTTTGGGGTTTCTTGTTTGGATAGAGCTCCTTGCAGTCATTAACAAGGTGGTTGGGTCGGCCATAGTCAGTACAGTCCCTGACCCCTTTGCTATCTTCTTCATTGGGGCCAGTGCTAGCCTGCTTTCCTTTGATAGCATTGCTGGCTACGGCAGAACGATCTGTATTATGCTGAGCACCAGATGCTGGGACATCATGAAGCATGGCTTCTGATCTGTTTTATTCAATCAGGACCCTTTGATACACTACATCCAAGGTTGGAATTGGAATCTCATTTAAGATTTGCCCCTTCAATGGTTCCCACTCTGGATTTAGAGCATCGAGAAACTTGAAAACTCTTCTTTTTTGGATGAATCACAGGTGCCTCTTATGATCTTCAGGGCTTCCCATTCATTTGCATAAAAGTACTCTAGTTCTTCCCACAAGGTCTGTAAAGTGGTGAAGTAATTAGTGACCGAAAGTGTTCCTTGCTTCTTCTCATAAATGGAGTTGTCCTGCTGATAGACACAGCTGACATTCTTCTTCTCACCATCCATCTTCTCTAAGAAGATCCACATATCTCGTGTTGTCTCCTTGCACATAATCAGCTTCCTTTGAGCATCTTCTACAGAGTTGACTACTCAAGTCATCACGATGCTATTACTTTCAATCCAGTCCTCAAAGTCTGCACTATTGACATCTGCTTTCTCAATCTTCCCGTTGGTATAACCAGATTTACCCTTCCCTCCGATGTACATTTAGGCAGTCGCTAACCATTCAACATAGTTGTACTTGTTCAACTTTGCGGGAGTAATCTGTAGCAAGGATGGCAGTGTCGGTTTCGGACTCGGTTTCGGCCGGGTCCGAAACCGATACGACTCGGTATTGGTATCGGTTTCGGTTTCGGCCGAAACCGGTTCAAAACAGTTTGAAAAGACCAAAATTGGGGCCAGCAACTCCGATTTCGGCCGAAACCGGACGGTTTCGGTCTGAAATCGGACGGTTTCGGTCCGAAACCATTAATTTTTTTTTATTTTTTGGTATCGGACCTGCTACAGTGCAAAGGCCCGTTTCGGTGTCGGTATAGGCCGAAACCGATACGTTTCGGCCGAAACGTATCGGTTTCGGCCGATACTGCCAACCATGATCTGTAGGGAATGGTGGTCATGGGTGGACACTGTTGAGGCCGAAACGTATCGGTTTCGGCCGATACTGCCAACCATGATCTGTAGGGAATGGTGGTCATGGGTGGACACTGTTGAACCCTTGACCACAGATGGTCCATGACCAAATTTTGAGACAGCATCGGATGTGGAAGATGAAGTGTGCTCTGCCATGACAGCCTCCCCTCTTTTGGCTACTGCTGTGAACTTTTGAAAAAAAAATGTAGAGATAGGGAAAATGGAGCTGCAGGACAGCCTCTACCCTGCTGCAAACAGAGTAGAACGGGGAGACAGGATGCGGCTCTGTAGCCTTCAGAAGTGGCACCAGGCTTGGTTGTTGGGCCTCTCCAAGACCACCTGGAAAGACTCCTAGCAGCAGCAGCAACCCAGTCTCGAGCAGAAGAGAGAGCAGGTCTGGTTGGCCTGAGCAGGGAGAAAGGAGGATCTGGCAGATGGAGGCGGCGATGCTGAAACCCTAGTGCACTCTAGAATCCCCTCCTATAGAGTTCAGCGGCCCCACCTCAGATGTGTTCCCTCTGTAGAGAACTCGTTTTGTCGCCTTCTTCTCTGGTTGGTTCTGATACCATGTAAACTCCAGGATGCATAGATGAGAAGAGATGAGAGGATGAGAAGCTGCCAAAGGATGATGCTGCGGGCGGGAGAGTCTATCTTACTCTATCTGCCAGCTTCGCCATTCTTTTATATATGGCTAGGGCAATCACCCAAATACAAACATGATATAAATGCCCCTGGTTAAGTAACAACCCAGGGCGCACAGTACAGGGAAAGGAGAAACTAAATAAAACAAAGGAAAATGACCTAACTATCCTCAGTCTTCGTTACATGATCCACAATACTTTTGGAAAGGAAAAGCTCATGCATGCATCTAGGAACTTTAAATGTGCTGCATCACATAGGCATTATGTAATGCTTATGTTGGTCCACTAAAAGTTTCCAAATGATAAACCTATCAAATTATACTTAATGAAGAAGTTTCTGGAGGTGAGCATGTGGAGTAGATGTGTGTGGGAAATACAAATGAATTTTGGCAATGAAGAGGGGAAAACAGACTAGAATAGAGATGCTAGATGCAGGGCTTACTAGTGAGGACACCAGAGCGCAGATCCGGTTCGACTCGACCCGCGTTTACCGCTGTCGGAGGCCGTCAGCAACGACATCAGCATCTCTGGCTTGATGATGATCCATTATTATAATGATGTATTTCTTTTTGATTAGTTGACTGTTCATTTGATAGAGAGGCCCATTAAGTGGCCATTTGAAGCCTTTTTTATTTATTGTGTATTTTAGGGTGCGATTTTTGCATGATTTTAGGTCCCAGGGGTTTTTGGTCTTTAGGCATGAGGGAAGAGCATTAGGATATGCTTCCTCTATAAATAATGTTGTAATCCCATGTTTTAGGGTTAATGAAGAAGTTGGAGTTTTGAGATTACCGCCGTATTCGTTCTCCCGTGAAGGGACCTAGGTGAGGCTTGAAGCCTCGGGGTGTGAAGCCCCTCCTCTTCGATCTTCCTCTCTTCCCTTCTTCTTCTTCTTCTTCCTTCGTTCTCCTCTTCACCATCGAATCCCCCCCTCCCCCATCGTCTTCCTCCTCTCTTTCTCCCACAGCCGTCTTCCTCTCCTCTCTCTTTTGCTGTAATCCCACGCCAACATCCACCGCCACCTCCATCCATCTCGCCGCCGCCGCCGTGCATCACCTTCCCCTGTCCCAGCACGCCCATCACCGCGTCAACGCCGGAGCTGAACACCGCCGTGGTGCGTCATCCTCTCCACGAGTCGCGCCGCTAGACGACCCTGCCTCCTCGCCGTCACTAGCCCTGCTTGAGGCACCGTCGGCCTAAGCCGGTGGCCTCCTCTCTCACCATGTAGCCCCCCATCCGCTACCAAACTAGAGGCGGCCCGTCACCGCCACCGCCGCCGCACTGCTGTGGGAGTCTCCTGCCGACCGCATACTCCGGCATCCGGCGACGCCCAGGTCAACCACTGCCGCCTACATCACCCTGCGCAGCCCCATCGCCCTTCCTCTCCCTCTCTACACTCCGCCACTTGTCGCTTGTAGCCGACCGCCACCGGCCACCACCTGTTCGCCCTCTTCTCCTCTCTCTCTCTCTCTCTCTCTCTCTCTCATTCTCTAGTTTCTATAGTAAAAAAAGGGGCAAATGATTTTCTGAAAAAAGAGAGAAAAAAAAGAGAAACAATACAAAAAAAGGAGAATAGGGAAATAGAAGGAAAAAAAGAGAAAAAAAAAGAGAAAAGGGAATCCCCAATAGAAGGTCTAACAAATCAGTTTAGTGCAAGCTCAGTTCGACATCGGCATTGCGAAGCTATTGCCAGGACCGTGAGGACGTCGTTCGTGTGCCTCACTCTTCAGCGAGTCAGTTAGTGTTGAAAATTCGCTCACTCGATTTGCTTATCTAGTATTTTTGTCATATTTGCCACCGTGCGTGAGTTAGGTTGCCTAGCCCGTTAAATTATATTGCTGCCAGTGTGTGAGTTTGTGAGTGCTTACCTTGGCCCGAGAGCGGCTATTTGAGTACGTTGCATGTGCGTGATTGGTACCTAAGTCGTGGTAGTCCTATCTACCGTTTGGTTCGACGTTTATCGCTGCGAGGGACGGTTTCTTTGAGCGTAGTTACTGTTATTTCACGTATTTTGTCTCTTGGCATTTTGAGTACACGCCGGATTATTGTCGACCTATTGTAGCGAGTTTGCTACTCTCATTAGTCGCCTAGTCGGGTTCGTTTACATACACCGTCCCACATCAGTTTCGGTATTAGAGCCTGGGTCGGCAGTCTTGGGTGTCACTGCATTGTCATGCTATGTCTTGCATTTATCGTTACATCGTTTGCAGTGTAAAAAAAATGCATCTCTTCCATTTCATAGTGTGTTGTGCATTGTAGTTTAGTCCAGTCCTATGTGGTATGCCCAGTTGCCCACACGTAGTGGTGCTGAGCATCACTTGTCAGCGCTGATGTCAAGGTCACACCTAGGCATGTCAGCAAGGATGGCTGTGCCGGTATCGGTTTCGGTTTCGGCCGGGTCCGAAACCGAAACCAGTTTCGGTTTCAGTTTCGGTCCGAAATCAATTTAATACTATTTTTTTTAAAGGATTGCATTTGGCTTTGGCCGAAATCCACTCTCTGGTGTCGTTTCGGACCGGTCCGAAACCGAAATGTTTCAGCCGAAACGTTTCGGTTTCGGCCGAAACTGCCTTCCTTGCATGTCAGGATCACACCCGAACGTGTTGGGTGCGCATGTGGACCCTCAGGGAGGTCTCGACTTGGCTGATTTAGTGTACCAGCTCAGGGTTGAGATAGAGATGATGGATCAATGCCTTGGTGAGGGCTTCGCAGGCATAGAGGATATGATCACAGAGTCTGAGTATACCATCTAGGGGATAGTTGGTCGCATCACCGCTCTGGAGGTAGTCATCTCGAATCAGAGGTGTGATCGGGTAGTAGATCGCCCTTAGCCACATCATCCGCATCCCCAGGTTGTGCCTCAACCCCCACCCCATAGGGTTGTCCGCGCTGATGACTGGCGTGGGCATGTTGAGGATCTTGACAAAGAGTCTTTTGGGGCGATTTTTGGCTTGATGATGATCCATTGATGACTCCTGGGAGGAGATGAAAGCGAGGCTCCGGGAGAAGTACGTTCCAGCAACGTATCGACATAGGTTGATTGATAGATGGCAGAACATCACTCAGGGTACCCGATTTGTTTCGGAGTACATTGATGAGTTTGATGAGCTCCTATTGAGGTGTGGAGCTTGTGAGGAGGGTGTGTTGACCCTTTCCCAGTTTCAGAGGGGACTTCGTCGGGTTTATTAGCATGAGCTGTTCCGTCAGCGTGTGATGGCCATTGATCATGCCTACCAGGTCGTACGTAAGATGGAGCAGTTCGAGTTGGAGAGGGAATCTTCCCCTTGGGCGAGACCCACACATCAACGCCCCTTTGAGCAACGTGTTGTACCTTGCCATCCCATAGGAGCCCTACCTTCAGACTCCCCGAGGCCCCTCGCCCGGATGTACCCTCTCACCCTCGCCCTTTTCTCGCGAGAGAGTCGGTGCCGACCTTACCTGCCCCTCCCACTCGTCCTCAGATTAGTGTGCCACCTGTCAGGCTAGATGAGAAGGGGAAATCCCCCATGATGGGATATTTGCCTCAGGACAGCGGTTCCCGTAATCGCTATTATCGATGTCAAGGGCTTTGTCACTATGCCTCCTCTTGTCCTAGGAGGGCCCTAGCCATTGAGAGTGCTGATCAGGTGGATCCTCCACCAGCCCCAGTGGAGGTGAGTTATGTGGCTGGTGTTGACATGGTTGATGAGTTCCAGTCAGAGGGGGGAGCAATCGGCGATATCAGTGCCACGGCTGCTACTGGCACATTACAGTCATGCACCACTATTGTACCCAGTACTAGGCAATAGGGGACTGCTTCCATCCCCAGAGTTTCCCCGTCTAGTAGTACCCCTGCACCTCGTGCTACTATCTTAGGTCCTATAGCTTCCAGGACCTTACAACTGATCACCGCTCAGGACTTCGAGTAGGAGCTTCCCGTGTGTGATACCGTCTATGCCGTAGTGGGGAGAGGTTACAGAGGTGGTCGCTGAGGAGGCACTATGCGAGCACCCCGTTGAGGTTGCCTCACTCCTCCACGAGTTTACATATATCTTTCTTGAGGACCTTCCAGATGGATTGCCATCTATTCGTGATATCCAGTACGCCATTGATTTGATTCGGGGTCCACGTTACCCAACCTGTCACACTATCGCGTGAACCTGACTGAGCATGCTGAGCTACAAAGGCAGGTTGAGGAGTATCTGAGGAGGCCCTCCGTGAGGTAGAGCGTGAGCCCTTGTGTTGTTCCCGCACTATTAGTTTCAAAGAAAGATGGTACTTGGAGAATGTGTGTGGATAGTCGTGCGATTAATCGCATCACAGTTAAGTACCATTTTCTCATTTCCCGCTTGGATGAAATATTAGATATGATGGTGGGAGCCACAATGTTCTCGAAGATCGATCTGAAGAGTGGCTATCATTAGGTCAGGATCCGACCTGGGGATGAATAGAAGACGGTCTTCAAGACAGAGGATGGGCTTTATGAGTGGTTGGTCATGCCCTTCGGGCTGTCCAACGCCCCTACTACTTTCGTGCGGCTGATGACCCAAGTGTTGCAACCATTCATTGGGGTGTTCTTGGTCGTATATTTTGATGTCATTCTTATCCATAGTCGCACTAGGGATGATCATGTGGGCCACCTACGCCAGGTGTCTCACCCTTCGACGTGAGAGCTTATATGGCAACCTCAAGAAGTGTGCCTTCATGACCGATCATGTTACTTTCTTGGGATTCATCGTTTCTCGTGAGGGTGTCTACGCTGACCCGGAGAAGGTCAGGGCGATCGTAGAGTGGCCTGAGCCACTGACTATCCATGATGTGCGCAGCTTCCCTGGCTTGGCCACTTTCTACCGACGATTCATACGTGGGTTCAACACTATTACGGTTTCGATTACTGACCGTATTTGGAAGGAAGCCTTTGTTTAGACGAAGGCTGCTGCTTTGGCCTTTCGTGACATCAAGGAGCGGATGACTCGGGCACCGGTACTTTGACTGTCGGATTTTTCAAGGGTGTTTGAGGTCTCATGTGATGCTTCTGGTGTCGGCATAGGTGGAGTGTTGAGTCAGGAGGGCCACCCTATTGCTTGCTTTAGTGAGAAATTGAATGATGCAAAGCTGAAGTACTCTACCTATGACAAGAAGTTTTATAGGATAGTGCAGGCCTTGAGGTATTGGAGACATTATCTACTACCGCAGGAGTTTGTGTTATATTCGGACCATGAGACCCTCAGATTTCTCCACGCTCAAAAGAAGCTCAACCCTTGACACAGTTGTTGGGTAGAGTACCTTCAGGCCTACACATTCATCCTC
This sequence comes from Amorphophallus konjac, assembly GCA_022559845.1. Taxonomy (NCBI): domain Eukaryota; kingdom Viridiplantae; phylum Streptophyta; class Magnoliopsida; order Alismatales; family Araceae; genus Amorphophallus; species Amorphophallus konjac. The sequence continues at coordinate 410,239,780 of CM040122.1, read as the reverse complement.
AGGCATCTGGCGAGTGTGGAGAATCGTGTGACAGACGCGCTGAGCTGTTGATCCTTGCTTTTATTTGTTGTCTACACTGAGGTCACGGGGTTTGAGAGGCTCCGAGAGGAGTACCCCTATTGTACAGAGTTTGGTCCGATCTATGTTGCACTCCAGTTAGGACCCTCTCGAGAGTATTGCGATTACATCCTTCAGGAGGGTTATCTTTTTCGTAGGGATAGGTTGTGTCCTGCGGACTTTTGTCTGTGAGTTTTTGATTTGGGAGGTTCATGTAGCAGGTCTCGCCGGTCACTTTGGCCGGAACAAGACCATCGAGTTGGTGGAGTACCGGTTCTTTTGGCCTAGTGGCTCACATCGTGACCCAGTGCTGCACTTGCACTATGGCTAAGCAGCGAAAGCAGAATACTGGTTTGTACACTCTCCTCCCTGTGCCAGATCGTCCGTGGCAGGATGTTAGTATGGATTTTGTTCTAGGGTTGCCGCGTACGGTCCGCCGGCACGATTCCATCATGGTGGTGGTCGATAGGTTCTCCAAGATGGCTCACTTTATTCCCTGTGCTAGGACCTCTGATGCGTCGAAGGTAGCCCGTCTCTTTCTAGCTGAGATTGTCTGTTTGCGTGGGCTACCTAAGACTATTGTTTCGGACATCGATGTACAATTTGCGAGCTATTTTTGGAAGACCCTATGGCACCTTATGGGCCCCAAACTCAAGTTCTCCACAGCTTATCACCCCTAAACCGATAGGCAGACTGAGGTAGTTAATAGGAGTATGGGTGACCTCTTGCGATGTCTAGTTGGAGAGCATGAGCGAGGTTGGGATTTGATCTTACCTTTAGTAGAGTTTACGTACAACAACTCAGTCAACAGGTCTACTGGTGTGAGTCCCTTTGAGATAGTTACTAGCTATAGACCTAGGAGGCTCATAGATCTTGTCCCTATGCCCCGTCAGGCCCGTGTTTTAGAGTCAGCTAAGTCGCTAGCTGAGCATATTAGGAGTCTACATGGTAGCATCCGTCATCACATTGAGATCAACAATGCAAGTTTCAAGAGGTTGACAGATGCACACCGTCGGTTACAGGAGTTCCAAGAGGGTGATTACGTGATGATCAGGGTCAACCTGAAGGATTTCCCTCGGGAACCGTAAAGAAGCTAAAAGCTCGGGGAGCCGGTCCATTCAAAGTGCTGAAGCGTGTTGGGACCAATCTGTATGTTGTAGATCTACCACCAGACTATGGTATTAGTTCTACGTTTAGGGCCACTTTAGTAACGGGTTAAGCCGGGTTAGGGTGAGTTAACTGGGGTCGGGTGGGTTATTACCTATTTGATATTTTTTTTCTTAACCCGGGTCGGATAGGGTTAAAGTGGATTAACTCATTCCTAGGAAATAGGTGGAATGAGTTAATCCACCTGGGTTAGGGTTAAGGGTCGGGTGGGCTAACCCTGGGAGGCCACCTGCCCCTAACCTAACCCGTTACCAAAGTGGCCCTTAACGTCTCAAATCTGGTGACTTATCGGGACCCGACAGTGATTCCCAGTGATCCTTTCGAACCTTCTCCTCCCCTTGTGAGTGACCCTACTCTTGAGTGCCCACCATCACTTTCAGTTACAACACAACGTGAGCAGATTGACCAGATACTAGATGAGCAGATTGTTACTTCACGGGGCAAAGCTTTTCAGCGCTACCTAGTTTGTTCAAGAGGTCGGCCACCTATTGAGGACGCGTAGGTCACACGCGAGGGGCTACAACAGATTGACCCCCACCTCTTGAAGCGGTACTAGAGTGGCCAGGACCCTTACTCAACAGGGTCGAGTTCCTCCCAGGTGGGGAGGATAGGTGAGGACACTAGAGTGCGGATCCGGTTCGACTCGACCCGCGTTTACCACCATCGGAGGCCGTCAGTAGCGACATCAACATCTCTGGCTTGATGATGATCCATTATTATAATGATGTATTTCTTTTTGATTAGTTGACTGTTCATTTGATAGAGAGGCCCATTAAGTGACCATTTGAAACCTTTTTTATTTATTGTGTATTTCAGGGTGCGATTTTTGCATTATTTTAGGTCACAGGGGTTTTTGGTCTTTAGAGTTTTATGTAAAGATTGAAAAGTTATTCCTGGTGAGAGTCTAACCCCTCAACATAGGTTGTTAGTAATTGATGTCTTTATCTCTAAATTCAAAAGAAAGATCATTATAAATAATTGTTCTAAGATTAAATAGTGGAATTTAAAAAGTAAAAATTTAGAAACATTTAAAAATCATCTATTAAAAGAAAATATTTGGAATTTAGAACAAGAAACCAATGTAACGTGGAATAATGTTACAAATTGTATAACGAGTGTAGCAAAATAACTCTTAGGCGAATCTAAAGGTAAAAAGAATTTAGAAAAAGAGACTTGGTGGTAGAGTGAGGAAATCCAAAATACCATTAGAGTAAAAAAAGGAGTGCTTTAAAGTTTGGCAAACTAACAAAAATAATCAAACCCTTGAAGCTTATAAAATTGCTAAAAAGAGGGCTAAGAAAATAGTTAGCGAAGCTAAATCAAAGGCATTTGAAGATTTATATAATAAATTAGGAACCCGAGAGGCTGAAAAGGACATATATAAACCTTGCTAAATTAAGAGAAAGGAAAACTAGAGATTTAGATCATGTTCGTTGCATTAAAGGTGAAGATCAAAGGGTTTTAGCTAAGGATCTTGAGATTAAAGAGAGGTGGCATAGTTATTTTCAGAAGTTACTTAATGGAGATTGTGTCAATGATTTCTCTTTAGAAGGTACCCAAGAGTCCACAATATTTGATAAATATCAATTTTCAGGCGTATTAAGATGTCAGAAGTGGAGGATGCTATAAGGAAAATGAAAGTAGGCAAGGCCTTAGGACCAGATGGCATACCTATTGAAGTATGGAAAAGCCTAGGAGACATTGGTATTCAGTGGGTAACTAAACTGTTTAATAAAATTTTAAAGGAACGGAGAATGTCAGAAGTTTGAAGGAAAAGTGTTGTAGTTCCTTTTTATAAAAATAAAGGAGATATTCAAAGCTGCAATAATTATCGTGGAATTAAGCTTATGAGTCATACTATGAAACTTTGGGAAAGAGTAATCGAAAAACGCCTCCGATATATGACTACTGTATCGGAAAATCAGTTTGGTTTTATGTCGAATAGATCTACTACAAAAGTTATTTTCTTACTACGACAGATAATGGAGAAGTATAGAGAGATAAGAAAAGATTTGTATATGATTTTTCTTGATTTAGAGAAGGCGTATGATCGAGTACCGACTACCGACTACCGAGAGATTTAATTTGGTGGACATTAAGAAAGAAGGGAATCTCTCAAGGATATGTTGATTTGATTAAGGATATGTGCGACGGTGCTATTACTAGTGTTCGAACTATTGCTGGAGAGACTGGTGAATTTTCAGTTTCTATAGGTTTGCATCAAGGTTATGCACTAAGTCCGTATCTCTTTGCCTTAGTTATGGATGAAGTAACAAAACAATTGCATGAGGATATCCCTTGGTGTATGTTATTTGCAGATGATATTGTCTTAATTGATGAGAGTATTGATGCTTTAAATGCTAAGTTAGAGCGTTGGAGAGATGCCTTGGAGTCTAAAGGTTTTAAAATTAGTAAGAGTAAGTCAGAGTTTATGTATTGTAATTTTAGTAATGGGAGAGTGGTACAGGAAGACAAGGTTCTAATTGATGGGCATAACATTCCGAAGAGTAGTAGTTTTCGATACTTAGGATCTATCATACAAGAGAATGGGGAGATTTATGATGACGTTACACATAGGATTAAGGCAGGCTGGTTAAGATAGAGAAGCGCGTCAGGAGTCCTTTGTGATCGTCGTATGTCTGTGAAACTCAAAGGGAGATTTTATAGAGCGGCTGTGAGACCTACTTTGTTATATGGTACCGAGTGTTGGACAGTACGAAAGGAACACATTCACAAAATGTGTGTAGCAGAGATGAGAATGTTGAGATGGATATGTGGCAAGACTAAGAAAGGCAAAATTAGGAATGTGCGCATCCGTAAGGACTTAGGGATAGCCCCAATTGATAGTAAAATGAGAGAAAATAGACTCAAGTGGTTTGGTCATGTGCTTCGCCGCCCTAACTCAGCGCCGGTTAAAAGATGTAACCGCATCTTAGTGGAAGCTAGTAAAAGAGCTCGGGGAAGGCCTAAAATGAGATGGTGTGATGTTATTAGGAAGGACATTAGTTTCTTGGGTTTAAATATGAATATAGCACTTGATAGAAATCTTTGGCGGAACATGATTCATGTAGCCGACCTCAAATAATTGAGATAATGCTCTGATGATGATGATGATGATGATGATGAGGCATGAGGGAATATCATTAGGATATGCTTCCCCTATAAATAATGTTCTAATCCCATGTTTTAGGGTTAATGAAGAAGTTGGAGTTTTGAGATTATCGTCGTCTTCGTTCTCCCGTGAAGGGACCTAGGTGCATGGAAGGCAGTATCGGCCGAAACGTATCGGTTTCGGTCGGTACCGATCTGAAACTGCACCATAATACTGTAGCAGGTCCGAAACCATTAAAAAAAAATACTTTTTAATGGTTTCGGCCGAAACCATTAAGGGTTTCGGCCGAAACTGACTTGTTTCGGTCCGAAATCAGACAGTTTCGGCAGAAATCAGAGAATCTCTTTATTTTTTTTTTAATTTTTTAACTGGTTTCAACCGGTTTCGACTGAAACCGATACCGGTACCGAAACCGATACGTATCGGTTTCGGAACTGACCGAAACCGGTATCGAAACTGATACTGCCTTCCTTGCCTAGGTGAGGCTTGAAACCTCGGGGTGTGAAACCCCTCCTCTCCGATCTCCCTCTCTTCCCTTCTTCTTCTTCTTCCTCCTTTCTCCTCTCCACCATCGAATCCCCTCGTCCCCCATCGTCTTCCTCCTCTCTTTCTCCCACAACCGTCTTCCTCTCCTCTCCCTTTTGCTGTAATCCCACGCCAACATCCACTGCCGCCTCTAGCCATCTCGCCGCCGTCGCCATCGCCGTGCATTGCCTTCCCCTGTCCCAGCACGCCCATCACCGCGTCGACGCCGGAGTTGAATGTCGCCATGGTGCGTCATCCTCTCCACGAGTCGCGTCGCCAGACGACCTTGCCTCCTCGCCGTCACCAGCCCTACTTGAGGCACCGACGGCCTCCTCTCCTGCCTTGTCGCCCCCCATCCGCCACCGAACCAGAGGCGGGCCGTCACCACCACCGCACCGCCGTGGGAATCTTTTGTCGGCCGCATACTCCGGCTTCCGACGATGCCCAGGTCAGCCACCGCCTCTTGCATCACCCTGCGCAGCCCCATCGCCCTTCCTCTCCCTCTCTTCACTCCGCCACTCTCGCCTGTAGTCGACCGCCAACGGCCACCCCTTGTTCGCCCTCTTCTCCTCTCTCTCTCTTTCTCCCTCTTGTTCTCTAGTTTCTGTAGTAAAAAAAGGGCAAGTGATTTTCTGAAAAAAAGAGAGAAAAAATACAAAAAAGGAGAACAAGGAAATAGAAGAAAAAAAGACGAAAAAAGAGAAAAGGGAATCTCTAATAGAAGGTCTAGCAAATCAGTTTTGTGCAGGCTCAGTTCGACATCGGCATTGCGAAGCTAGTGTTGGGACCCGGGGGATGTCGTTCGTGTGCCTCGCTCTTCAGCGAGTCAGTTAGTGTTGAAAATTTGCTCACTCGATTTTCTTATCTAGTATTTATGTCATATTTGCTACCGTGCGTGAGTTAGGTTGCCTAGCCCGTTAAATTATATTGCTGCCGGTGTGTGAGTTTGTGAATGCTTACCTTTGCCCGGAGAGCGCCTATTGAAGTACATTGCCTGTGCGTAATTGGTACCCTAGGCCGTGGTAGTCCTATCTACCGTTCGGTTCGACGTTTCTCGTTGCAAGGGACGGTTTCTTTGAGCGTAGTTAATGTTATTTCGTGTATTTCGTCTCTTGGTGTTTGAGTACATGTCGGATTTTTTGTCGACCTATTGTAGCGAGTTTGTTGCTCTCATTAGTCGTCTAGTCGGGTTCGTTTATGTACATCGTCCCGCATCACTTACAGGTCTCCTAAAATTCACTAGGTTTCAAAGAACTTCTGGACAAAGATGTGATTAGTGACCAACCTGGTTGTATCCTTACTGATTTTGAACCCCAGGAAGGAAAGTTGAAGAGAGAGGAAGAAAAAAAAGATGAAAAAAAAGAGTCTATGCTAAATGTTTCATCACATTTTGTTGAACAAGAAGATCCATTTAAACATACACGTAAAAGATTTGTGCTGTTAACTACCATGTCATGTAGGTAAGGAATGAGACCTCTAGATTTTTAGATGGTTACTTCTTCTATCAATGATGCGCGTGTCTCACACTGTTTAATTACATTATTAAATATGACAAGATCCACGTTTGCATGCAAAATTTAAAGTGATTAATTTGGTGTCATGTAGGTGGATGGATTGAAACTCTCATCTTCTATTATTTCATGTTTAAGTGGTCATCCAAATCCATTGCCTTCCTAGTATTTGGTTAGAGTGATGAGCTATGGAACATGGCTGATAATATATGAAAATTGGAGATAGGGGCATATAACACATTTTTATAAATTCCACTAAAATTACCTTTGGCAGTGAATTCTGCCTTATTAGCCGCCTTAAAAAATAGACTAGGAAAAAGAACTAAAACATGCAATTAGTCAAAAACTGGATGCTGTTTGAGAAAGGATGGATGATCCATGATATAGAAATCCTGACCTGAAATTCTCAACAGCAAAGACCTTTAGACTATCAAATAAACATTTAGTTACTCTTAATAAAAAGGGAAAAAAAGTTAGTTACATGCTTCAACATATTTGTGAAGCATCAGCATGGGATCCTTGCCTACTGGATGATGAATGAGAGTGCCTCTGCACATTTTTTTTGAACTTCGACATTCATCTCTTGTTAGCCCTTTCTTTGATCCAGCAAACTGAAACGGGTAGGTACTGCACAAATCTCACTTCTAGGGCGTTTCTAACTTTGTAGCTTAAACTAAGGAAACTGGCACATTGACTTAATTATGCCGAATTGAGGTCTGACACTAGAAATGCCACCCAAAGATTCTTGCATCTCTTTGCTGAAAGACATTATACCATTAAATGGTGCACATTGTCATTTTCTGTTTACAAAGGTAAATGACGAGATGCTTGGAGTTGGGGCCGTCTGCTCAAAAAAATTGTCTTCTGTTGCACATGGAAATCAATTGAAAGTCTTTACCTTCCAATATTGGCTTTCATCACTTATTTCATAGTTAAGGCCTCTCCCCGGGATCAGATTATTGGCAGACTTCACTGAGAGCATTCTACATATTCCTTCACAAGAGCTGGACTTTGTCTTGGGAACAAACATGGATACCATGTAGGAGCTGAAGAAGATCATTCAACTCTTCTGTTCATCATATCTAATTCTTTCCAAAGTAGAAATCAAATGACCTTTTCCCATTTGATTCACCATGGTTGTTTACCGTTTTCCATTTCTCAAGTTCCACCTTAAGCTAATCTGGGAATTACCTACCTGAGTGCCATTAATTGTCCATTTATCTTTACAGGAGAATGTCACAAGACTCACAATTGTCTCTCTCTTTAATCATTACTCTGTTCTTCAACATGTACAGCTTCTTGAAGGAGTCCTCTCCAAATGGAGAGGTCTTGTAGATGTGATTATGTCAAGGGTTGTTTTGGATTTAAGGTAATATCTCTTATTGATGATCCTCTTTACAAAAGGACATTTCCTGAGAAAGAATCTTCCACAACTACTCTTCAGGTGATGTCAAAATGTGGGTCATTGTAGAGAGATAGTGAGGATATGATTCTACTACATAGCATGAGTGTACCTTTTGCTATTATTTTTCTGGTCCTTGACCTGTTCCTCATACAATGTATGGTCCCCTGTTTGCTTCTGCATCATGCCTCCTTGCAAGAGCCTTTGTGTGGTCAGTTGTATCTACTTTAGTATGTGTGCGCCCTCTGTCGCCATCTCCATCAGTATTATTCCAACTATTTGGCATAGGTCATCTCAAAAGCCTTATCTCAATTATTTGTGTTTGACCATTGCCAAGAGCAGCAAAAGCTTAGTGCAACTATTTGGGATTACTTCACATGAATCCTGTTTGACAATTGTTATCTCTTCAGATGAGTGTTGTACTGTTGTATGCCCTACTCCAAACATTGTGTTCTGCATATGTATTTACATATCTGCCATCTGACCTCATCTTGAGAAGCTTCTCAAATAATGTCACATTCGTTCAGCTTCATTCTTTATTTTAGGTTATCCATCAACATATTTTTAGGGAGCATCTTCTAATTGGATGGTCAGCTTACACATCAGAAACCATTAAAAATAAATAACATTACTTCCTTTCATTATCTTTTATAAAGATTGTCAGGTTCATGCAAATATTCCTTGTATAGGTGTTTTGTGCATATGGGTTTGTGTCCCAGACTCTCAGTTCATGCTTGCCTTGAGAAGGTCTTGTATCATGCACCATGCTTGTCTATTTCTCACCATTTAGGCTCTTTCCAATATCAAGGCCCCTATTTGGTTGAACTATTAATTTTGATGTAGTATTAGTTTTGATGTTAACATGCATACGGCAACATTTTTGTTCCTTGCAGAGGATGAGTCCCAACTTTATGTGGCTAGGATGATGCTTGAGTTGTTGGAGGAAGTTAGTGGTCTCAAGGTTAATTTTAACAAGTCTCTTGGTGGGTGTGAACATGGATGATAGGGCTCTTGAGAGGGTGGCTTTCATATTGGGCTGTCAAATAAGAGTCTTTCCTCTCTCATACTTGGGCCTCCTACTGTCTCCAAGGGTCCTACATTGTGATGAGTGGCAACCTATGGTGTAGAGGTTTGAGTCCAGACTAGCAGGATGGAAGGCAAAGTTACTCTCCTATGAAGGGAGATTGTTACTATGCAAGTCGGTGCTCAATAGCCTACCTATCTATTTTCTGTCCATGTATCGAATTCTAAAGACAGTGGCAAAGAAGATTATATCTATTCAGGCGAGCTTCTTCTGGCATTACAGTAAGGAGAGGTGTAGGGTTTGGCATGATATCACTTATGGCAGAGTGGCCAGAAGTAAGGAAATGAGAGGTGTGGGTATCAAACATATTAGAGATTTCCATGACTCTCTTATGTAAGTGGCTGTGGAAGGTAGGGGTAGGAGTGGATAGAATGTGGGCACAAGTCATTAGGCAGAGATTTTATGGCAAAGTGAGGGACTGGGATATATCACCATCATTACAACGTAACATTTCTCCGATTTGGTGGGGCATTTTGACATGTAGGGACATCATTATCTTCAATCCATTGGTCCGATTGGGAAGTGGTGAGAAGTGCCTTTTCTGGAAGGACATATGATACAATGACTTCACCTGGAGGCATCCTTTTCGAGGATCTTTGTAGATTCAACAACACCACTATCATCAATCTTTCAAACCTTTGATTCTCGGTTGTCAAGAGGTACTTAGATATCGTCATTTAGGAGGATTCTTAGGCCGGAGGAGATGGAGCAGCTAGAGGGCCTTCTATGCTTCTTTTTGGACTATGCTCCACAGCCAGACGAAGAGGACGAGTGGTGGTGGAGGCAGGGGAAGGAGGGTACCTTTTCAGTTAGGTCAGCCTGCACATGGATTTTCGACGGAGGGTTGCGCCATTGCCTTGCCTCACAAATTTGGACTCCCAGGAGTCCGTTTAAGGTGAAGCTCTTTTCTAGAGGATCTCCCACGAGAGGCTACCAACCCGTGATAGGCTTTTTCCTTTTCTACATAATATACCCACTACATGTTGCTTGCGTGCAGAGGAGGAGGAGTCTTTGGAGCACCTGTTTGTAGGATGCTCTTACTCACAAGATGTTTGGGGTAAGCTCTCTAGGACACATGGTGCTATTGACTCACATAGGAATGTGCATCATCTAATTGAGAAATGGGGTAGAAGTAGGAACCTAAAAGGGGATAGACTTGGTGGACTATTCTTTATGTTACACTGTGGGCGATATGGTGGGAAAGGAACAATTTTTTTTTTCAGAGGGACGACATGAGTGGTGGAAAGACTAGTTTCTTTTATTTGTGAGGGAGTGGGCAGTGCTCATTTATAATGTGAATTTTCATGACTCTTCCATTTTTGTTTTGTTGGGGGGTTAGTGTGGGTCACATCATCTTGGTGTAAACTGTTTTTTCCTGTATGGGAATTTTTTGGGAACGCATTGGCTATACATGCACATCCCTATTTTAATTTAATATAATAGTGGTACCACCCACTTTAAAAAAACAGTTTCGATATTAACATTTATAGAGTATAGCAATAACATTAGTGGTATAACTTATGTCAAAAAATATTTTTGGAGTATAGAATATTAGTAGAGGAAGGGATATGAAGGGTGGCAACTATGGGGGAAGAATAAAATTAAAAGTAGAGGACGATGAGATGTTTCTGGATTCTTAAAACTTAATAATTGTATCATTTTCAACATAAGTTTAGACTTGTAACGAATGGTTTGTGGCTAGAGATAGTTGTATGTCACTAGGCGTCCACAGTCACTTGCTCTTGTCCTATGTGGAGACTAGGCTTTGAAGAGAATGGTTTGTGACTACAAGTTATCCGATAGAGGTCAAGGTTTCCCGTCTCGGATACGGTTCCATCTTGGGAAGGAGGAAGAGAAGAGATCTCAGCAAAATCTCAAGAGATCTGGTTCGGTGATTTCGATTTTTTTTTCATATACATAGCCTATTTTTAAGATTTTTTTTCCTACTAACCACTCAATGTCATAAACATATTATTCTAATGGACAACTCAATTTTACAAAACAAAGAGTAATGATAACAATAATAAATCCATTCACATGCACCAATGTCAATATACATTAAAAGTTGCACAAAAAAGAGAAACATAAAATGGTACATGAATCACAAACTGAAGAATACATAAAAAATCATCAATAATAAAAAGAAGAACGGTGTGCCTTAGTCTCTTCACTCTCATATTGTTTAAAGTAATAATTTTGAACATAAGCACAATATTGCTCCTATGTCATCCTTTGTTTATACGTCTGCATATACTCCCTCACATATCTTTCATAATCATGAATAGAAACGTGAACCAAGACACCAATACATGGATAGAGAGGATAAGAATATGCCACTATAGGTATAGATACGACAACTGGGATAGGATATGGATATGCATATAGAGTAGTGTATGATCCATATCCATATGACGAACTTGATGACTCCTGTGCTGTATGCCCATATCCATATCCATAAGATGAACTTGATGAATCTTGGTGTTGGTGGCCTCCATATACTTGTCCAGATGAGAGATCCATAGAAGTGAAAGTATGAGAAAGATTTTGTTCTTCTTCATCATATAATCTCTGCTATATTGATGTGCCTTGATCATTTTTTTTACGTTGATAACTTTGATATCCTCCATATGCCGGCCGAGATCCATGATCTTCATCATGAGTAGCATGAGTAAAATGATCTTCTTCCGTGAATGGACTCATGTGACCAACACCTCCATCTCCACCTCCATCTCCACCTATCTCACCTCCATCACCATCATCTCCTTTATCACTTTTATCATCATCCCGAGGTTGAGAGATATTCATATCTGAAGGAGGATCAATGTCGTGGTGATGAGCAGGCTCTAAAGATGAATCAACAATCTGCTGTGTCATGGCATCTACATCAACTCCTACCTCTCGTGCTGCTTTTGATATTTCTTCACATGGTCGGCCATCTTATCCCAAAGTGTTGGAAGCAATCCATTCTGCTTATGGGTTCTCCCGATCATCTATTTGATTCACGTCCAACATGGTGAAATAGTCAAGTGGATCATCCTCAGGATCACCTGAATGTTCACACTCAACCTCCGTTCTCTTTATTTTCAACTTCATGTTATAATGACAATACACGAGCTTCTTCAACTTTATATATGATAACTTATTCCTAGGCTTCGCATGTATCAGGGCAAATATGCTCCAATTCTTTTCACAAGGTGAGGGCAGTGCAAGTTGTGATAAAACCCGTACTGTAAGTTGCTTAAGTGTGGGAGCATCTGTTTCATACATCTTCCGCCACTCTTCTAAAGATAAATTAGTCTAGTCAGTAATAATTTGTATAAAAAAATAATTTCAATAAAACCCATCAAATATATCACTATAAACTTGGCCACATACTTTCCCTACTTGCTATAGTAGTCTTAGTCCTGAAAGAGGCTAGTGTATCTCTAAACTTGACAATCTATCCAGAAAATCATAATAAACATCTCAAGTCTAAAAAAAAAATCTGATCTTAATGTTAACAACTTGAAATTACCTCATTGCCAAATTGTGCTCTCCCTTTAAGTTTAGGAAGTAATTTCTCAAATCATGCACAGCCTTGATCAATGCCTAATTGACCCCTAATTTTTTACTTACATTGGTACTTGGGGTTAAGAAAATATGTTAATCACATAAAATCATCAAGGAAAGAAGTCATTATATCTTTTGAAAAATAATAATAAATTGAAGGATGAGAAATATTAAAAATTTAAAGTTTGAATATTTACTAGCTTTATAGATAGGTACATCCATAGATTTGAGCCATCTCTCATCAATAATTTTATGTACCCAAGTAAAATTTATTGGAGTAGATATCTTGATGCCTTGACTTCATAATGACCATAAAATGGTATACTGAACTCATACTCGGATATCTCTTAGTATCCATAACTCTCAAAACTTGTTACATTGGTTCCATGATTTTTATTACATCTCTTGTTTAATCCCAAAACATAGGAGTGCATATAATTTGTTCCACATTCTTTCTCACTGGGCTAGTGCTATAATTAGAATTGAACCATTCTGATCCAACGTAAAAACTACGCAGACCATCTTTTTCCCTTAACAAGCTTTGAAGGGCAAGTTAATTTGTTGCAAACTGAGTAGCACCAAGCACTATTTTAAAAACCGGCCCGGATTGGCCGATCTGACCACTTGACCCACTACTCGATCTTAAAAATGGGTTGAAACCCTCCCTAGACCGACCAAGACCTAAAATCTAGTCAAACCCGGTTAACTTGGCTAAACTCGGCTAACCTGGCCAAACCCGTGAAAACCAATGTGACCCGACCAGGTTCGCTATCCATTTCATATTTTCTAAGTTTCTATCATTTGTTTAGGTTTTAATTTAGCATGCAAATACATATGGAAGATGAGGAGTCATCCTTGATATCATATCCCTTATGGTTTTTTCATTTATAGGTATTAACACAAGTTTTGGAAGTTGAAAAGATCTGGATTCTAAGTCTTTCTTCCTTACGTGTAGGAAGCAACAAAGAAAACCTAAGACTAAACTTGGTGCACTCCCGTCGTTTCATGGGATAACCTGCAGGCCGCAAAGGAGAAAGGAAAACTGACGCAGAGCGAGACTCGTGATGAATGCGGAGCGAGACTCGTAACATCAGACGACATACTCGTTGGCATTTCGCACGATGACACTATTTACACGGTCAGCGATCGCAGTTGTATTAACGCCATTTTGATTTTATTATATATTTTTATTTTATTTGAGTCTAATTTAGTGGTCTTAAGTGGGTAGGATTAATTTCTAATTTTTCCATAGTTTATTGGGCTCCTTTGGAGCTAATATTGTGTCTTTTTATTTTTTTGTAATTTTCGGTGCGATTTTGCACTATTTTTGGTCTTAGGGGGTATTTTGGTCATATGTTTGAGAGGAGATTTATTAGGGTTCTACCTCTATAACTAAAAATGTAATCTCAAATTTTTAAGAGTTAATGAAGATGTTGATTATCATGAGATTTGCAGCCGTCTTCTTCCTCCCTTGAAGGAATAGGGCGCGAAGCCCTAGGCGGGGTGTGAAACCCTTCCCACAACTCCATCATCCACCCTTTCCCACCATCACCATCACCATCGTCACCTTCTTCTTCTTCTTCTCTTACGTCTCTCTTCTTCCCTCTCTTTCTTTTCTCTACAACTCCACCACCGCAGCAAGGATTCCACGCAGCCCCCTCTGGCCGGATCACGCCACCACCGCCAGCGGCCCCTACACCCTCGCGGCCTCAACTGCGACGCTCGCCATTCCCTGTGGCAGCCCACCACCACCGCAGATCCACTGCCCAGGCCGTCGCCTTCGGACACCTCACCACTACTGTCGCGCACTGCCCTCCCGTGCCACCTTTTCCCCCACTGCAAACGCCCTTCCCCTCCCCTGTGGCAGCCTCGCCACCGCGAACCCCTCCCCTTCTTTGGTCACGTCGGCCACCACCTGCCACCGCCCCCTCCTTCACCTTCTTTCCCTTCTTCGTGCCCCACCTGTCACCCCCCCCCCCCCCACATCCTTGTCCCTTCCTCGCCATCGACACCCCCATCTCCTCCATCTTCTCGCATCCTTGTCCCTTCCCCGCTATTGACACCCCCATCTCCTCCATCTTCTCACATCCTTGTCCCTTCCTCGCTATTGACACCCCCATCTCCTCCATCTTCTCTTCTTCTTCCTTCCTCCTTTCCCCTTCGCACAGTCACCGTCCCCCATCTTCTTCCTTTTTCCCCCTTCCCACTAGACCTTAGCCTGCCAGCCGCTTGTGCACACATACTCCTGCCCCCATCTGCCGTCGTACCAGAGGTAGCCCATCACCGTTGCCGTGGATGCTGGACCCTGCCCCGTCACCGGATGCACCCATGGCTTGCTTGCGTGCCGTCGCCGTGGAACCACCTCCTCGGCCACTGTCGCCACAACAGTCGTGTCTGCTGCCTGCGTGCACCTCCAATGGGGCCGCCCTTGGTCCGCCCCTCCCGGCCAGCGCCCAGTGGAGACTGGTCACCTTTCACCACCGCCAGCCATCCAGGCTCCCTTGGGTATCGTCGCCAGTCGCTTGCAGAACCACTAGCGAACTTGCAGCCGCCATCGCCTGCGGCCAACCACATGCCACAGTCCGCCCCTTCCCTGCCCTCTACGCCTAGCCCGATGTCACTGCCTTGGCCCGCCACTACCACCGACCATCGCTCTCTCTTTCCTCTCTTTTCCCCACCCTCTTTCTCGGCCGTCGACGCTGTAGCCCCACTATAGCAGTAGGGAACCCAAGCTTTTACAGTATAACTTGGGCCTAGCATCACCAACTGAAGCCCATTCGGAGATTCTATCCTACATCAAAAACTATAGAGTACAGAACTACAAGTGCAGACAAGTAGGTGGCTTTGTAGCAGTAGTACCCCCGCAACCTTCTAGCCTAGCTTTTTTTTCCCCTTCCTTCTTGTCCACTAAACTAAGCATCAAATTGCAAAGAGAAGACATCAACCACTGTCAACTGACGTACTTGGTTCTTTCCTTCTTGTCCATTAAATGAGGCTTCAAACTACAAAGGTAGAAGACTCACTTTTGCTCTCTTGTATCACAAAGGTGTTGTGACCCACTAACCTAGTGGATATATAATATTGATGTTAGCTGTTCTAGTCTTACGGGTCACGGGTCAACCTGAACGTTACACGATTGACCCGTGGCCCACTAGCCTATCCGGGTCAAGGTCCGAGTTGAGTTTTAAAATATTGGCTCCAGGTCGAATTAAATCTCGACCACATGCTTTTCGCACTTGATCTACAACCCAATCATGATTATATATAAATATTGTGACAATTCTACCCATATCCACAATCTTCTTCACCATGCTGTGTTTTGTCACAACTTCAAACATCAAATCAATACAATATGCAGTGCATGGAGTCCAAAAAGAAAGTACTTATCATATAACAATTTACCTGCTTTCTTGTAATTGCTAACATTATCTGTAACAATCTGTACAACTCTCACCTTTCCAATTTCTTTAATATTGTCCTCCACCAACATCATTATGCCATCAACATAGTCTAGAAAAAGAACATGACATGTGTTGTACACTATGAAATTAATGATGGACATTTTTGTAGGTCCTGTCCACCTATCACATAACAAAGAGCACTCGTGTACATCCCAATGTGGTTCCAACTTCTTAATTTCAGCTTCCATTTCAAGAATCAATTCGTCGAAATGTTTTTCTAAGATCTTCTTAGGGGTGGGTGTAAGTAATCCATGACTAAGTTGTTGAGTTTCAGTTATCATATTCTTGAAATGATGGTCCCCTATAACATTGGCTGGAATATGTTTAAAAATAAGAAATTTTGATACCATCTTTCCAAGGGACTTTCTGAAAGGTTCGTTACTCAACATTGATTGTATTCTTTGTTACTTGGCATCATCAGATTTGTATTTTCTAGGCTCTGTTTGTGACTCAACAATCCTCATACTTGAACTATGGTGCATAAAATCAGCTCTATGTTATCAAAAGCGTGCCTAGGCACTCGCCTAGGTGATTTTTGAGGCGAGTGGCTCAAACGCCTCACTCTCAGGAGGGGTGATCCCAGGAGATCTTGATTGACTTATGTATTTTTGTTTCAAATATTGATTGTATGTATGTATTTTCGCTTCAAATCTTGATTGTATGTATGTATTTTCGCCTCAAATCTTGATTGTTGTTAATTTTATTGAAAATCTTGATTGTATGTATGTATTTTTTGTGATATGTGGACAAATATTTATATTTTAAATTATATATATTTTAATAAAATGCCTCAAATGCCTAGGCCATTGCCTAGGCGTTTGAGGCATGAGGTCACCCCTTGGTCACCTCGGTCGCCTCACGCCTCTGACTACATAGAATTAGCTATGCCTCATTTGGGTTTCTTACTAGTTCCATTAATACCAGCTCCAGTCTTATGCCCTGTTTGGCTTTCTAGCACTTCTTCACAATCATTAGACTCGCTATCATCATCATCCTTTCCCATTTGACGCAACCCTTCCGTGATCAGTTCTCTATTTCCCTTAACCCTCATAGCTTTCTTGCCCCTCTGTTATTTAGACTCTTTTAATTATTTTCAGACTACAGATGGACAACTCGAACACTTGCTTACATCTTGTCCTTTTTCTCCAATCAAATGATTCTTTAATCTTGTAACACCACTTGTCTTCATTACCTTCTCACAAAAATTACATTCTAACTCCTTTCCTGTGGCTCCCATATTGCCAACCTTTGTCTTGAGAAGACATGTTTTTAATAGAAATGAAATATAAATAATAAATAATATTTAAATAAAAAACTCAAACAACACAATCTCTCAATCATTTCGTATACCAAAAGTAACAACAATATGAACAAAATAAATATTATGAAGTTATACCTTCTGAAATTCAAGCAATTCTTCTTCAAGAATTTGTTATTTTCCCCTATGTTATCAAAAGCTTGCCTAGGCGCTTGCCAAGGCGTTGGACGAGGTGATGGCAACTTGCCTCGTCGCGGCAAGGTTTGCTTTAGCGATCGCCTCAATCGCCTCACCCCACCTCGGCACGCTCAAGACGCCTCCCCGGCCTCGGTCCATTCTTGCCAGCCTGTTTTGCCATTCTGGATCTGCGTATCGGCCTTTAGTGACTCGTCCAAGACCCGCTAACCTCATTTAGGCGGATCCGGGCTATATAAACGCCTTGATCCGGAGAGTTTCGATCCCCGATCATTTCCTGCCTTCCTCTCCCATGGCGAAACCCTAACCCTCGGCTTCCACCCCCTCTCGTGTCCCCCCTTGTGGCAATCGGTGTCTGGCGATTGGCCGCCAGCAGGCGGCGACCATCGAGCGGTGACCCTGAGTGGACGACGGCGTCTCCCCATCTCTCTTTCCCAGGCAGCAGGCCTAGGTAGCTCTCTCCCCCCTCTCTCGTACCCACCCTCTCTCTGTGTCCTCTCCCTCTCTTTGTCTCTCTCACGCACAGACACACACACACACCCCTCTCTCACTCTCTCTCTCTCTCACACGCGCTGACACATAGAGAGGGGCTCGGCCCCTCTACCAATATGTCTCACTCTATCTCTCCCCCTTTCCCTCTCTCACTCGCTCACACACTCTCTCTCTCTCTCATGCACACACAGCACACACAGCACACAGAGCCCCTCTCCCACTCAGTCTCACTATCTCTCTCACACACTCTTCCACACGCACACACATAGGGGCTCAGCAGTCAGTCCTGTCCTCTCCCACTATCTCTCTCTCTCTCTATCTACACGCACACTCAGAGAGAGGGGTCGAGCCCCACTCTCCCACCGTCTATCTCACTCTCGCTCACACTCGCTCACTCTTTGTCTTGCCCTCTCTCTCTATCTCTGACTCTCACAGACTCTCTCTCTCTCTCTCTCTCTCTCTCTCTCTCTCTCTCTCTTTGTGTTTGCAGCACTGCAGGGCAATCGATGACAACAATCTCGGTTCTGTTTGGAGAATTTTGGGCAACAAGGAGCTGAAGTAGTCAGTAAAATATAAATTGTTTTATATTTACTTTTCAAAAAAAATAAAATAATATGATATTTAGACATATAGTTTAATTCTTGAATTATATATATTTATTTAATAAAATTTCTCCTCAAATGCCTCAAACACCTTGGCCATCACCTAGGTGTTTGAGGCGTAAGGAGACCCCTGGTCGCCTCGCGCCTCTGACTACATATTCTTACAACTGCCGCCTTGATCAACAACTTCGATGAATTAAACTAAGACAATTGACAAAAAAAAATATTAACATGAAAAACTCAAACTAAGACAACGCCCCCCCTCGCTCTCTATCTCTCTCTATTTGTCTCCCTCTCTCTGTCTGCCCCCTTCTTTCTCTCTCTCTCTCTCTCTCTCCCTCCCTCCCTCTCTCTCTCTCTCTCTCTCTCTCTCTCTCTCTCTCTATCTGTCGCCCTCTCTCTGTGTGAAACAAAGAGAGAGCAGGGGGCAGTGGTGAGAGGGGGTGCTTTCTGTTAGAGAGAGAGAGAGTAGGGGGCAGGGGAGAGAGACTGTGAGACAGAGGGAGTAGGAGGCAGGAGAGAGAGACTGAGAGATGGAGACACAGTGGGGAAGGAGGGATGGGGAGAGATAGAAGGGGGCAAGGGAGAGAGAAGAGAGAGATACAGAGAGAGGGGGTAGGAGAGAGACAGAGAGAGTCGGCTCTCTCATTGTCAGTCTGTCTCAGAGAGAGGGGAAGGAGGGACGGGGGAGAGAGAGAGAGAAGGGGGTAGGGGAGAGAGCAAAGAGAGGGGGCAGGAGACAGACTGAGAGAGAGAGAGAAAGTAGAGATGCCTCGCGGCGATCAGGTCGTTGGTGAGTCGGCAAGGATGGACGACGACAAGAACCAGTACGGACGACTGTGATGGTGGCTGCAGACGGCTCAACGACAACAATGGTGGCGACGGTGGCTGCAGATGGCGACGATCGTGGTGATGGCCAGCGTAAACTGTAGGGAGAGTCGGAGAGGAAGGGGGGTATCGGGGGTTCGAGGTAAGGATTTGGGCCTTTGGGGATCGGGGGTCACTTTAAAGGGGATATGGGCGTTCGGATCTCGTAACGGGTTCATCAGTTCAACTTGCCCACAGTGATGCCCGACATGTCGAGACAGGTGAAACTCGGGGGCTCTATTTCTCGCGGAGCCCCCGAGACCAAGATCTAGTCGAGATCTCAATCTCATTCTATGGTAGAGGTATTATAGGAGGGTTAGAGATTGGGATGTGACACCATCCTCACGCTACAATATATCACCTATTTGGAGAGGTATCCAACAATGTCGGGACATCATTGTTTGTAGCATGGTTCGCCGACTCGGGTCGACTCGGGCGTACCGTACCAGATCTGGGAAAATCCGATACGTTGCCGATCACCCCCAGGATCGGCCGAGTCGAGCCGAGTCACAGTGTGTGAGAGAGAGAGAGGAGGGGGAGAGGGAGAGAGAGGGCTGAGTCGGTTGCGACTCGGGCGTACCGTATCGGATCAGGAAGATCCCGATCCGATACGGATCAGCGAGTCGGCGAACCCTGGTTTGTAGCATTAGGATAAAATTGGGAATGGTCAAAAGTGCTTATTTTGGAAGGATAGGTGGTGTGGTGTGGTGACCATACACTTGAAGACTCCTTTCCGCAACTTTTTTTCATTGTATCTGCCCCTTTGCCCTGATATACAATTATTTTGACACAACAATTATGGGGGATTTGGCCACCTTCTCGTAGGATGAACCTCACGGACGAGGAAAAGGATCAGCTAGAGAGACTACTCCTTCTTGTAGAGTATGCCCCAGATTACAGCAAAAGTGATCAATCGTGGTGGAGATGTGAGATAGATGGGCGGTTCTCAGTTAGGTCAGTGTATAATTTTATCTCAGATGGAGAAGTGCGTCATCGTCTTGCCCCACGTATTTGGGCCATGAAGTGCCTACATAAAGTAAAGATTTTTATATGGAGGATCTCACATGGGAGGTTGCCAACTTGTGACCGACTGGCTCCATTATTCACGAGTATAAACACCCCCTGTTGATTGTGTGGATTGGAGGAGACTTTGGATCATCTTTTTGCAACCTGCTCTTTCTGTCAGGGATGCTCGGACAGATATTGTAACGAGGATCCACTGTGCATCGAGCACCCATGACAGTGTGCAGCAACTTCTTCAGGTCTGGCATAGAAGATGCATGTTGAAGGGAGACACTCATATGGTGGCTAATTCTGTATGCCACCCTATGGGCCTTTTGGGGTGAGAGCATGGATGGCAGTTTCGGCTGAAACGTATCAGTTTCGGACTGGAACGATCTGAAACTTACCTGTTGAAACCAGACGAAACCAAAACTCTTTCAGTTGGCAAAAAATAATATTTTATTTGGTTTCGGGCCGAAACCGAATGGTTTCAGTTTCACACCCGGCCGAAACCGACACCGAAATCGAAACTATCTTCTTTGGGAGAGAGGAACAACATAATCTTCAGAAGAAAAACAAGAGATGCAGATGGCGTGGTCTCTTACATTTGTGAGAGTTAGAGAGTGGGCCAGCAATCTTTGTAAGTTGTAACATAAACTCACAGAACTCGTCCTTTTTTGTTTTGTTGGAGGGATAGTGAGTCACACACTCTCTTTAGTGTGGGTACTTTTTGTATAGGGATCTTCGGGCATTCCTTTCTGTACATGTATATTTCTTCTTTTCATTTAATACAATTGTGGTACCATCCACTTTGAAAAAAAATAATCAAGCACCTCTTGTCAATATCAATATCAAAATTAATATTGATAAAGGTGTTTGACACAGCAACCAAACAACCCCTACGGTGTCCTCTGAGATTTCATGAGCTTAAATTGGGCAATCAAGCATGTATTTTTGCTACTTTCAAAATGTTTATTGTAGGATTATTGACAGACAATCTGCTGCCCAAAGTTACCTTGGCTAGATGCATGGTGTCTTGTTGAGTATTGATATGGGAGAGGCTACTGGTTATTGAAATCTGCCACATTCTTGGAACCCTTCATTTGATCTAGCTGCTCCTAGAGCAATGTGATAAGGCTTATGATCATGATGAGATTTTTTTATTGTATTTAGTTTCAATGGCAGCACAATTGCATTAATAATAGAAAGTATTACTAAAGAGATCACGTGCTCTTCCTCCTGCTTTTCAGGTTCTTAAATCACTTTCATGACACTCCTTGCATTGCTTTACTTTCTTTATATCACTCCATAGACTGACACATCAATTTCTTTAACATTCTTTTTTGCCTCATGTCCCGTCTCACTATTCTTGCAGAGCAACCATATGACAGCATACCTAATTTCAGTGCTGCAGATGCTTTAAGACTCACTGGGATAGGTCGAAATGAATTTATTGATATAATGAACAAATGCAGATCCAAGGTATTATCTCTCCTCCCCCAATGGCGACCTGTAATTTTCAAAAGTGGAGTCCTTTTCAAGTTTTTTTTTGAATTTGAATCGCTCATATCCACTTTTCCATTGGGCATTTTTTCCATATGCACCATCAGTCAACTTACTATACATAGATGCATAATTCTGCAACTTTTGTAGATTCCTATGATTATGCAGTTGTATGCAAGTCCTTGTTGCAACTTTTGTATTTCACCCTCAATGAAACCAGTTTTATTGTCTTTCTACTTGTTTTTTGCTTGCTGCAGTTTGAACTCAGTACACTAACGACAAGAGGCATGGAACTTTTTCCTCATATTTTTGAGTTATATATACTTTACGGAAGATGACTTTAAGGTGGAATGGATGCACATCAGAGATGTTCCATGTTGTATCTTTTGCATATACTCATCATTACCTTTTATCACAGTTACAAGGAATTCAGTTACACCTTAAAGAATGTCAAATTTCACTTCCTATTTCTCTCGTGTATCTACTTTTACCTTAAGTTGTCATTCAGAGTGTTATAAACGGAATGTCTCTTTTATATAGGGGTGTAGAGGGGAGTTTTGTGATCACTCTCCTTCTACTTGTACATGCTTATCTTTTATATATGATGTGTTACCATCCACTTTCAAAAAAAAAAGGAATGTCTCTTGCTTTTCTTTCATGCATTCCTTTCCTATGTTGCTGACTATTTCTTTGTCTAGAAGTCAACTTTCTCTTTTTTCCACCGTCGAGTTCTTCATTTCAGTCCATGAATTTTTGCCCTAATATTTGTTATAGAAGAAGATGTAGTTTTCATTCTATTTGGGCAAGTTTATAGTTTTCATGGTGTACAGCTACCATTTTCTTTCCTTGCACTATGCAGAAAATTATGTGGAAACTGAACAAGTCAATAGCTAAAGAATTATTGCCTACCCAACCTGTCAATTTTTCCATTGATCCATGGTGGGGAGTTTGTCTTGTGAACTTCACACTGGAAGAATTTAAGGTACGTATTATCCTGGTACACTGTTGCTAATACATGCATATCCTGATACCATTTTACCACTCTGAACCTAAAAAATGTGTTATTATTCAAAGATGTTTATTTAGAAGAAAAAGTACTGTGTGTTACTTGCATAGCTTCAAGGTACATATAATTAATTTACATATATTCATGGTACATGTAATTAATTTATCATTGGTTTTTTTGCTCTGCAGAAACTTACAGAAGAAGAAATGGCAACTATAGACAAAATTTGTAAGGAAGAAGTAAATTCATTTGTTCTTTTTGATCCTGACATTGTAAAAGGTCTTTACCAACGAGGACTAGTCTATTTTGATGTCCCTGTTTATCCTGATGATCGTTTTAAAGGTATCTAATTTTTGTTCGCCCTATTTTTTTCCTCCTGTATCAATTGTTTCTCATTTAATTGCTAGAAAGCGGAAACTATCAATTACTTCTCGTTAGATAGGCATATGTAGAACTAAGCGGGTGTCTTGTTTGGTTCCAAACATTAGGCAAGAAAAGATTGGCTTACTCTCATGCAGTGCTTGGCTGGGCAGTGGGCACCACCATTACATGCTGAGAACATAAGGATGATGATGTGGTGCACTTGCTTTTCCTTGTTCTGTCTTGGTGTGCAATGTGAGTTTAGAAGTTCGCCCATGCACTGGCATAGCCTCTCATAGGAAAGGTTTGTCTTGGTCCACTGCCCATGTCTGTTGTTGAGGGGCGAGTTAAGTTTCCTATTCACCTCAAAATGTTTGTTACTGTGGACTAGCTGATTTCTATGCACATGATGTAATAAGTCATTGGTGAAAGATTTGGCATTTGAGTGCCAAAGCCAATTGGGAAACCTGAAAATCTTAGTACATCAGGCTGATATTTAAGGATTAATTGCCAACAGAATTTCTTCAACAGATGGTGTGAACTTCTGCAAGTCAACATGATTGGCTCTGATACATCAACACGATTGGCTCTGGTACAAAAGTCCCTGATTTGGACTATAGCCTATATAGAGGGTTGGCTTTTTAGGAGTTTGGTGAGCTAGTGTGAGATGCTTTGATGGGCTTTTCTGCATATGTTTTCTTAAGAACCTATGTATCTTAGAACACTGTTGGCATCACGGAAATATTTTCCCTCTTTTTGGAAGAGAACAAGTAAAGAGGGTAAAGAGGAGTGCACATATAGGGGATGTATGAATAGCCTGTGCAGGGTTTATTCCGTGAGCGCGCATCGTATCAGACGATTTGGGTTCGGATGTTGGATCTTTTTCCACTGACCGCAGTCAATGTTGATTTACATCGTCTTAATGTCCGAACACCTTTTTTTAACTGTCAAAGAAATTTTGCTCTTTTACAAGAGTCTTGATATCGAGGGCATACTTGCTTGCAGGACTCAAAGCTAATTTTCACTCACCACTGAAGAATTAATGTAATTAGGGTTCCATCAAGGGCCGCTAGGTTGGGCGAGAAACCCTACGATTTGAGGACATAGTTGCAACTTTGCAGGAGCAGTGGCCATTTTTGAAGTATCGGGAGGTTTCCTAGACTCCAGGGATATTTTGGTAATTTTAGGCTTCTAAGGATATTTTGATAATTTTACCAGGTTAGGGGCATTTCTGAAATTTCTGGGTTGGAGAGAAGGTAGGGTAAAATCCCTGACTCTTCGAGGCATTGAGGCCATTTTCAGACAGTTTTGAAGGCTACTAGGCCATTTCTAGGTCATAGGGGTATTTTGGTAATTTTATCAGACTCCACGTAGATCTAGGTCTGATGCGACACTTAAGTGTAGGACTGAGCTGACACGGTCCCTAAGCGGAAGGAGCAACAAGGGGCTTCATACAAGACACACGTGTGTTGATTTGCAAAGGGAGGGGTACGTACAATTTTCCGGAAGTCGGGAGTTCTCTTATAATTTTTTCTTGACCGGTGCACAATAAAAAGAATTGTTGAGTACATTTATGATCTAAGTGAGTATAAGGGTTGTCGGCGAGTTGTCGATTGTACATGAAAAGTCTCTGCACTGACGCGTGATGTAGGGGCATAGCCCCAATTACAAAAGTTTGCAAGGCAAAATTGCAAATAAGAGGACTTATGTTTCTCACAGTTTCAGGAAGGATGTTTTCGTAATTCTCCTATTATATGAGTGGAACTACGTAATTTAGCTGTCTCGGGGGCATAGAAACTTACAAACATGGCCCACAGAGGGGTGTAATTACAAATATAATCCTTAGGGTCATAAATACAAGGCCCGGAAAGATATCACCTACCCTTCAAGGGCCAAAAACAACGAACAAGGTTTCCGTGTGAAGATGTCTCGCGATCGTAGTCCGTAGATTTCTTCTCGATCAAGATGCTTCCTTCTGGACCCTCAGGGGTCTATTTATAGAAGTTGGAGGGCCACCCGAAGGTGATTGAACCCATACGGGGTGAACGGGGTAGAAATGACCTCGGGAGGGTCTTTTTTCCTTTTTTTATTTTCTCTTTTTTTTTTTTTGAGAGAGAGAGGGCGACAGGGTCGAATGACCCCGGAGTCCCACCCGGGGTCAAACGACCCCGGGCAGGGCCCATCGGGGTCGTTTGACCCCAGGCGGGGCCCACTGGGGTCGCGTGACCTTGGGGGGGTCCGCCCGGTCACGCGCGGGGCTGCTGGAGGTCGGGTGACCCCAGACTAGTCCGTTCGACCCCGGTCGGGTCCCTTGTGCCTGCTCCTTTTTATAAACCTTTGGTTTTGGTTTTTTCTCAGCCTTTTTCTCACAGCACGCCGCGTGGAGAGAGGAGGAAGTGTTCTCCTTGTTCGTTTATCATCTTCCCCGCGCTGTTAGCCAAGAGGAGGGAGTTTGTGTTCATCCGAGCGGCGTGGTACACGTGCGTTGGACTTCTCCGGAGGTGTGTACGCCATCCCTTGCGCCCTCTTTCTTTGCTGCGAGGGTTTTCTTTGTTCATCCAGAACATCCAAGGGGGAAAAACCTCGCCTCTCGAGATCTTACCCAGAACCATGCGATCCTGACAATCGTTGTGGATTTAGTTCGGTTCTCAATCGCCTCGTTTGCTACGAGGGGTTTAGAATTGAAATAAAAGACGGGCCATGGAGTTCCG
Source organism: Amorphophallus konjac (assembly GCA_022559845.1). Lineage (NCBI taxonomy): Eukaryota > Viridiplantae > Streptophyta > Magnoliopsida > Alismatales > Araceae > Amorphophallus > Amorphophallus konjac. The sequence goes on along the minus strand of CM040122.1, from coordinate 410,213,916 downwards.
TCATGTGGAAATATTCCACGGAGCGGCGGTAGGTCAGATGTTGAACCCCAACCAGCTCGAGGGAAATGCCTCAATTTATCCGAGACAAATAGTGGGTGCAACAAACACACTGGAATTTTTATACAAGACATGCCTGTATGGTAATAGTATGTGATTATCCCCTTAGTCATTGTCTGTCCAACTGTTCTAAGGAGAGCTTTTGTATAATGATCATTCTTTGGGAAGCTTTGTCATCTGGAGCTTTTTCACATATATATGATTTTTTTGAGGTTCTATGAGAAATTTTACTTTGCTTATTTTATGGGAATACTCAAAACAAATAACATATTTTGCATACCATTTTATCTAGATAGGTGAAACATCCTCATGTTTCACACTGCTTGTCACATGTATTCTTTAGACACGCGATGGAGTTGAATGGATCTGATTTGCCCAACCTCAATCAAATTAGATGTACATGAGAATCACGAAGATGGAATCCGTCTGTAACAAATGGTTTCCCTGATGCATGCCATTATGCTAGTTTCCTATTGTAGACTTCCCACATATACCTTTGGTAGGAGACATTAACTTTTTCAACTCTCATCCCCTTTTAATCATCTCACACCTCCTGAGAGCTGCCTGACTGCCTTCTTATTCCCCACACAGCAATTATGTAGCACTATCTACCACTCTTTTCTCAACACTTATTCTCTGTTAGACCACTTAAACAAGACTTTAATGCTAGTTATTTGGATTCTCCTAATCCTGTTGAAGTTATGTGAGTCTTGAACATGTTTTGGAAAGTGAAAAAAAGGCAATGCAAGTAGCTGCATCCTATGGACTGTCCTGTGGCTATGAGCTGTGAGTACTATGCAGTTCCAGGATAAACACTTCAATTTGTGGTTTGGGCACCTTCCAAAAAAGGAACTTGCTTCAAAGTTGAAGACACTTGAAGCAACCTTTACTAGAGCCAGCCTTCCAACCAAGGAACGCTGTATCAGATCTTGGCTTTGTCTTGGGGTGGGGGTGGGTTGGAGAGAAGATCAGAGAGATCTTGGGGAAATCTTGGGAGATTGGGAATGGCAACCAAATATCATGATAAACTTGTATTTTTAAAGGAAAATATTTTATTGATTTAGTTAGATATGATAAAATCAGCACATTTAACCACTCCACATGATAAACGTAACAAAGTAATAATAGAAACCATGCAAGATGCATTCAGGAGAATGCAAAAATGTACTGATCTGTATGCAGACATCAACTAATTGCTAGGTGTGAAAGATCGGGGATCGGGATCGGATCACGCCGATCCGGATTCAATCTGGATCGACTGGATCGGGCGATCCGATCCCGATCCGTAACCGATCCAATATTTTTCTGATTTTTAAAAAGAAAAGGGTAACATGTGTTTATATCATTGTGGAAGGACTTATCTACAAATTTCATCACCCCTCCCTTTTCTTCTCGAAAGTTCCTTACCCCTTTACAGTGCAGAGCTGACGCGTCGGCTCCTCCCCTCTGAGGAGGAGGCAGCGACAAGCTTCAGCGGCAGCGGCAGCAGGAACAGCAAGCCAGTGAGAGTGTTGGCGGCAGTGACGTCAATGCAGCCATAGGTGCGTCTATTTGTTTCGCCCCAACCCGTTTCATTTTTCTTCTTCGATCCTCCTCCATCTTCTTCTTCTTCGACCCCTTCTCCATCTTCTTCTTCTTCTTCTTCTTCTTCTTCTTCTTCTTCTTCGTCGTTGTTGCCACCGATTGTTTTTCTGCTTCTCTCCTCTCCGTTTTTTTTAAACAAACCCTGGGATCAGTCCAGATCGGCTGATATCGGCCGATCCTGCATGGGGATCAGCCGATCCAGTCTGATCTCTATCCGATCCGCTCCTGCCGACTCCCAAGGAAGAATCGGGATCGGAGGGGTCGGGTTCGGCTCAATTGGGCCTAAAACCGATCAGATTGGCCGATCCCGGCCGAATCGATCCAATTCTTCCTTCCTTGACTAATTGATATCAAATTAAGTCACTGTAGCAACTCATAACAAGGAATTTAGGATCAGCTGACTTATGAAAGTGAGCCAATTCAGTTTTAAAAAGTATACATTTCATAATTAAAAAGGCTTTTAAAAATAAAGAAGTCTTCTATATGAATAAAAAATTATGTAAGCACATCTTTATATATTTTCACCTTTCTTCTAATCAAAACCTAATTAGTGAAGACAGGTCAATTCATAAAGGAACTGGCAGACACAAGTTTGATATGGCTGATTTGGACTAATTCTTAGTCAGACCTATTTTCGTTCATATTTTTTATTTTTTTAGTTTCAGGTTGGGATCAGTCTTAAAGGCTGAAGTCAGATTGGTCACTGCTGATCCTGATCCAGTTCAGTTGATCCTGCATTTCATGAGTCATAAATACAAACAAGAAACAGCCACAAATCAATAGAAATGCAAGGTAATTTAAAGAAACGGAATGATTAAAATACAAAAGGAACCATAGACACTTTTTAAACAATTTAAGATGTAAATCCATTTCATGCACCTTGATCGTTCCTTGCTTGTCCCTTCTCTTTTTTCTCCTTCATCTACTTCTTTCCTTTGACTGTTCTTCTTTTTTTTCCTACTCTTTCTTTGCCTCCAATACCATCAGATTTTGGTGGCTAGGCTGGAAAATGATGGTGCCAATTGTCAGGGATGATCAGTGCCAGATTTTCTTTTGGTAGGTGGGCAGGGGAGCGTGGTGTGCCTCCAACTGCTACTTCTCTTCTTCTGTGAGCAGCAGAGGTGTAAAAGGGGGACTTTTAAAGCAACCCTCCTAAATTGATCTGGCCAGTCCAAGTTGAATTTAGTTTGGATCTGCTGGTTTTAGTCTGAGTTTGACCAACTTCTTCTTTGTAACATTCTGTGGCCTGGATTTGTTTTCAGGATCAAAATTTGATTTGTTTTGGATTTTCTTTTTAAGTTTACCAGCACTATATAATGATCAGTTTCCATCGTACAAGAAAAGAGTCTATTTGCTTATTCTCCTTGACTATGACTATTTAGGTCACAAACATGATTGGAGCTATGAGAAACCACAACCACAAGACTATTGGAAAGGTCACTTTCAATATTTCTCATACTTAGTCTTTTGTATAGATGTACTTTTATGAGAAACTATGCCTTCAAGGAAGTTGGTGACCTGATGACAGGGGTTCGGTGACTAAGTCCTGGTGAATAGCAATTGTAACTATAACTGTTCTACGGTAGTGGAAGTCCGTTCGTGTGAATTCTGACTTGTGCAAAAGGGTAACAACATTGGCTGTCTGTAATGGAGGCTTGGTGAAATAAACTAAGATGGTTTTCATTAATACTCTCTTTCTCCCACTTGTGGTACATGAACTCTAGTTATATTTAGAATCTCCTTATGTTGCACGAGTTTAACTAATAGAATTCTATCACCCGCTTGATTTTTACATCTATCCTTGAAATATTTGTGTATGGCAATGGCTTTTGCGTTTGCTGTATTTTACCCAATTCCTTACAACCACTCTATGTTAACCTTCTTGTATCCCTCACTAGGTGATGACAATTAAACCTACAAGGTTAACTTCTCCATTTGGTGGTGGAGACCACTGACCACCCAGTGAGGTGTGGGGGCTGATGTGGCTTCTATGCATTCCATTGGATCGAGAATTGCACATGTTTCAGATGTTGGAGGCACCCATTTGGCCTCTTCACCTACATGTGGTAGGGTGGGTGTGCAGTGAACCCCCCCCCCCCTTCCAGGGGTCTTCCTACCCTGATTGCGTGGGTGGGGAGGGGTGTTGATACTCCCTTCTTCACACTCACCGGGTAGATTTCCCAGGCTGGTGAAAGTTGGGAAGCCCCCAGTAGGACTTCCTCACCTGAGTGGAGACTCCACCCTAGTGGGGATAAGAGTCGATCCTGGTTCTCTCTTTCCTGCTTTCTTCTATATATGTGAGAGCTACATGTGGAGACATACTTTTTCTTTCCTTTTTTGGATTTATCTGCTGCTGCCATCTTCCTTCTCTGCCTTCTTTCTTCTTTGACTTATGGCAGACCAATACTCCTGGAGAAGCTGCTCATGTGCTGCTGCTCATGTCATTCTGGGAAGTAAAACCACCCTTGCTGCTGTTATTCTGTTGCTCCAAAGACCTTAACTTAGGTTTTACACTTGTATGTCTTAGTTGACCTTTGTTTTATGCTATTATTTTCCCTGTGTATCCTGTATGATTCGACCCCAGCAAGTTTAGCCTCTATGGTTTAAAGGATGCATATCAATCCCAGCAAGGTTTAAAGGATGCTTTGAAATCTCCATGAATTTATATTCTTTTTGCTGCCTACATTGATGAAGACATCATATTTAATGTGATGCCCTAACAAACTCTAGGTTTAGCGAGCTTGTTTATTGAACCATCTCCAATGTGGACAAACATTATACATCTATCATTATAAAGCCCTAGGTCATCTCTTAGGGTTTTTCCCCCTAAACAAATTCTTCCTTTCTCTATAATGCAATGGTCTGAAATCGGAACTTTGGGGAGTTGCAATCCTAGAGCATGAACATTTTAGGGTCTAACAATGCCCTAACAAGCCCTTTCTCACTGTCATTGCATTCTTGTGTTGATATTATGTCGGTTCTTGGGAATGCCTTAGAAGATTCGATTTAGGATTCGTGTTCTTGTGTTGATATTATGTAGGTTCTTGGGAATCACTATATCTATCAACCTAAGGCAGGGCTGTGACGGATTTGAATCACTATATCTATCAACCTAAGGCAGGGCTGTGACGGATTTGAATCACTATGTCTATCAACCTAAGGCACACTCTCTTCCCTTCTTGTTTGGGCTTCTAACTGGCTACAAAAGTTAAAGGGGCTGTCCAGTGTTGCAAGTCACTTACTGTTTTCCTCCTTTCTGAGAAGCTATTGTTTCTGGTTTTGAATTTCTGACCTCCATGTCAAAATGGAGCAACACTGCCATTGCACTATAGGCTAGAGCTCTTGCTCAAAAGCATATAGCATGCGGTGAACTCTATTGGTGATCAAACCTAGAATCTCTGGTTCCGTGGACCAGTGCATTATCCATTGTGCCATGGAGTCAGTTGTACTTGCTGGTTCTTTACTTGCTAGATCTTTTATACTATATATTTAATTCATTTGTTTTAATATATTTTGTGCTGCATTATATGGCCTGATAAACCTTTTCATCAGTCAACTAACATCTCCCAAGGAGTGTCTTTTTTGGGGTAGTACTCCTCCCTGTTGGGTTGGTTGATAGCTAGTATTTGAGTCATACATTTTCTCTCCAACAAATTCCTTACCTAACTTGTTGCCAGGATAAGGCTTTATTAAAATGATGTTGTGTTGGTTGCTATTACCCAAAGCTAAACGAAACCTTCATAATGTCTAGGTCTCTTGAGGCTGGGATATGTTTGCACGGAATATAGGATTGGAGCAGGGCTCTGGATTGGGTACGTCCCATCCATCCAAACTCAGATCGGATCAGCAGGTCAGGCTGATCTGATGGAAGTGATCCAATAAAGGGTATAAAGGTAAAAACAGATATTTAAATAATGGGATTTTTGCACAAATACCCTCCTTACAAGTTTATTTGGAATTGCTCCTCTTATTTTCATATTATTTTTAATAACCTTGCTACATCCGTCAATAGCTGTTAGCATTCTGTTAAAATCTCTTATGCTTAGCCTTTAACCAGATTTATGAAAAGGCCGAAATACTCCTAATCTTTCATAAACTCTTTCTTTCTCTTCATATATTTATCTCTTTATCTCCCATCCTCTCTCGTTGGCATAATATGTTGATGAAAATAACTCTTTTTACAAAGATCTTTTCATCCAAAAATTCAATTTTATGGACGAACTAGAATATTCTTTGAATCTTCAATGGAAGTTAACTATAGGGGTATTTTTGACACTATATTGATATAAGAAGGTTATTAAAAGTAAGAGATTTTTACAACTATACCCCTATAAAAGTTCGTATTTGCATACACCTTCCTACACACACACACACAAACAAACTCTCACATTGTGAGTCTGGACGATCCGCAAGGCACTCTTGTCCCGATGTCTGTAATTCCAAGACCACAACCATACCAAACCACAAAATACAATTTCAAAAAACACTTCACATAGAACCATACATTCCTTCGATCAAAATATACAATGTCCATGTCTCATACCACGGGACTCCAAAATATCGTTTCATTTACAACAAAAGAACTCAAAATCTACTCGTCCTAAAGATTAGCTCCAAGTCTCCCAAGATCCTCCTCCGGTCGGTCCCTCGTCGGAGCCCATACAACTACTGATCTCCTGAAAAATGGTTAGAACACAGGCACGAGTCCTAAGGCTTAGTAGGCATCAAAACCATTAAAATGCTTAGCATATAGTAGTTACTTTGGTAGACCTCGCGTAGTACGTACATATTAGGCATGCTCTCGGAGACGTTATACATATACATAAGCCAAAGGAAAGAGATTAAAGAATTGGGTAACATTAGCATACAAACGTATTATCACATTTCCTCATTTAAATGGATTACCACATATTCCGGATTACAGAATAGCCCTCATAGCATATCGGGGTAGCGTCATATGGCCCAGCATAACAGATCATAGGAGCAGGCTTCACAAATTAGAGCATAATCGTCTGTACTGACATGCATTTAGTTAGATGAGCAGAGCTAACTACCACCCACCTTTATGTAGTTCATTCCTAGCAAGTCCTAAATGCTCAAAACCACGACATTATGGAGCAACACATAAACTTTACCATAGCGCCCATAAGTGGACATTAGACGAATGGTCTCAACAGAGGGGGCCTGTCGATCCTGATCAACTGCACAGGATCAAGAGTCATTACGCCACCAATTACCAGATCATCGTCCGATTTGGCTTCTGGATTTTCATATGGGTCCATTTGTCCTCGGATTAGGGGGTCTAATTCCCGAGCTGACGCTTACTTCATGGCACCCCACACGCTCCCCTTAACGGTGGCACTGTTCATATGCCTCTTTCATCTTTATCCCTTTTACCAGTTTCATCTGTGTGACAATTCTTTTTACTAAATGATGAATGGCAATATGATAGCTATGGCTCATGGCTAATCAGGAAAAAAATAATAGTATTCAGATTGTATATACGATATCTAGTATGCAAAAGTTGGGTTCTACCATGCATGCTTGCTATCCAAATACGCCCCAAATCGGATTCACAGTCTTCCATGCAAAGGTTTTAATGTACTGAATACCCAAAAATAAAGTTAAAAGAATAGACGTTTATCACATGCCTACCTATATTGTGCGATCTCCAACGGCTGCTAAGCTCTCCTTTGAGCTTCCCTGACTCCTCCACAACACCCCTGGACGTTCCCCACACGCTTGAAGATTCCTAAACACCATAGGGTAGTTCTTCCTAAGCAGGCTTTTACCCAAAGTGTAAGCTAAGCAACCCAAAACTCATTCGTTCTTACCTTCTCCTCTCTTTCTCATGGTTCGTAGTACCTCCCGGTACATACCGGTATCGGGCAGTATGTGTCGGTATAGGATCCGACCAGTCTGGTTCCGCCCTTTTGGTATCAGTATCGGCATCGGCTAGTACAGACTGAGAGGTCGAGAGTGGGAGAGAGTGAGAGAGAGAGTAAGAGGTCAAGAGTGAGAGAGAGAGAGCCAGCGAGAGAGGAGTAACGTCGATCCGCCGAGGAGACGCGAGAGCCTTTCTTACGAAGATGTGAGCTAGGGCAGACTAGCTTGTGTTCGAACGCCGTGGGGCTGGGTCGCTAGGAGGGGGTCTTTTATTCGCCTTAACCGGGTCCTTATCGGGCCAAGTTGCCCGGGCCCAATTCTCTCTCTTTTTTTTGGACGGCACTCAACTGGCCCAGTGTCCAGGGCCCAAGCCTTAATGGGGAGGGAGGGAATGGGAGCCCTGACCGGTATCGATACTGCGAACCTTGCTCCTCATCCCTTTCTTCTATTGCTTCCCTCTCGCGCTAAGTCTAGGTGCTTACGGTAGAAATGAGGTAACATGGGAGATAAATAAGGAAACGAAAGTTTAAATAGGTCGTTGTCATGACTAGTTAGCGGGGAAAAACATATTTAATTCAAATATCTCCACTAACTCTATCGTGCTCTCCACGTGCTAGTGAAACCTCCTCCACCTGTCATAAAATACCTTAGGTTAGCGTCCCCCTCTCTCTCTCCATCTATGGCGGGCGTTGGTGATAGCAGAGGGTCGTCGTCATGTCCACCTCCTTTCTGCTCTTCCTCTTTCCCTGAAAACGTCGGGATCGATGGAGAAGGGGGTACCGGAGTGAGGGGAGGGAGGGGGTAACGGGGGTTGGGGCGGTTTTGTGTGTGTGTGAGAGAGAGAGGGGGGGGTCTCGACAGAGGGGGCAGGGGGGTGCCGGCAGTGGTCTGAGGGGGGTTCGGGGTGGGGGTGAGAGAGAGATGAGGGGTGTTGCATGGGGGCGGAAGGGGGTTGTGGTGCGGTGGCAGGGGGGTGCGATGGAGGGAGGGGGTTATTGGGGTGAGAAGGGGGTGCCGGAGTGAGGGGAGGGAGGGGGCTCGGGGGTGATGTGGTTTGTCAACCTCTCCATTGGCCCCCCGGCGCCCTCCGACCCAAGCATGCCATTCGGGCCCTTCCCCGGGGACAACTATGCCATCGGCTAGCTCTCTCTCTCTCTCTCTCTCTCTCTCTCTTGCTTGCTCGTTCTTGCTGCTGCACCTGCTGGGCATAACTAGCTGTGTTTTTTCACTTTTCTGTTTTTTCTTTTTCATCGCCTGTCATCTATTCATTTACAAAAGACCCCCTACTTTCTTCAGTATTTACTCCAGACCACTAATAGAACCGTAACAATAAAACCCTTACACAAGTTTCCCCACCAAACAACCTTGCCACCGTAGACTTCAACATATTTTTTTAACCTTTGCACAATTGTCCAATCATATTGGCGAATTTATGGGACACTAAAAACATATCCTAATTGTTAAATACTCTTGTTGTATTAATAATATTTCTTCTAACATTTTTTATCTATCTTATTAACTCAATTAAATTAGGTGATGCCATCATAGAAGGTTTGGTGGGGTGGGGGTGTTTAAAAGTCCCCTTCCTATCTTGATCCACAGTTATGGTCTTCAAGTTCAGGAACAGTAGCAGCAATCTTTGAGAAGAAGTTTTCATTGCCTCTGCTACCCGTTTGCCAAAATCCTCCTCATTCTTGTTTTTCACTTTTTCTATTTTCTCTAATTGGAAGAATGTATGAGACAACTAGAGTAGGATTAACGTTAACGGTTTGAAACGGAAAATGCTTGGACTTAATCTGTTAACATCTTAAATTGTTGTACCACCAATGTTCATAAACAACCATTTGTCGTGACATATTTGGATCAGTTCTCTTCTCAGGCTGTCAATCAATCCCATCTAATTGTGATCGGATCCGGCTGATGAGCTGATCTGGGTATTCTGATCCAATTTTAAAGACTCTGGATAACCATAATTCCTTGGTGGTAGTTATTCTTCTATCAGAACAATTATTGTATTAACTTCTTTGGTCATCCTCTGAAGCCATCATCAGCCCACATCTGCTGGGTAGTCTGAGTGCATTGACGTTTAGAAAGATTTATTGTTCGTGAAATTAAGATCTCTGTAACATCAATAACCTTGTATTGCCGACATTAAAATAACTAGATACCCCATTTTGTCCTTGTCAGCTCCAAGTTTATTAATCTGATTTGGTACTCAAGTGGATGTGGGTTACGTGTTTGTGGCTTGTGGAAAATACATAATGGTCGTTTGATAGCCAAATATATTGCCATGTAATGTGTGTGTGATTCCTGGAATCCCTCTGGGCTCTAGGAAATATTGATATTGTGAGGATGCCAATTTTTATCAACTTGGAACACATTAGTGGAGTTTGAACTTTCTTCTTGCATCCTTAAAATAGTGTCTATTATCTTTCCAACTCATTCCTGTGTCCAGATTTTTTTTCATATTTGTCTTTATAGTCACATGTTTACTACTTGTACTGGTGCAGTGTCTAGACTAGAAGGGTTTGTTTCTAACAGGGAGCAGACTTATGAAGACCCCATTGAAGAGTAAGTTCATTCATAGTGCTTTTACATATTTGTCCAAATGCCTCCACATTAATTTCTTTTACGTACCTAGTTGGAAGTCTTAGAATTTGCATCTCAAAAAGAAATATATATATTTTGCAATGCCCAGGTTGCTTTATGCTGTTTTTGTGGTTTCAAGTGGGAATGCAACTGTCGCTGAATTGGCTGCCACATTGCAAGCTGATCTTTTCCAGCTACAATCTGCTGCATCTTTTGCTTGTCGATTAGGCTGGGCAGTCAAGGTGATTGATCCAGCATCTGTTCTTCGGGATTCTACAATTTCAACTGCATATAACTTGCTAAGTGATGATGAAGATGGTCTAAGCATCAGTAACAACTCAGTTAGTGGATCAATGGCTGGTGCTGCTACTCAACATCATGGTCCAAAAATGGGAAGTCATAGTCCATATTCTGGTCCCACCCGTATTGCTTTAATAGTGGATGCTAATATCACATCATATCTGATGATGGGCTCACTTTCTCCAGGTTCATTCACTTATCCTTGATATCCTACTTCATTTTGGGAAATTATACATGAGAATTTGGTCTTAGCTATTTCATGTCACTTTTCTGTGGTCATCTATGAAATTCAATGCTTTCTTCTTTCTCTTTTTCTAACCCCCACTCAGTTTGCATCACTCATTGGCTAAAAACTGCCCACTCAGGGGACAGAAGCTGGCCCTGCTTCGGCTCAGTAAGAGACATTGCTGGTCCTGCTCCAGTAAACTATCTCCATCCACCACTGCCATACATCACAGTTTTTCTGGCTAACTCAGCAATTATGCCTAATTATGTCCATTGCATGGATTGTGGCGATCCAATTGGGGGGGGGGGACTTTCTTGACTTGTCCAAATCCGGCCAGGATCGGCTGAAATTGATCGGATCAGGGAGAATCGGATGGGGATCACCAGGGTCGACCGATCCTGAGGCGATCCCAGCCGAGTCTCCCATATCTAGTGCTTTTTTTTGTAAAAAAAAACTGAATTGGTCCGTATTGGACCTAATCGGATCTAGAAACTATTCGGTCCAATGCAGACCATTGGGATCGCATAACTAAGTGTCTTTTGACACTTTGGCATTTTCTACCTTGATCTCCCTGCCCGCGAGTTCCGTTGGCCCCCCTCCTGCTCTAGCTCCCTGCTCCGAGGCCAGCTGCTGCCGCCGCAGCCCGCCAGTCGTCGCTACCGGTTGCCGCCAGCCAGCAGCCCAACTAGCAGGCTGTCCTCTCTCTCTCTCTCTCTCTCTCTCTCTCTCTCTCTCTCTCTCTCTCTCTCTCTCTCTCTCTCTCTCTCTCTCTCTCTCTCTCTCTCTCTCTCTCTCTCTCTCGTCTATTCTTTCTTTTTTATATACCTCCCCCGCAACCCCCATCACCTAAGGGGTTGAAACCAAGGAAGGCAGTATCGGTTTCGGTACCGGTTTCGGCCGGTTCCGAAACCGATACGTACCGGTTTCGGTATCGGTTTCGGTTTCGGCCGAAACCGGATGAAACCAGTTAAAAAATTAAAAAAGGTAATAATCCTGTCTAGTTTCGGACGAAATTCTTAATGGTTTCATCCGAAACCATTTAAATAATATTTTTTAATTGTTTCGGACCTGCTACAGTGTTTTGGTCCGGTTTCGGATCGGTACCGGCCGAAATGGTTGAAACAGCCAACCAGGGAGCTTCGCCGGTCTCTGCCACCGTTGCCGCTCACCACCATCGGTCACTGGAATCTGCCTGGAACTCTTGCTTAAGGAGATCTACCTCCTTAGCTACATTCTATCCAGAAAATTTTTAAGATTCTAAAAAAATAATAAATGATTGGTGGGTCGAGGATCTACTATTGTCATGTGCTGTAAAATTGATGGAAGTGCCGTTACACAAATCCCCTTAATTTTAACCCTAATTAGGGTTTGAAATTTAAATTTTTGGTGTAATTAGTGTAATTATCATGCAATTGGGTGTGCCAAACACCTTATTGCATTGATTGTAGAGTCATTGCACAATGTTGTGCAATAATTGCATGTAATTAGATAAAATCTCCAACTTCAGCCTTAATTAGGGTTTGAAAATTTAGGGTGTGTAATTAGTATACTTAACATGCAATTGGGTGTCCCGAACACCTAATTGCATTGATGGCAGTGTGATTGCACAGGGTACACACCTAATTGCTTATGTGTATTTGTAATGTTCTTTAGGAATATGGCAGAGCAACCAGAGGAGTAGGAGGTCTAGCATGAGCAAGAGCAGTAGAACATTGATCTTGGTTAGAGGCATGGAACTCTCATTGATGCTCACCAAAAGAGGGTTAAATGCAAGTGGTGAGGAAAGGAGATGAACAGCGGCGTGTATCGCCTAAAGCAATAGCTGTTATTTCTGGAGATGTAAGCAAATGCGAAGCATGCCTTAGTCAAATGAAGAAGGATATTGGAGATTACATGATGGAATAAAAGGGCACAAAAGATTTGAGAGCACAGCAGGATTTAGATCTTCAAGATGAGATTTCTGTCTGTCAAAGAAGGGATTTTTGTTTATTGAAATGCCAATTAACATTGATGAAAATTCAGGTGGTGATCCAAATGACCCTAACCTTAAGTTTCCTGTAGCTCTTCATACGAGTCGTCTTTCATATGTACAAGATGAGGACCGCCGAATGGGTATAGGATCTTCAACAGGTAGATCTTTGCCTCGATCTGATTCTAGGTCTCTTTCTAGGACTTCTTCATTTTATAATGCTGCCGCTATGCTGGGATGTAGAGGTGCTTGGCAAATTTGCATGATTCTCAAGGAGGTCTTATAGACCGATATCTCTACAAAAAATGGTCCACAAAGCAGCCCTTAATCAAGCAAGCCTTGAAAAGAGTGAAAGCTACTGCTACCGCTGCAAAGGATGCATTCAAAGGCATTGTGAAGTGGTTCTTACATGCAGGTGTTCCAGCACATATAGCATCCAGCCCTTACTTTCAAACTATGTTGGATGCAATTGCAGAAGCAAGGCATGGCCTGAAGGCTCCTATACCATGTTACAGTTATGAGGTTGGCCTGGAGCACAAGGTTGCTGAGTCGAAGGAATGGGTGGAAAGTTTTAAAAATGTCTGGAAGGAACATAGTTGGACTATAATGTGTGATGGTTGGATAGGGACAACAAGGAAATCCATGATTAATTTTGTTATATGTTGGGATGAGGGTACAGTTTTCATGAAGTCTGTGGATGCCTCTAATCAGATCAAGAATATGGATTGTTTGTTCAGGCTTATGATGACATGATGGAAGAGATTGAGGAAGAACATGCGATAGTTGTGACTAACAATGAAGTAAGCTACAAGATTGCTGGAAGAAAGTTGATGGAAAAAAGAAGGCAGTTGTATTGGGTGCTTTGTGCAATGCACTCCCAAGACTTGATGATGGAAGATAGGCAAAAACTCATGTTGCTGATTTGGTAGCATAGTCCCAGATGACCACGATGTTCATTTACAGTCACAACAAAATCTTGAATATGGTGAGACAACATATTAATGAACGTGATCTCCATGCTGGCCTCACAATATTTACTTCAAATTTCATATCTTTGGAGTGCCTTAGTAGATATAGACACCAATTGGCCACATTGATCAAGTAGTGAAGAATACTTGGCACATATTGACGCATTGAGGGAGGAGGGTAGAGATCTTGCAAAACAAGTGCATGAATTGATTAGTAGCCTTGGATTCTAGGAAAGAGTTTCTCATTACCTCAAAGTCATAGAGCCTTTAGTACAAGCAATTAGAATGGTTGATGGAGATGATAAAAATTACATGGGATATTTGTATCAAGCAATGGACAGAGCAAAAGAAAATTTGAGGAAATCAATCCTAGGGCATACAAGAAGTGGTAGGTCATCATTGGCAGGAGATCCGAGATAACTCTCCATCATGATCTACATGTTGTTGGTTAGCACTTATTTCATAATTGGCATTCAAGTAGCCTTGAGGACATAGACCATCATTCGGATAACTGATATACTCATGTAAATGTAGGATATTTTTTCAATCCTTGATATCAGTATAGTAACAATGTATACAATGATAACCTTTTCGAGTCTTTTCCTACGGAGCTCCCCTAAGGACTTGTCCCCAAGAGGGGATCGGTCGGTCGCGTGCTCACCTGTTACGGGTGCGGGAGAAGGGGGCACATACGACATTTTTGCATGGCTGGGGGGATGCTCGCCGGGCTACGGTGGGAGGTCCTACATCACGAAGACGTTCGCAGAGGCACTCAAGGGCAAGCCTTCTCCTGGTGCTATGAGTCTCGGAAGCAAGAGGTGCGTTGATGCAGGGGAATATCCGGTGGAATGCGTGCTCAAGTGAGCGGACTGGCTGCGGCAGAGTTTGTTCATCACAGTGGTGGAAGGGGTGGCGGAAGCAGGGGAGGTTGGACGCAGGTTTAAGCTGCTTTAAGCTGCGATACATCTTCTTCTCTGATGCATGTATGGTATACCTCAAATGATGAACCTCCAAGAGTAAGTCATGCCGTAACTCCTCTTTGGCAAAGAGGAACCTCTCCTCTCTGTTTTTATTGTACTACCTCTATTTATTGTTCATAAAATTGGTGGTATAATCTAGCTTTTTTCTAGAAAAAGGAACCTCCTCTTTGGCAAGGGCATGCAATCTACCTCTGAACCAAACTATGCTGTCATCTGCAAATAATCACTTCTCAGTGCCCTCTGTCCTGAAAGGCCCTCGGGGTCCGCAAGGGGCCTGTGATGCTTTTGCTCAACATGGTTTTGGAGTTGAGGGGAGGGGGAAGAGCTCTGTGTTGCCGGTGTTGGTGTCTCAGAGGCCCGTTCTCGCCACAGTTCCTGGTGGCAGTGGAGGACCTTCGCTTGTTACTTCTTCTCTGGCTGAACAACATAATGGGTTTGTTATTTGGGAAGGGAATCAGATGCAGGTTGAAGAAGTGGATCCACTGGCTTCTTGGGGCCCGCTTAAGGAGGATCAATGGTCAGATGATTGTATTAAGGAGATTGGCATTCTGGTGGGTATCTCATTTGATGGCAGGGATGATTGTGTCAGGAAGGCATTGAGGAAAATCAAAAGTGACCTCAACCTTCAGCTAAATGCAAAAAAGAAAGGGACTGGAGGGGGCCAGAAGATTGGTAAGAGGGAGATCTTGTTCCTCAGAACAAGCAGCTGCTTGATGGACTTAGACATAAAGGTGAAGAGGGAAAAGGGAAAAACATTATTTGTTAATGAAGATTGTTTCCTGGAATGTTAGAGGCCTTAATGGGGTTAAGAAAGTCAGGGAGGTTCATGCCATAATCCATAGACCTGGTATTGATCTGCTTTGCATCCCGGAGACTAAGATCGAAAATCTGGATAGTGAGGGGATCAGAAAAATAGGTGGAACAAAGCTTCAGGGTTGGTGCTTTAAACCAGCTGAGGGATTGAAGGGAGGCTTTCTTATTCTGTGGGACTTAAATCTGCTAGAGAGCTTTGAAGAAGTCGTCAATCAGTTCACCATATCAGTGAAATTTAGAGTTAAAAGCAGTGGGTTCAGATCGAAGTTTACTGGGGTTTATGGGCCTGTGCTGAATGATTCAAAAGAGGTTTTTTTCCAAGAACTGTCCAACCTGTATATGGATAACAAGGAAGCATGGTGTGTGGTGGGGGACTTTAATGCTGTTAGACAGCCAGGGGAGAGGGCAAATCAGCAAAGAAGGACCCAGGAGATGGATCTTTTTGAGCAATGGGTGCAATATTCAGAGTTGATAGAGGTGCAGACCGGTTCTTTGTTCTAAGATAGGAGATGGTGATAGGAACTCTCAATCGAAGCTGGATATAATCTTCATAAATGTGCATTGGCAACAAAAATTCTGCAACGCACAGGTCACAGGGCTTCCAAGAATGATGTCAGATCACATCACATCCCGCTGTTTCTCTTTACCAACTCTGATGTACGGCAACCGAGGCTATTCAGATGTGAAAGGGCATGGCAGACATGAGAATTTTGATGCCCTTGTGGCAGATTGGTGGGCTGAAGCTCCTTCCAGCTCTTATGCTTGCCTTAATCTCAGCAATAAGCTTCAATGGGTCAGGGACAAGATGAAAGTCTGGATGAAAGAGAAATTTGGGGAAGCCGCAAGGGTCAGGCAGGGGCTGCTTCAGGAATTTGAAGATCTTGACTTAAAAAATGACAGAGGGGTTCTATTGGATGAAGATAGGAATATAGGATCCGATGGGCAGATCTGAAGAGCAGATATGAGGAGTGGTCGGCCAGAGAGGAAATAAGATGGAAGAAAAGGGCCAAGGAGCAATGGCTTAAAGAAGAAAGCACAACTTATTTCCATGCTATGGCAAGCGTTAAGAAAAGGAACATCGGCATTCACAATATTACTGTTGGTGACATCAGGTTTGAAGATGAAGCAGAGATCCAGAAGGCTATTCTCAAGTACTATGAAAACCTCTTTAGAGAAGAAGAACAATCGAAAGATTAGTGGGAAACCTTTTAACAAATTTTCAGAAGAGGAAGCTCACTCCCTTATCAGACCTTTCTCGGAGGAGGAAATTAGGATTTCTTTCTATGGATGCAAATAAATCCCCAGGACCTGATGGTTTTTCTATGGGGTTCTATCAACATTTCTGGCATATTGTGAAAGACTTTGTTATGGCAGCTGTCCGAGAATTTCAGATTAACCCTGCGGCTGTGAGGTGTTTTAATTCCACATTTCTGGTGCTTATTCCAAAAAAAGGAGAATGCTGAGGCAATCAACGAGTACCGGCCTATTAGTTTGCTGAACAGTACCTACAAGATAACCACCAAGACTTTGGCGAATAGACTGAAGGACAGTAATCAGTTGGCATTCATCAAGGGAAAAATGATCTTGGACAACTATATGGCAGCATATGAATGCCTGCATGATCAGAGAATTAACAGAAAATAATGCTTTCTTTTAAAGCTTGATTTTGAGAAATCTTATGATAGAGTTTTCTGGGATTGTCTGATTCATGTTCTGCATAGCATGGGCTTTAGAAAAGAATGGACTGAATGAGTCCGCTGCTGCATCCAAACAGCTAAATTTTCAGTTCTTGTAAATGGTAGACCTTGTGGCTTCTTTGGGAGCACAAGGGGCTTTAGACATGGGGACCCTCTCTCCCCTCTGTTGTTTGTTTTGGTGGGTCAGGTGATTAGTGTTATGTGGAAGAAAGCACAGGCTTCCAGGCTATTAGCTGGAGTTTCTGTAGGCGGAAGGGGTGATCATCTAACACACTTGCTATATACCGACGATTTGATTTTGTTTGCTTCAGCAGAGGAGCAGGAGATAATCAACTTGAGAGTCATTCTTAGACTTCTAGAAGAGGTGACCGGGTTCAAAATTAATTTTCTGAAAAGTGTTAGTGGGGGTCAACATCAAAGAGGATAAGAAGGATCGTTTAGCTCAAATTTCGGTAGCTAAATGGGGATCCTTCCCTATTAAATATATGGAGCTCTCTCTTACTGTATGGAGGCTCAGAGTTTCTGATTGAAATGGTGTTCTGAAAAAAATTGGTGACTGCATTGCAGGTTGGAAAGGAAGATTATTGTCAGCTGGAGGGCAATGGGTGCTTTTGAAGACGGTTTTGTCTTCCAGTGCTATTTATTATCTTTCTATCTTTAAGATTCTGAGAACTGTTTGTCAAAAGTTGGAGTCTATGAGAGCTTCCTTCCTCTGGAAGGGGAAAGAACCAGGTGAGAAAGGGGGTACCATATTACTTGGAGGTCTGTTTGCAGACCTAAGGAGGAAGACGGAGTTGGTTTGACCCCCATTGATACAATTAACCAAGGCCTTCTTTTGAAAGAGTAATGCTTTGTGTAACACCCCCGGTAATTACACACGGGGGTGTTGCACGTGCAACACTCTTTTTTTTTTTTTGAAATTTTTTTTGAGTATCCCCGCGCCAAGCTAACGTGGTGTGCCGGCCACGTCATCAGATGACATGGCGTGGGGCCATGCAAAAAAAACCCAACCATATGAATGGTGAAAATGCCCTATTTCCACTATTCACAAGGGGGCATTCTTTGCGTGACGCCCACGCCACGTCACTTGGTGACGTGGTCGGCACACCAAGCTAGCTTGGTGTGGGGGCCACTCAAAGAGAAAATTAAAAAAATGAGTGTTGCATGTGCAAACCCCCCATGTGTAATTATCGGAGGTGTTGCACAAAGCATTACTCCTTTTGAAATGGCTTTGGAGGGCAGATATGGAGGTTGCGGCACTGTGGAGATCTTTAGTGGTGCGTAAGTATTTTGACAACTTTGATTGATGGATATCACATGAATGTAGACACGATCTTTTGTCTAGTATCTGGAAAAACATTATGAGGTTGAGGGATCTCTATCCTTGTTCGACGGAAATCAGACTTGGAGATGGTCGCAAGACAAACTTCTGTGAGGACCCTTGGATGAACAATAGGCCCCTCAAGGATGACTTCCCCAAAACCGATTGGATCGGTCAATCCGATCGGATCCTTCCATGGATTGCAGCTCAAGTCTCTCTGATCCTAATGTTGGAAGAAGAAAGAAGAGAGAGGAGGGAGCCAGGGAGGAGGTTGGTTGTGTTTGATGGTGGCTTTGGCAGTCGATGGCCGGTGGCAGCTTCAGCAGTGCTTGACGGTGTTCTCAGCAGTGAACCACTGGAGGGCTGCAGCAGCTCTCTCTGCCACATTGGCCACTGCTGATGCTGACTCAGGTCAGCAAATCCTGCATGTCACATTCGTATCCGGGAGTTCACCCATTTACATTGAATCAAGGAATGTAAATTTGTATTTAGCTTAAGCAAGCCATGGAGCAAACCACTTCAAAGCATCTCTATTCCATGTCTTACTGGCAGCAACATTCTTCTCATCGTCAACATACTTGTGCTCCAAAATTTCTGAGAAAAGGGAATCGGTGGTATACCTCAACCAAAAGTTGTTCAGGTTCCATGGGTTAATGTAGTGCTTAAGGGGACCAAGCCTTTTAGTTAGTCCGGGGTTTATGCTCAAAGTCCTTTCATATAAAATGCATTCAGTGAAGAATTTTCTGCTGATGGGCTTTAGGAGGTTCTCTGTGACCATGTGTCTCCTTTTACGTTAAGATGCATTACTTGGGATCTTTTTGTGGCTACATAAATGTCTTTGTTTTTCCCCCTTTGTCCCTAGCTGGATATTTATAACATTAGAGCACATTAATGAGACACATTTAAAGGATTTCATGAGCACTAATAACTTGATCTATAGATTCTGTTGACCCTATGTAATAGTTATCTTTTACAGGACTGAAATCCCATGCAGTAACACTATACGAAGCAGGAAAGCTTGATGACACCAGTATTGCAGAGCTTTGCAGGGATCTAGCTTCTTTCGAAGGGAAAAAGTTTGAGGGTGAGTTGCAGGAATTTGCAAATCATGCATTTAGTCTTCGATGTGTGTTGGAGTGTCTTCAATCAGGTGGTGCTCCTGATAAAATGACTGATAAAGCCACTGATGAAGTAGATGCTCAACCGTCACCTAGCTGTGGTGTTTCTGTTTTCTGCGTAAATGATGCAATTGATGATACTGGTGACTCCGACCAAAATCTCATGACACTTCATGGAAATAAGCCTCTGGATGGCACACATCCTGAAACATCTGAAGATGATTCTTTCCAATCCGAGGCTGGGGTAGCAACAGCTAGCTATTTATCTGATGCTGTCTTGTCTGAAGGTAACACAAGTTTGGATACAGATTCCAAATCGAATCACTTACTGCAAATTGATCAGCCCTCAGTTTTATGCGATGGTTCTAGTACTGAAAAAGATGTTTTAACAAGGAGCAAAACCTACCATGTCAATATTCTTCGCTGTGAAAGCCTGGCTGCTCTTGCTCCAGCTACTTTAGATCAGTTATTTCTTCGTGAGTATGATATTGTCATGTCAATGATTCCACTTCCTTCTTCTTCTGTTCTACCAGGGCCTTCTGGTCCTGTACACCTTGGTCCACCCTCTTACTCTTATATGACTCCTTGGATGAAGCTTGTATTATACACTACCTTTGGCGGTGGACCACTTTCAATTGTTCTAATGAAAGGACAGTGTTTGCGAATGCTTCCTGCACCACTAGCTGGTTGCGAGAAAGCATTGATATGGTCCTGGGATGGATCTATCGTTGGAGGGCTGGGAGGAAAGTATGAAGGAAACTTGGTTAATGGAAATATACTTTTGCATTGTCTAAACTCGCTTCTCAAGCACTCAGCAGTGCTAGTACAACCTCTGAATATGTATGACCTTGATGACACTGGGAAGATTGTCACCATTGATGTTCCTTTGCCCATAAAGAATTTTGATGGCTCAGTTGCAAATGTTGGGGATGAAATGGGTTTCAGTACAGAAAGTAGTGCAAAGTTAAACTTTTTGTTACATGAACTGTCTGACAAAATAGAAGTATGGACAATAGGTTATATTCGTCTTTTGAGGCTTTGTAAAGAAAGAGAATATGATGTCTCTGTCTCTGATGATGAAAAGTGTGAATGGATTCCTTTAAGCATGGAATTTGGAATTCCACTATTTAGTCCAAAGTTATGTAGCAGAATATGTGAAAGGGTGGCCTCATCACATCTGCTTCAGACAGAGTCACTTAGTAAGCATCATGATGCAATGCAAAAATTAAGAAAAAGACTGCGTGACATCTGTTTAGAGTACCAAGCTACTGGCCCTACTGCAAAGATTTTATACCATAGAGAGCACTCTAAGGAATCATCTTGCCAGCTAATAAACTATGCTAGTGGAAGGTGGTACCCTCTTTCAGAGCCGTCAACACCTATATCTGAATCGTCCAATGAGCACCAGAGACTAAAGCTTGCTAATCGGCAGCGCTGTCGTTCAGAAGTTCTAAGTTTTGATGGAAATATTCTAAGGTATTCTTCGAGTTCTTTCATGTTGGCACATGTCATTATGTTCTCTTTCTATTAAATTTCTGTGTGCTTAGATGTCAGATCTACATATATTTTCACCAAGTGTTACCAAATTGGGAATAGGTTGAATTTAGCTGTTACATTTTCTGCATTCTGTTTTGGTGTTTGGATGCTTGTGCATTTTGCATATTTTATCCAACTGTTCATGTGTTTGTTTTCCTTTAAAAAGGTGATTATTCTTGTTGATTCACTGAGTTTTCTTTAATCATCAATGTTATGTACATATATTGAGGATGCACGTGGGATACGCTGTTCTTGGTTTTGGGGGTACATCACTTGATCAATGGGAGAAATGCAACAAAATGACAGCAGTAAATATAAGCATCTTTATTACTCACTAATGCTTTGGTATAAGAATGAATACAAAGCATCAGCTTGATGCAGGACAAGATGAAGCTCCACAAAGCAGGTATGAGTGCAGATTCGGAACAATAAAGATACAATAATGGGCTCCAAATAAATATTATTATGATTTTCAAATGGGCACAATTGGAACTCGGACTGCAGAAAAATGATTTTTGGGCCATGGGGAAACTGGGTCTGGGTTTAACATGTGAAGACTTGGATGCCTTGTGCTTAGAGTATGTCCATGGTTTGGGAGATTCCTGAGAGTGTGGGTGTAAAAGGAATCAAACTGAGGGTTTCCAAATAATTTTCCCTATTAGTTTTCTTTCAGATGAGGCTGATGGCTTTCTTCTTTTCAAGTGTCATTGCCATTCCTTTGGCATGTTTTGCTGAAGACAGATGCACCCAGATATCAATCATCACTATCTCCTACAATGGCAGGGGGTGGTTGGTTGGCTGTAGGACATCCAAGAATGGAAGAAGGATGTAAAGTAAGAAATTAGGCAAGAAGAATATGAAGGCAAGACAGAATGCAGCAGCAGCATGTTGTGGACATGCTATCTCGGCTAGCCCAATTCCTACTGGCTATTTTTCTAGCTGTTGGGGGTATGTTATCCACCATTGCTAACCAACATAAAATGCCTAGCAACAGCTAGGAGGGACTTTGAGTGCTACAAATAGCAGTCATTTGGCCCCTCCCAACCATATATCTTACCAGTTACCTCTCAATCTTTCACTCCTTACTCTTTCATTTTCCGGTCACTCTTACTCATTCTCACTCATTCATTTAAAGTCAAAGGCACTTTGTAAAAGAAATCAAATCCTAAGAAAAGACATGAGTTAAGAAGGTAGGAACGAGGGGAGAAAGAAGAGTAAGAACATAACAAGGATGAATCAAGGGAATGGCATGAGCAGGAATGCTACACACTCACTTATCATGGAGTCTTGGGGATGATGCAAGAAGAAGATTGTAGCCTGCAGTTGGAGTGGGAGGTGTTGGTACGTTCTGCTATGGGGGAGGGAGAAGAAGCTGTTCCATCTCTCTGCATCATATTTCAAAGTGGTAATGTGCACATTTCTCTCACCCATCCTTATTTTATCTTCATTCTCTTGATTTTTTCAGTTTCTAACTTTTCTCCTTGACTTGCATTGTTTGTTGGGGCTTACATTTTTCTTCATGATGCTAGCTTACAACACTCAAGTCTACAATGACCCATCCATGTCTTCACCAACTGGGGTTGGATGAAGGCTAGAAATAGGCTCATCCTGACCAATGGGGGTTATATGAGGTCGGCCATGGATTAGATTGGAATCAGCTGGAACAGGTTGGGATTGGGCAATCCAGGTCAGCTTTTGGCTGGCCAATCCCATGCCCAATCCCAATTCCTAAATCCTTAGTTACAAGCAATCCTGGAGCATGCAATGCTCACAAGAATCAAAAGCATGTTAAAAGAGGAGGAACCAAAAAAAGCAAGAAATTAATAGTGTAACCTGAGAAAGAACAATGATTTCACACATAACGAGAACATGGAAAAGATTTCATGTTGAGGAGGAAGATAACAAAGCATAGGTTTGTGCTCGAAGATGAATAATATGGAATCATTCTATACCTTGCCAAGCTCTCCTACAACTGCCACCACTTTGTCCTTCTGGGCTTCTACCATTTATGATAAAACAAATACAGAATAGTTTTCTAATCAAACTTGGACTCCTAAGGATTCCTAACTTGCTCAAGAAGCAACTCAACTAACCAACAAAATACTCCTAACAATTAGCCAAGTTATCTAAGAGTCTTAAATTAGCTAAGCTACTTATTTATCCTTCTTTCAACTTGATCATAAAACTAATGACTCAATAATTCTTTAATAGGTTCCATATCAATCATGGTTGTCAGGGTGCCCAAGATGGTGGCACCTTGCCTTACTGCTTAGGCGACAAGGCGAGGCGCTTAGGTGGAGCCTAGTTTATATAGCTATACATTTTAAGAGAACTACTATTCTACATTTTCACATATAAATGTTATCTTTAGCTAATAGAAAATTTGATATTCACAAATCTGCAACATATATCTATATTTTAAAGGCTGAAACAGAATAAATGACGAACAATAACAAATTATTGAGGAGAAAACCAATAAGAATTTGCAAATACCTGTCAAGAAATATGAAAATTTTAATCTAAAATTTGGTAATCAAATAGTTATGTTATATATGAAAAGGAAACATAAATATGGCACATTTCTAGGTAATTTATAAGCATACCAACATAATAATATCAGGATTTTCCACTTGTCAGTTGTCAAAAAAGGCCACAAAATGATACTAGCTTCAAAAAGTTCACCATGCAACTATGAGGCAATGACCGCAAAAGGAGGGAAGAGGAACTGGCAGGGAGAAGAATCCGAGAGAAAAGAGAAAGGGAAATGGAAGTCCTATCTTCTCTTTTCAATCTTGACATATCATTTGTCAAATTTTCAAAATTACCCTTGAACTTTCATCCAATTACTAAGCAAGCCCCAAAACAAGGAGGTGGATGCCCTTGCTGAGGCAGGCTTGACAGGACCAAGGTGGCCTATGTGCACTAAGGCAGCCAGGCGAGTGCCTTAATGGGCTGCTCGCCTAGGCGCCAGGTCACCTTGGGCACCACCTGGCGCCTTGTCACCTAGGTGACAAAAAACAGTGATATCAATTGGTTGATGTGATTCCGTAATACTTTGATTGGTTTCATGTCTGTTGGCAAAAAACCATTTAGTTCCATGCCAGATATTCATGAGCCACTTCGTGCCTACATTAGTGATGGGCCTCTCCATCCACTAAATCTAGTTTTGAGTTGGTGGTTCAGTTCAGTAACATTGAATTATAGCCAATTCGCTCATTTGGCCCCCCTGTTTGGCTTTCTGCTTTCAAGGAGTGCTGCTGCTGGTTGTCATATGACTTCACCCTGCTCACTGGAGGTGGGGGTGGCGAAAGCCGTTTAGTTCAACATAGGGTATTCAAGAACCACTTTGTGCCTATATTAGTTATGGGCTTATCCACCCACTAAAGTTTTCTTTAGCAGTTTGGTTCTGTAACAATGTCAATCAGTTGATGTTTGCACGAGGCCACGAGGACTATACATCATACTCAACATTTCTTGTTCTGCATCACAGATATCTCAATCTTCTATAAGTATTACAAATGCAACCTGCCTAAGCCTACATAGAAGAAAAGAAATGACAAGGTACATGATAATTTTTCTAGAACTGAAGGATTCTATCTTCCCAAAACTCTACTGACTTGGGCCATCCAGCCCTGGTTAGTGAATGCAGCAAGCCCAATTTCAGCATGAGGCTTAATTGCATTAGCCCTAAAAGTTATGCTGACATTTGTGCCATAAAATCAGATCAGTCGGTGCCTATATTTCAGACTAAATTTTCTTGTGCCATTGTATTTGAAGATCAAGGAACAAGTCTTTCACCGTCTATAGGTCATGATCATGGATCCCTCTTTCCATTGAATATAAAGTTCACAGTATCAGAAGGTGGTGTACAATGCTGTTGCAAGGGATGTTCCTCTTGGATATCTAGCAAATGTGAATCAGTTAAAATTCTCCTTATACTGAAGGACAGCTTCCTCAGTAAATGGAGATGAGACATCAGTGGAAACTGCTCTCCTAAGTCCCTGTATTGCATCAGGGGTCATACGGTGAGTAAGTATAGTAGAAGATTCCCCAGTAAATGGAGATGAGACATCAGTGGAAACTGCTCTCCTAAGTCCCTGTATTGCATCAGTGGTCATACGGTGAGAAGTATAGTAGAAGATTGGCTTGTAAAGGGCCATGTGGCCAAAGCCATGGATTGATTGACAATTTTCAGAAGTTTGTAGAGAGGGCTTGTTGAAGTGGTCTCTCGGAGAAGTATGTGGCTGAAGTCATGGACATTAGATTGAGAATTTCTGGGAAGCTGATGAAGCAAATTTTAAGGTTTGCTAAAGGGGACAGGAGACTACCTGTCAGTGTCTTTAGTCTGTTGTAAATAGGTCTTTCCTGATTAGGGAAATTGGATGAGAAAATATGCTATGATCAAAGGCATGGAGATGAAAAGCATAGATGACAATGGAAGTGCGACACATGCTTTGCATGTTTTATGCAGGCACGTTGTAAAACATTTGGATGCAGTCCGCGATTACTGCACCCAAACATTTGGGTGCAGTACTGTATTAGAAAGGTCAGTTTTGTTTT
Organism: Amorphophallus konjac; assembly: GCA_022559845.1. Classification (NCBI taxonomy): domain Eukaryota; kingdom Viridiplantae; phylum Streptophyta; class Magnoliopsida; order Alismatales; family Araceae; genus Amorphophallus; species Amorphophallus konjac. The sequence goes on along the minus strand of CM040122.1, from coordinate 410,188,312 downwards.
CCTTGTTCCAGTGAAGTAGAGGAACCTCTCTCCTCTTTGATTGTACTACCTCTATTTATTTATAAAATTGGTGGTACAGTCCACATTTTTTCAAAAAAAAAAAAAACACACACACACATTTGGGTGCGGGATGTAGGATTAATCATATAACCATTGTCTCCATGAATGGAATAGTTTTAACAGTCTGGGAGAGTAATGTCCTTAGCACCTCAGTTTTCTTTCTTTATTTTACATTTTTATTTTGGTTTATGTTTTTATTTGCAACTTCTCTAGTTTTCTGGTTCTATACAATTCCCTATTAGAGAAACAAAACATTGAGTTCCCTGCCAAAAATTTGGTCCACAATTTTTTTTGGTGCTTTTTTATCGTGCTGTTAGCTTCTTATATCTCACCAACTGGCAGTCAACTTGTTAACATGAATATTTTCTTGTGTGCATGCCTAAGTTCTACATTCTTTACATGAGTTGAACAACTGTTTATTCGAAGGAATGAGAGTTTTGAAAATGTATGTTATAAATGCTTGAGCGTCATAAAATTGAACAGAACAGCATACCAGAAGACTATAATGCACTGAGGAAGTTGGGAGATCAACCACCATGCAATTTTTTTGTCTGTGTACTGTATGTTTTGAATCTCTTTTTTTAAAAAAAGTGGTAGTACCACTGATATATTAAAAGTAAAGGGTGATATACAAGTATAGTCAATAAGCCCCCAAAAACCCTGTACAAAAGGCACACCAAGGAGATGTAACAGAAGCTAACCCCCCAACAATGCAAAAAGAGGAGTTGAGGGAATTCACATTACACTTCAACTTCGCCCATTCCCTCACCCTATCACAAATGGAAGAAACAATACTTTTCCACTCTCGCCTCCCTTATAAATATTATATTGTTCAGCTCACCCCATAGAGATCAAAGTGTGGCGTGTAGGATAAGCCACCAAACCACCCAATCCGCTTTGATGGGAAACCTCCTACCCCACGATGCAATGAAACACTGCACCTGGCGTTGACGACCAATAGCACACCCGGCTTTCAACATGAGTCACTCCCACACCTCCTGTGAGTAGGTACACTGCATGAGCAGGTGGTTCACGGACTCAGAATCTTGACCACAAAGGCAACATGCCGTCTGGATCCCCAGGAGGAAGCGTATCAACCTGTCACAAGTCAGTAACCTCTTGTGGAAGATCCTCCAAATGAGAAGCTGCACCTTCAGTGGGTTCTGCGGTCTCCACACAAGAGGGGCGAGAGCGTGGCGCACCCCTCCATCAGAGATGATGGAATAGGCAGACCTCACTGAGAAAGACCTCTCCACACCCCACCTCCACGACCACCCATCCTCCTGGTCGGGATGCAATGTATGGTCGAGGAGAAAGAGTAGAAGGGTCTCGAGCTGCTCCATCTCGTCCACTGTGAGATCCCTCCTGAAGATCGCTGCCCAAGTACCTCTCGAACGCTGGGAGTCAAAAGATTGGGCAACTGACCTCAAAGGGTTAGCAGAGACGGCGAAGAGGTCGAGGAAGGAGGTCTCGTGAAATCACCGCACCACCTATCCTTCCATAGAAGGCATTGGTGCCTTTTCTTGGTCGGACCCAAACACCAAAAGAGAAAATATCCCTACAAGTCAAGATGCCGCGCCAGATCAGAGAAGTCTGAGGAAGAGGAGGAGAAATTAAGTCCCAAACCCTCTTCTTACAATAGTATCTTTACCTGATAACCTGAGCCCACAATCCCTCATCTCCCGACCCTAGCACAGGAAGGCTAAATTAAAATTTATGACATTTTTGATCCCCAAGCCTACCTGATCTCTGCTGGTAGCTACCCTACCCAATTAATATCATGTCAGCCCCGGATCTGACCCCCACTCCCATGTCAAAAAAATCTCGCCTGAATGGACCCAGTCTTCAACACCACAGACTTGGGGACTCTATGTTTTGAATCTTAAAGTTAGTTTTTCATCGTTTTGGTTCATAGCATATGCAGTGAATTGTTTTAATTGTTCTTTCTGGTCTCTGAGTTTTCACTTTTTCTTTTGCTGTTTTGCACAGCTTAAGCACACAAATAAAGACCATCTAAACTGTGTTTGTAAAACAGAGAATTCTTCGATCTGTGTAGTCTTGATTGTAAATATCACCTGAATGGTTCTGTCTGAGCTCTCTCATAATACTTTACTGGTTCAGCGGAGCCTTTTTTTTCTGGAAATGGCAAATGCTCAATCTTGTTATTAGGTAATTAATAACTGAAATATTCGATTTAATTTTGACACAGGTCATATGCACTTACTCCCGTCTACGAGGCTGCAACAAGGCTTGTTGAAGCGACAACCAGCTCAAGCACTGTGATACCTGAATCAGATGATGCTGACAGCAGAGAAGTTGCCCTACCTGGCGTTAATCTTCTATTTGATGGTGCAGAGTTGCATCCTTTTGATATAGGTGCTTGTCTCCAGGCTCGTCAACCCATTTTACTGATATCAGAGGCTTCAGCTGCCTCTGCCTCCTTGCAAACGAACAAGGTTTCATGATTCAGCTTCTTTTGCCTTCTCCTTTTCGTTGTGAGGCTGCCTATTTAAAAATTGATCAGAAAGTAAGAAACCTGGGACTCAAAAAAAAGAGTTTTCTTCAGCAAATGAATATTTGCTTATTGCTCGTCGAGGTTGGTTTCTTGCTACCATAATCTGTTAGACAGCAAGGAATGTCAAGATAGTTATGATCTCAAGGTAGTCTATAACCTGTTCAAATTTTTGCTCCCACAAGCATTCAAAAGCACAGAATTTGTCTGCTCAGACTGATCCTCCTTGGCTAGTGGAAGGGACACTCTTTAAGTATTATTTTGAGGGATTTTTATTAATAAGTCCTTACAATCTTAGTTAATTGTATATTAGTCTCTAAATTTCAAAGGTTTCAGTAAGCCCTTAAAATTTTTGTCGATATACAAAGAAGTTTTTACCGTTCATTCCGTTCAACGAAAGTTAATCGGATTATGGTTAACTTGACCCAAGGTAATTAAATAACTAAAATGTCCTTGGTTTGGCGAGAGAGAGAGAGAGTGGGGGGGGGGGGGGGGGCGTTTGTTGGTGGGTTGCAGGGGGGGGTTGCAGCGGGGTTCTTTACGAGGCTGTAGAGGATGGGCATCCAACAGTGGGGGGAGAGATTAGAGAGGCTAGGCAGACTAGCGGTCGCCATGCACAAGAAGGTTGGGTCCTTTTGCGCTAGCAGCGTCGGTCCCAGCACAAGCTGCGACATCCCTAGGGCATGGCCTGGGAGGGGAGAGAGAAGCGTTGCATGGTACGTTCCCTGAGGAGCGAGAGGGGAGAGATGAGCAATCGGAGCCGATGACTCCTCCGTCGCTATGCTTGCACCTCCACCTTCTCCTCTGGTAACCGGCTATTGCCTCTGATTCTACCTTCTCTCTTGCCCAAAGATTGCCTCCTCTCCCCTCAGATTAGACTTGGATTTCATCTTTCTACGGAGGGTCGTAGCTTGGCCACGGCCAAGGTACTGTCTACGTTGAGCGATAGTTTGATTGTTGCTACAGAGTGGCTGGCTGTGATGGGCGGATTGGTTCATTCATAAGGTAGTTGGGGTTTTCTCATCACGTAGTTAAGATTTTCTCATGGAAGGAGACATCGACGTAATGGTCCATTGCGCATCACGTTGAGAGGAAGGGTATTTTAGACTTTTTTGTGCTCTATGACATTCAAGTTATCACATTCAAGATGGAATAGTTCTTTTTTTACTATCTTCAATCACATGGGCTTTCCGGTAAGAGTTTGAAGATTATAGAGGTTTAGATGGACGTCTCAAGATTGTAGAGACTAATATGCAATTAGTTAATATTGTAGGGATCTATTAGCAAAAATCTCTTCCTTTGATCTGAAAAATAATTGGAACAATTTTATCTGTAAAATTAGATCATTTGAGTAAGCAATTTTTGTGTTCCTCTATCAACCAAAAACATTTTATCTTCACACATTGCATAACATTATCTCTTTGGACCATGAATATAATGTCAAATTCGTTTGTTAATTTTCTTCATCGTTATAAATGAACTCAAATACATCTCATTGGGAGGTAGATGGCCACTAATTATCTTGTGGATCTTACGCGAGCATCTTTATGCCAGCTCCAAAGTTGTGTGTTATCTACTTTACCTCCCACGCCCCAAGGGAATCGGGACTCTCTCTTACTAATATCTCTTCACGATTATCACCTCAGACTGTTCTAATTATTGAGGAGACCTTCTGGGTCTGCCTCTCATCCCTTGTAACCACCTCATTAGACACTCCTCCTCTCCGCCTGAGACAAGTAGAGGAGATTCGTCATTTCTGTGTTTCCTCGTCATGTCTCGGCCCTCCTTTCCTTCCCATACCTTCCTTTTTTTTTGTTTCAGCCATGGCGCTGCTATTCCAGCATCTCTGGCGCTTTGACGAACTGTCTCGGCATCTTTCTTCTCTCCCAAATGTCATGCACTTCCTCCCCCCTTTGCCTAGCTAACCCGTGACTAGCTAGCTAGCTACATGTTGTGGAATTAAGGAGCAGTTCCTTCCCCTGCTCCGCAGCCACGACCTGCTTGGCTTCGCGGATGGCACCGGTGTCTGCCCCTCCAGCCTTTCCTCCCTCCATCCTCTCTCGGACACCGACATCGTGATGCATGTCCTCGGTGCATTTGACGCATTCCGTTCGAACGATTACCACTCGGTTGGATTTGATTTGTTTTCATTGGGAGGCTTAGCTTACATGCAGGCTGCTAGTTCCTTGCCCACGAGTATTGGCTCCAACATCAAGCCAATTAATGTTGCCCCGGTGACGCGCCTTTTTTTTTCCCCTTTCTTTGGTTGTGCTTGCTCCCCTTCGCCCCGTCCGTCCCCTATATATGCTCAACAGTAAGTTAGATTTTTGCTAAGATCTATGCAATGCATCCATCTTCTTTGGCCGGGTGCGTACAGTGGATCTCTCTCCGTCTCTGGACGTGCATGTGTTTGTGTGTCCCGTCACGTTGTTTTTTTGATGTGCTTTCGGTTTCATATATCACGACGTGCTTCAATATCCCCTCGTTACCTGATCTCCACAAGTCATTGAAAAAAGGATGACTTCACACCATGCATGAATGATGTAGTGCTCAGCTGCTGCCGCTGCTGCTGCTTCAAATATCTCAATCTCATGAACAATTTTTGACGTTGCTATTACTGCTATCTATTTAAGTGTGCTCTCTCAATTTTGACATTTATCAATTGAGAGAACACACTATTATAAGAAATTTTAACATAGACCCATGCCGAGAAAACGTGTACGTACGTACGTGCCTATTTTATTTAGACACAGGTGACCGACCGACCGACCGACTATATATATATATATATATGACACTCAGTTAATTAATTACTTGTCCCTAACCAGCGTCACAGTGTCACCATCAACAAGGCCATGGTCCTCGAAGCTCTTCCGGCTGTCCAGCAGCTCGCGCTGGTTCAAGAGATGGGCCTTCTCGCCGCGCTGCACGACGCCGGCCCTCTCCATGAGCCCCAGCAGCACGTCCAGGGTGTCCCGCCGCTCCACCGCGAACCTCTGCTCCCGAGTCTCGGCTTCCTCGTCGAGCACGGTGATGTGGAGCACCTGGGGCTGCCGCCCGTCGTCGTACCGGGAGAGGGAGACCTCCATCTGGGCCCTCACGGCGTAGGCGCCCACCGTCTCCGTCTCCAGCATGGGCGCCTTGAGGGCCATGAGCACCTTAATCATAGTAAATCACCAGAAGTCTCAATTAATTAAGTGCGTGGTTAATGAGGGGGGCAAGAGAAGAAGAAGTGGACAACACAATTAATTAACATGCGAACTGAAAAGATGTGATTCATACCCTCCACCCTTCTCTCTCTCTTTATATATATATATATATATATATAATCAATGAAGTAACTACATTTTCAATAGGGGTATACACGCAAAAACAAACCTTTTCTAATTATGCCGTTGTCAAGCCAATGAACTGGGGTGTGAACCAGCTGTCCCGGTTTGGTAAATCTGATCATTAGATATTGTTATATGTTTTATCCCGAATAAGGGATTTATACCTATTTAACAAATTAATTTTGGTTTGGACTGCAAGAGATGTGACTTAATTATAAGAACCAGCATATATAGGTGGCTATATAATTAAGATCGGCGGCGAAGCTAGTTGGGCGACGACGATCTTGAACCGCTGCAGGTACTCGCGGGCATTGACAGGTAGGTTGTCTTTGCGGATGTATGTGGTGCCATTGGCGGCGGCGAAGATTCTTGACGTGATCAGCTAGCTAGAGTCGTCGTAGCCCCTAATAATTAATCGTCCCGCGAGAGCGTCCCATGCATGCACGTGTCTGTGGCATTCCGTAGGCGCCGGGACAGTGTAGGGAAGAGCAGTGACAGGCAAGAGTGGCGTTGAGCCATATAAGATCGAGGACCATCTGGTCCTTCTCATATATATATAGTACGAGTCCAGAAACTCTCGGGTATCGAGGGGTGGAGCAAGGAGATCGGTATCGTCGACATGGCCAATTCATGAGACGGTGACCCCTCGATCAGAACGGGGGTTCGAACAGGCCTCTCCAGATGAGAGAATTGGTGCCGTCAAGCTTCACGGCCGGGAACAAGGTGTCATGAGATATTGGGGATGACCATGGCGCGCGGGTGACGATGTAGACGTACAAGGCCGAGATGGGGAGAGGCGCGCAGGTTGTGAGTTGGAGATGACATTTCCAGTGGAGGTGTCATCACTAATATTGGTAGGGTTTTGACGAACGGTGGGGTTTTGTCTGATGGTACGTGAGGCCACGGTGGATGGAGGGTAGCATGCAGGAGGGAAGGGAAGGGAAGAGGAAAGAGGAAGGAGAGGAGTGAGTGTACCCGGGGTAGGACGCGGTTAGTTAGTTAGTTAAGCACGCCGCTCTGATATATATATACCATGATAGGTCAAAGGATGATATTAATTTGGAGAGACGTACGGCCGGGAGAGAGGTGGCATAAGAACTGTTCGACGTACGTACGTATACCTCGAACTTCCCTTGTGGCTGTATAATATCATACGTAGTGTGATTAGTTGCAAGAGATATATATTATTACAATTGTGCATGGTTAATTACAACTCAGAAGAGTCCCAAGGGAGATAATTAAGAGTGCATGTGACAGCTGGATCCATGGTTTATCACATCCATCTAAACTGACTTTGGCGGAGAGTGAGGAACGTCTTCCGCAGGGGTTGGAGTAGCATGCGGCCGGTCCGTTGTCACGTACTGATCACTTCCTAGCTAAGAGATATGAGGGGGGGAGGGGGGGTCAGGCCTATGTCACTCGCGGAGGAGAACGCCATTGCATTAATATGCTTGGAATATGTGTATATAATGTAAAAAGGAAGTACGCAAGGGAAGTATATATATAAATATATACATATCCGCAACAATATTTCTCCATCAATGTATGTGATGATCCAGAGATTTAAACTTGGAACGTAATTAATTATGTGATTTCCAACGCACCTGCTTCCATGGTGCCATGCAGTACTTCCGGGCCAGGTAGTTCTTGAGCTCCGGGACGGGGACGTCGGCCCGGAGGGAGCAATGAACCGGCGGCTGCCGCGCGCAGTGGACGCTCACCGTGAGCAGCTGGTCGTCCGGCAGCCGCATGTAGAGGCCGACGACGGGGAGGTCCCTGAGGTTGAACCGCCTCGAGTAGTCCCGGTCGTGGAACATGAGGCGGTCGCCGTGGAGCAGCAGCTGGTCCTGGGGTTCGACCCCCGTCACGTCGGCGACGGCATTCTTGATGTCGGTGAGGGTGAGGAAGACCCCCTCAATGGAGAACTGGTTCGGGGGGGTAACCATGTTGTCTACCACGGTCACTTGGAGCATTAATCAATCTTGGGAGGAGGAAACCTAGCTATACCTACCTAGCTCTCTCTCCTCACCTGGTGAAGGCTACGGATGATGAGATAGCAAGGGTTTCGGGTACCGTTCTCTAATTCCCTCTCCTGTTACACAGGGAGATATATATATAGGTGCTGGTAATTAATGGGGGAGAGTTATATATATATATATATATATATTGATCTAGCTAGTGGTTAGTGCGAAGGGTGCGGTGGTGCAGACACGGTACACACACACACACATGCGTTAATAATGGAGGACGATATGCATGATCTGTTACCCGGCGGGCCATCTGAAAACAACGGCAAAATGGTGAGAAGATTCCCAGTGATAATGGGAAGAGGATGCATGGGATGGAGTTTTTCGTACCAAACTGATCTTGTTTTCCGCCGACTTGAAATTGGTGTGTTTGGAGGAGATTGTTCGTTCTGTAACACGCGAGAGGTTTGGTTGGCCCGATGATGATAAGGACGGAACGTGTAGTACCACGGCATGGCAGAAACATGAGATCCCCACTGGGATGTGGTGAGGCTCAATGAGTCGGCCCACAGTGAACATCCCAACCCATATCATCTACTCCAAGATGCTAACCAGGGTGACATTAATTTGATAACATTAAAGCATACTCTCTGAAGTCTTAGATTTATATATAATACTATTTTTAATATATATTAATTATAAGAATGATAATTAATACTTGATAAGTTATTTAAATGAGAATTTAACTATCAAATGAGAAGTTATATTTATAAAAATTGGAGCGTGCGGTGTCTGATCGGGGCCGAGATCGAAGTGTGGTTGGGCCGTTTCTTAGGGCCCGGGCCATCTCCGAGCTTATTCTTTGGCCCCACTTTGGTAGAGAGTTAACTTAACCCACCTATTAAATCAATCCCATTTAACTCACTCTTGGTTTCACAACAAAAAAGGGTTAATTTAATCCACCTATTGAGATGGGATAGGTAATCCAAGGTTAAACCCAGGTTTACTCCAGCTTTAGCCTGATTAACTAATTCACCTTATCAAATCCAAATGAGAGTTAGAGTTAAAATGGACTGGGATAAACCCCTATGGGCCTTGAAAGCCAGTCTGGCCGTGTGGGTATGGGCTCTCCCAGTTTCAAGGCCTGACTCCCTGACACCCAGTCCTATACAAGTCTGATTGTTAAATTATTAACAAATGATTAGAATTAATGGAAATCTGATCCAATTCCCGCTGAGATGGAGTGTTTAATTTTGAAGAGGGTGGGAGTTAAAACCCTGTACATCTTTAGTTAGGTTCGCATTAAAAACTATATTAAATAATAATTTAGGGCATTGAATTCACACTTCATAAAAGAAGTCTAGTCCCTTTAGTGTAACACCCTAAGTTTACTGGTTGAACATTGGTTAAAAAAAATTTTACGAGCAGACATCTTCTAATATTCCAACCTAGGTCGTCCAGCTCTGTCTCACCCGCCACCACTCCGCCGAGTTCCTCGTTACCCAGTTTGTAACACGATGATCTTGGTGGACAAGGAGGGGGAAAAACCAATTTTAGCGCACCGGCTACCCTTCCTGCACCATTCCTCGAATCAGGGCATTATATAAGTGCATGGAAACCGCACGAGGCTCATCTATATAAACTAATTGTATGAGTTTTTCATAAGCACGATCTTTTATGGGATTATATGCAAAATTTCCACCTTACAATTCAACCAGATATATAAGAAAGTGTAAGATAACTAAAAAAAACAGCCAATATACATGTCAAAGTAGGTTGAGCTTTAAACCATGTGATAAGCACGACTTTATTTTGACATTGTGGTATTTCAGAACAATGCCTCAAGGTACCAGTATGGATATCATTCAAACCATTTGAGGAACTGCTGGTGATAATTTTAAAGGCCTCTCTATTTACACTCTGCTTTTGTAATCATGCTTATCGTAAACATATCTCTTGAAAATCACAACGTGGGTTTCTTTATATGTTACATGATGACGTCCTTCATGTAGATTATGCTTGCGAACACTAATTATGGTTAAAGTAACCATTGTGAAGCTACAATAAAGACGAGTACTGAGTGAGGTTAATATTTTACAAGCCAAACGGTGGTTACTTCTGATACAGGAGTCCTTTTCCAGATGAAAGCACGTGCAGATGAAAAAAATGCTCATGATAACAATTTTTATAGTATAATATGATAACGTACTGATGTGAGAAGAACTTCACGGCTCCTGAGAGATGTTATCCCCAAAATAGAGGTGAGATTTTATCTTTTAAAAGAGTCCTCTTGAGTTAAGAGACAAGAACCGATTTTATAAACGCATGATTATTTTCTCGACATCTAATGTGAGATTATTTTGTGACTCTCATGGTCTCGTCACAGTCCCCTGAGAAAGCGAGCAACCGTAAGCTAAGAGTTCTCACAAATAGTGCCAATGATGTGAGAAGAACTTCGAGAACTTCAAAATCTTCGAAAGGTATTATCCCGAGTCTTATGAGAGATGTTATCCCCAAAACGGAGTGACACCTAATATTCCTGTCCCCCGATATACTAACACCGCAAAAATTTTCAGCAGCCCATTCACAGAATTGAAACTTGTGAAAAGCTTGCTGCAAGGACTTGGCCGGTCTTAAGTTGCTTGAAGTAGGCGGAAACCCATGATCTAACTAGTCTCTCAGACCACCCAAAGCAGATCTAATGCAAATACTTAACCAAAGCTCTTTGTTTAACATGTACATCGTGACAAATCCGCACTGCAATGGGATGAAAAATTAAACACAAGCTGAGCATGTATTACAGTAAGATGCCATCTCCTCTACCAATAACGACATCAGTTCTCATTCCACCTCTTGCAGATTGAGTAGAAGTGGAAGTGCCAAAGCATACTTTGTACACTATTGTACCTTGTTTCACAGCAAGGTTAGTTAGATTGTCTCATACATCATGATTGCTTGCAGATGGAAAGAAGGAATCCACCAGTAATGATCACCACAAAATTGTTGAGTCATGTATCAGCTCACCTGATTCTCAGGAGGGCTCTCATGATGCCTGAACATGTTCTTGATAGCTTCCTCTTTTTCATCAACGAAGTCAAAGAAGTTGTAAATGACACTAGAATAGCTCCTGCTAGAATTCACATTGATGGAAGAAGGATCCCGGTTTTTCCTTTTGTAACTGACAAACTGCCGAATTGTTCTTAGTAGAAAGAGAAGAAGGGCGGTAACAATGACCAACCCACAGAGAAGGAACAGCCCCCAGAAGCTGCTTAAATGGAGCTGGTTTGGCCCAGAATCATCCTCTTCATGTTTAACACAACTATCCTTGCAAAGCCACTTGTCATGAATCCTTTGGAGCTCTCCATTCTCTGAAAGCCGCAGGATGGCTGTAGACATGTCAACTGCCATAGGATAATCCCTTGGGAATGCCTATCATTCTCATAAAGAGCCAAGTTAGCAGCCTAAAAAGGAAATAGCTGTTGCTATTTTAAGAAAGTTTCTCTAAGAAATCGGGCATACTAAAAAAAATCTCCCGTATGGGCCACAGATTTTGTCAAGCAATGGCCAACATTATTCAATTATGCCTATGAAGGGCTGCTGTTGTATGTTGTCTTATAACAAACACTAATAGGAATGGAAAATAATTTTATAAGTCACTGGTTGTTCTCCCTTACAATTTCTATCAATTTGAGCATTTGACAAATACTAGAAAGCTATCACCCAGATTGTAAGCATGACACTACCTGGTGGACAGAGACCCAGAAGAGTTGATACAAGTGGAGATGCCTTGGAAGAAAAATAGGGAATACAAATTAAAAAGATCAGCATGCTGAAAGAAATACTGGAGGTTAACAGTAAATTTGCAAGCTTAAACCTATTACTGAATTTTTAGTTGTTCACAAATACATGTCCATCATTACCCAAGAAGCATGCAAATTTATTTATCTATAGGACATCCAAACAGTAAGATCAATAGGATGTGCAGAATCCACAAACAGAGACAATCATGTGTGCCTGAACTCGGTAGACAGCTTTTTTGTTTAGAAAATGACCCATCTAGGACATTAGAAAATAATACTTGTTTTTTTATTGAGTTGTTTGCATGAATAACTCTGATAACTTTTACTTACATAAAAACACCTACAATCATAATTGCATTCTTAAGGGAAATATGTCATGAATGCCCATTTTAATTGCAAAGGCACCCTTCTAGTAGCATAGTTTATACATATGCCCTTCAGAAAGGGCAATCATGAGATTTTTTTTTCCTCTAAGGAGGGCATTCACACATTTATGATTCTAAGAGGCATTTTTAATAGATAAAATTTTAATAAGGGTATTCATGCGAAAATCATTTTTTTTTTGGCTTAGTAGATGAAGAATCATAGTCATGATCCCAGGAACCTTCAAATTCACATGGATGATAACTATGCTATGTAGTTGTTCTGATGCATTGCAAAGGATATACTTACAAAACCCCATCCACTCTTGGTGAACATCTGTCCAACAATGCCAAAACCACTTGTTTTGGCTAAAAAGAGTTCAACATATGGAAGCTCATCTACTATTGCCGCCACACCTCCATTTTGAGGTCCATGCTGTAATGCGGTTTCATAAGCTTCTGGAGATCCAAGAGAAACCAATCTTGATGGATGGACATTAAGACTATCTATCAAATAGCTCCGAGCAAATGATCCTACTTGGTAACCAATGGGCTGATTGGTTGCTACCAAGCTGTCAATTCCTTTTATAGGAGATGATAATTGTTGGACTGTGAGGAAAGATGTCAAGCTTGCAGTGTAGCTTGATGTGATCACCATCAATAGGAAGAGCCATACCATCATCACCATGCGCCCCAGTGTGCTTATAGTATCCTCTTCTGAAACCAGTCAAACAGCATAGTTTTAGAATGTGCTCATGAATGGCTTAAGTAGCTTTAATGGAGGGATCATAATATAGAATAATTTTCAAACTTGTAAGCAGTTCAATTGTGCCTAAAAGAAAAAGGTTGCTCATTGGCAGCAACATCATCTACATAGATCCCTGACTTATTTCCCTGGCTTAATAGAAGAAACATGAAGATGATGACGCTAAGAGACACAAGGTGGATAGTGTTCCACTCACGTTGGGAATTAAATAGTGTGGAGAACGTAAACCTGCATCACAAAAATGACAGACATTAGACGCTAGAAATGGTAAAACCGGATCCCACAAGATGAAACTGTAGAAATAGAGGACATCTTCATCCATGTAAAAAACATTCACAAGCAGAACTGGCCCATGCTTTGTAGTTGAATACAACAAATAGGTGATGCAATTCCTATGATGGACAACTTTAGATGATAAAATACTTCATAATTCATTTAACCATTGGTTTTGCATACGATATTCATGAATGAACATATAGAGATTGCTATGCATGTGTTCCTCATGAAGATGGACCAGTTTTAACTAGTCTAGTGTTGCTAAACAGATCACCAGTTGCTTATACTACCAATGTGCACTTTAATAAAGAAGCCATACTTCTTAATCTGACAAGCAATTCGGCATAACAATGTTGGACATTGCTAATGGATTTCTATGTTTATGATCCTTACCTCAATCCACTGGCATGCATAAGGGTGTCCAAACAGCCCTACATTCAACCTTCCTGGAAATCGATGAGTTGACTCTCAGGAGTTGTACTTTCCTAAAGATACCATTATTTCAGAATAAAGATAGAAAACTAAAGCCAAAGGCATGATGTTCACTTAAGGTTTCTATTGACAACTACAACGCAAGAACAGAAGCTCCACTTAATCTAAGGCCTGAAGGCAACCTCTCTTTTCATCATTGAAGCAATTTGAGTAGTAAAGAAGACACTACCCACAATCGGAGAGTGTTTGGACCCAGGACTGTCTGCAGTTTGTATGAATATTACTCATACACAACAAATCTAGTAAAAACATTATACTGAAACTTTCCTCTCAATCAGATCCACATCTGCTGAGTAACAAGAAGGCTTGATGTGGCAGATGGGCACAATCTATATAAGAAATAAACTGATGTTAGTAGGACATTGTTGCAACCAAAAAAAATAACCCTACAATAATCGGGATAAAAATATATATATATCTCATTCTCAACCCAACGCGGATAGTTATTTCCGTACGATGCAAGGTTGTGAGATCGGCATAACGCCGCTCCGTGGAGAATATCCACTCTATAAGGGCTCCATAGCCCGATTATTGGTTCAGCCCAATACGCTTTGCAGCAAGGGAGTGAAGGTAACCCAGGATAAATCCATGGAGACCGTCAGGGTCATATGGTTTTGGGTTCCAACACACACAAAAAAACAAATCTTGCGGCAAGGAAAGAAGAAAATGTGCTATGCACACCCTTTCCGCAGTCCCAACGGCGCGTACCGCGTCTTTCGGGATCGAAGAAGTCTCTCTCCCTCGACGGGCGACGCAAAGAAGACAACGAACAGTGCGGAAAAGCTCCTTTCTCTTCCACATGGCTGCAGCGGAGTCCGAAGAGATTAAAAAAAAAAAATCCCTTTTTGCAGGTTTATAAGAAGGCGAGATGACCCACCCGGAGTGGAGGGACCCACCCGGGGCCAGCCTCTCCCAGGCAGGCCCCCCTCGCGGCCGCGCGGGCTGGCACGGGTGGGGTCGGCCCACCCCGGGCAGGTCCTCCCGGGGTCGGCCCACCCCGGGCAGACCCGCCCGGGGTCCCGCCCGGGACCCCCCGACCCCGGGCAGGTCCGCGCGGACCTGCCCGGGGCGGGGCAGTCCCAGGCCGGTCCCGGATCTGCGCAGGTTTTTTTTAAAAAAAAAAAAAGAAGAAAAGGGGGGGAGAAAAAGAGACCCGCCCGGGGTGGCTTAGACCCGCCCGGGTTCCACCCACCCTGGGCCGGTCCCTCACCCCCTATAAATACCCCCTACGGGACTCATTTGCGGGGGACGGTTTTTTGAGAGGGAGAAGGAGAGACTTGGATTTTGAAGGCTCTTGTTCGTAGTTGAGACTTGTTTGGATATGTAAGACCCCGAGTCTTGTATTTGGCCCCTATGTGGGTTTTTATGTTTGTACCCCCATGTGGATTTTGTCTTTACGCCCCTATGTGGGCTTCGTTGTTGACCCCCCCCCCACGGGGAATTTGTACTTATGTCCCTATGTGGACCTTGTAATGATGGCCCTACGGGTCTTGTTCTTCTTATGTCTCTCGAGTAACATAGGGAGTTCAAATAGTCATAAAAGTGAAATGACTATAATACCCCTCTCGAGGATATTAGAATTGAACATACTCCTGTCGAGGACGACAACGATATGTACAGTTGACAACTTGTCGACAGTGTCTGTAATGAAAATTATAAAAATTAGCAAAGTTGTGCCATGCTGCCCCCGGTGCGTGCCAGTTAAAAAATTTGCAAATACACCCCTCCTTTAGGGAAAATTGTGTATATGCCCTTTCCTTAAGAGTGAAAGATGTGTGTATGGATTCCAAAGGCTCCGTAGGCCCTCCATACTTGGGAATGCCTACGATTTCTCTTGGCCCCAGTGCCTCACACAAAGCCGCATGTGGTGACCATACCAAATTACCAAAGTGCCCTTCCTGGCCCTGATATGCCTTCATAATGTCCCACGGCTCCTCAAATAGCCTCAAAACCCACCAAAGCTGCTCCTTGCTTGGCCAGCCACCCCAAACTATGATGCAATCTCCGACGAGGTAATATTACCGTAATACCCCCGGGTATGATAATTACCAAAATACCCCTGGTTAGCCAACGGGGCGCCATAGGGCATTGTTGTGTTCCCCGGGCTTACTATCACCTCCAAATACGGCTAGGTATCACCCGGTTCAGCCTGGTCCTGGTCAAATCCTATCCTTCATATGCGGTCTGATCACCCAGTGGGAGTCAAAATGCGATGTGAGCTACCTACGCTGAAGTATCCTTAATGAGAACTTTGGAGGGAAACTATAGGTCTTTTTGTTGACAATTAAATAAGGGTGTTCGGACGTTATGCCGATGTAAATCAACACTGACTGCGGTCAGTGGGGAAAGGTCCAGCAATCGAACCCTCATCGTCTGATACGATGCGCACCCCATGAAATGGACATTGCACTGGCCATTCATATAGTCCCCCGCATGTGCACATTTACCTCCTCAGAGAGAGTCCATTCCATGATCAGAGGAAAAACCCCCAAGCCCAAAAACAAAATAAAAGACTTCTCGAAAAGTCACCCAGGGTAAAATGGGGACGTTCACCTCGTCTTAAAACAGACTGGCACGCGCGGTGAGACCTTTCCCGCCTTTTTTCTTCTTGTCAACAGAAGGCCTAAAACCTCTTCGAGGTTCTCATTACCCCTCTTCCCCTTACAGGACGAGAAGAGGAGAACACTTCGCGTTCGCTGCTTCCAGCGTTTACTGACATCACGATGGCGACGATGTCGGCGGTGACTTATGGACCGCAGGTTGTGGCTAACCACGCCAGGTTTGGCTACTTGGCGACTCCCATCGCTTTTGGCAACTTCCCTCCGGTCGTTGGCTCCCCCTTCTTCTTAGGGGTAGTTCCGGTCGCCGGGGGCAACACAGTCGCCCCTGCTGCTGGTCGGGTCTCCCCCGCCATGAAGACCTCCTCGGAGGGTGCGAGGCCCTCCGCTACTGTTGTGAGACGGGTTCGCCCGATTGAGAGGACTTCCACTGAAGGTGTCAGGCCCTCGATTTCTGCAAGTGGCCGAGTCATATCGGCCGCAATGAAGACAGTGTCGGAGGGTGCTAGACCCTCTGCTTTTGCTACTAGCCGGGTCCGCCCGGTTAAGAAGGTTTCCACTGAGGGTGTCAGGCCCTCGATTTCTGTAAGTGGCCAAGTCAGATCGGCCGCAATGAAGACAGTGTCGGAGGGTGCTAGACCCTCTACTTTTGCTGCTAGCCGGGTCCGCCCGGTTAAGAAGGTTTCCACCAACGGTGTCAGGCCCTCGATTTCTGTAAGTGGCCGAGTCAGATCGGCCGCCATGAAGACATCTGCCGAGGGTGCTGAGCCCTCCGCTACTGCTGCTAGCCGGGTCCGCCCGGTTTGGAAGACTGAGGGTGCCAGACCCTCTACTTTTGCCACAGGCCGAGTCAAATCGGCCACATACCACAACATGTCTAAGGGTGTCAGGCCCTCGACGTCAATTACAGGCCTGGGTAGGCAGGCCATCATGAAGCCCAGGGCTAGAGGTGTCAAGCCTTCAGCCCACTCAGTTGGCCGGGTGTTCTCGATCAACCAAATTACTACCGACGTCGCCCCTCCACCCAGGAGGCAGCGCCGTCGTCGAAATGGAAGCCGTTCCCACACAGTCGCCCCTGCTCAACGGGGGCAACGCCGTGCGTGCGATAAGGCAGCCCCTACGGCAGTTACCTCATGCTCCGGCAAGACTATACTTGTTGGAGACGTCCGCATCCAGCTCGACAGAGGCGAGCCGATTGTACCCCGGGATCGACACGTCCCCACAATTCCTACCTCCAACCGGTTCGAGCTACTCCGGAAGGTCCGGGAGGAGGGGGCGAAGGTGAAGAACTTTGCCGCGCCCCAACACAAGGCGGCAGTCCCCAGAGTCGGATCCGGGGGCAGCTCAATCGAGGAGCGACAGCTCCAGATGAGGAAGATTTGGGTCACTAAGGAGGAGGCCCGAGCCATAAGACGAGCCAGATCAGGAAAGGCCCTTCGCCGGTCCGAGTTGCAACAAGCAAGGACCCGCGCTACTCATGCACAAGGCGAGTCTTCAGCCTCTCACGAGGCAAAAGCTCACCGACAGCTAAGGCGGAAGCGCCGTGTCACGGCCAAGCCGGTACGCCCGACTTCCCCTTGGGCAAGCCCGGCACGCTCGGGTGAAGAAGACTGCTTTGAGCAAGAATCTACGCCCCGAGTGTCTGTTTTTGACAGGCTAGGGGGAACGCCGAAGCCAAAGCGGCACCCAAGGAAGAGGCGGGTGGCCCAGATGACAGATGACACCGTCAGGGTGTTTACTTGCTATGTCTCTTCCACTGATAAGCAGTCAGAGGGCGCTCGGGAAGACCTCAACCAACCCCTGCAAGCCATGAGAAGGTCAAGACAGGTCTCCCGAGTTGTTGCTCAATTGGAGTCAAACCCAATGGTCGGGGCATCTTCGCCCGAGCCAACACGACAAGAGGAGCGTCAAGAGGACGTTCACAGTCTCAGTGGAGATGGTGACCCAGCACAAGAAGAGGGCCTTGTCAGGGAGGCCCAAGTCTTCACAATGGAGGAGCTCCGGCGTGAAAACCAAGAGCTCAAAAACCTCTTGCAGACGCTGCTACGTGAAAAGGAGGCTCCTCCCCAACCTTCAGCGGCGCCTGCGGGGACAGAGCAACAACCCTCTCCCGCTCCAGCCACGGTCAATACATCGGCCGCTGCAACTAAGCTGCCCATTGCTCTGGAGGTTAAGGTGCCGCAGCAAGAGCCCAATATGCGGTCATCCGCCACCCCCGCCGAAAGCTTAATGGCTCAGAGGCAGATGATCGAGCAGATTGTGGAGGCGAAATTCGCACAACATGGCGAAGGTGTGGCCACTGTTGATTTATACAGTGTGCCATACCCCCTTCACCACCAATTTAAGAAGCTCCCGCCAGATTGCCCAAAGGCTCCAAAGCTACAGAAATTCAATGGGCAAGGTTCGCCACATGAGCATTTGGCTTACTATATGACCGCCATGGGCGAATTGGCGTTGGATGAGTCCTATCTTCTGCGATATTTCGCTACTTCCCTGACGGGTACCGCCTTCCAATGGTACTCCCGGCTGAAGCCCAATTCAGTATCTGATTGGGCAGACATGCAGAAGAAATTTGTGGACCGATTCCAAACAGCTGAACGCAAGGTTTCTCTTGCGGAGCTTTGTGCCCTGAAGCAAAAGAAGGGTGAAACGGCTTTGGACTTCATCAAAATGTGGAGGGACGTTAGCATGCATTGTGATAATCCTCCCACGCCGGAAGATGCCATCACCATATGCCGTCGAGGTTTGGCCGCCGAGGTCAGTGAGAAGCTCCTGGGTTCCAATATCCGGGGCTTCGACCAACTCAATACCTTGGTGGCGGAGATTGAGATGTTCCTCGCCGATCACCCAACACACCCTGTCGCCAAGGGCAAAATTTCTAAAGATCGCCCGTCTGGCAGCAAAGAGGTGAATTCTGTCGATTTCTCCCCGACAAATGGAAACAAGGGAGAAACCAAGTCAAAGGGCAATGGCAAAAAGCCCGACACCCAGGCAAGTGCGTCTTTGTTAGCGGAGCGCATGAAGACGCCTTATTCCTTCAGAAAAGAGCACACGAAGATGCTCTTTGATTTATGCATGAAAGAGAAACTTGTTACCTTGCCAGAGCCGCGGAAACCGGTGGAGATAGACAAGACAGACGACCCCAACTATTGTGTGTATCATCGCAGGTTGGGACATACTATTGCAGATTGCTATGTCTTTAAAGACATAGCCGAAGACTTTGTTCAGAAAGGCCTAATAAATATGTTGGGCCACGCGGTTGAACCTCCACAGCCGCATCCTTGGAGCCGGTCAAACCGGTCAGCCAATGTGGTCTACATGGCGGCCCCAGTTTCGAGCTCAAATGCTGCCGAAGCTGGGTCATCTAATCAGCAACCACGAGTTGCCCCTGAACCATCGCGCTGGCCGATGGCGGAATGTCTCGCCGTGAGAAGAATTCTCCAGAAGATCCGCAGGGAGATATACCAGTTGAGACGGGAGCAGCGGGAGCTGTTGCAATTCCTCCAAGATCTGGACGATCAGTTGGCGGCTTTCCCTCGAGGGCCGATCAGGTTGCCCACCGCTCCACGCGAGCTGGGGGCAGAAGCTTCACCATCGGCCCCGCTGAGGCCCGATTCGGGTGGATGGCTTTCAGAAGATTCATCGGGTTCATCTGAAGATTCGGAGCCCGCGAAGTTATATTCCTTTCCCCGCGAGCAGACACTACAAATCTTCTTTGCTTGTTGTCGTGCAGGGTTGTTGAACCTCTCAACATTACCTAGTCACCAGCGGCCAGGCGCTCGGTTATACTAGGACTACTGCCCCTACCATGAAACAGCTGGCCACGTTATCTTTAACTGTCAATCCTTCAAGGACCTCGCAGAATATTTTATCAAGCGAGGGATGGTTAACGTGGGAGACTCATTGGTGTACCCTCCACAGCCTCATGAGCAGCAAGAGATGACTTTCTCCGTCAACGTCATCCACACGCCGTTGGTGTTTCAACTGCCCGAGCCCTCAAGTGAAGAAAGCAGTTCTCAACAATCTGGCCCCGAGTCCGTTCTATGGTACCCGGGTGGAGACCTTCTCATCAGTGCTCCTTTCCCAAGGGAGATACAGAGAAGATTTTTGATAAATTGCTAGAGGATGGTCGAGTATTGACATATGACCCGCCGTCCTATTACAATGAGACAGCTAAGAGTCACCCTCTCTACTGCAAATATCACGCTCAGGTGTCTCATCCAACTGGAGAATGCCTGGAGGTACAAGACTATATTCAGACCCTTATTCAAAGGGGGGAGATTGATGCTCAAGGTAATTCCATGGCAAGACGCCGGCTGGCGGAGGCTACTGAGAGGATCCTCTGGCAGGAGCAGCGAGGTCAGCCCCAACAACCACCAGCTAAACAGACCCCCCCACAGGTTTGCTTAAAGAAGCCCTCTGGGGAAGAGTCTAAGTCGAGCCTCAAGGGCAAGGCTAAGCATGACAAGCCTATGGCTCAAGGTTCTCGAAACTCGGTTCGTGGGGGACCCTGAGAGGGCTGCTGCTGGACACCTGCAGCCGAAAGATAAAGGCAAAACCAAAGTCGCAGAGCCCGAGCTTAAGGTTCGATTTGGTGACAGGCCAACGGGGTCCACCCTTCCGAAGGAATCTCAACGACTCTCAGAGTCCAAGCCGTCAGCGGCAACAAAGTTAGCGACACTGCAAAACCCTTTAAGGTTTTACTTCGGTCAGCCAGAATTCCAGGAATTGCCACCAGAGATAGTTGCACAAGCTATTAATGCCACTTTTCAGCCACAACCCGTTGAAGGAGGGTGGACTTACGTTGCTCCAAGAATGAGTCGCGGGACTCAAAATGTCAGGCGACCAGCTCAAGGCGGAAGACAAGGGTCTGGGGGCAGGTCATTACGTCCTGTAAAGCCATCCTCACCTTCTGTAGAGGAGGTCGCTCGCCTTAAGAAGCAAGAAAAAAATCGAAAGAAGAATCTGAAGAGAAGATTGAAAAAGCAGGCTGAGCAGGCGGCAGCTATAGAAGCCCCCAAAGAGCTCACCCCCTTGCAGAGGTTGCAAAAGCTCATAGGCGAGCTAGAAGAATATGTGCCTCCTTGCCCTACCAGGGCGGTCACACTTGACAAATATATTCCCTGGGAAAGGTTTGGGCAGAAAGCCCGACTCCTTGGCTGGCTCCGGGAGGCCTTGCGTCCTCTTGAGGAGGGTGAGAATGTTCCAATTCCCGAGGAGCTCACGTCGATCTACAAAGACGAGGAGCTCACCGTGGAGGCCCTTGAGCGCGCACTGCAGGAGCTGTCATGTAACATGGTGGCTATCCCGCCTCCCGACAATATAAATAGCCCCGTTGGGGAGGATAATGTCCCTGTGGCCACATATCAACGTCGATCGGCAAGGAACCGACGTGGCCGTGGTCGAGGACGTGGTCGCAAGCGAGAAAACCCTTTAACCCTCGATCGAGTTATAATATTCAGAGGGGAGCAGCCGGGTCCTATCCCTACACCTCAAGTGCGGGGCATTCCTTTTGTACCTGAATCTTCGGAGAGTGCAGGCCTTGATTTGGGAGCCCGAAAACCAAGAGGCATCCCTTTCATAATTCATTCTTCCGAAGAGGAAGAAACTCTAGGTAGGGCCCCGTCGCCAGCTCCAACTTCGGGGCAGGCGGGCCCTTCAACCAGCTCTGGCGAACGAGAAGGCCCCTTGGATCAGTCCAATCTGGATGAGTCTCAGCCTACTGCGGAGGAGTCTCTGGCACCGCTTTTCCAAGAGGGAGCGGGCATGCAAGATGAAGGAGAACGCCCTCTCAAGCGAGAGAAACCACACGGAGCCCCGAAGACTCTGGAGGAAATTATCCCCCCATTCGACAAGACCCGCGCTAGGGCGGACCGCAATATTATTTAACACATGAAGCGGTTCCCAACTAATGTCACCATATGGGAGGCTATTGCATGGAGCAAGGACTTGAGAGAGGCCCTCATAAAAGTACTCCAGGACCCTGAGGCCTATGAGGCTCATGTAGCAGAACTGTAGGCCCAAGCTTATGAAGCTCTTGCGGCCAATATTATTTTCTCCGACAAGGATTTGTTGTTGGCCTCTCCCTGCCATAATCGCTCCCTATACATGAAAGGGACGATCAATGGCCACGAGGTCAACCTAATCTTGGTTGACGCAGGTGCGGCAGTGAATATTATGCCCCTGAAGACATTTAAATCTCTCTACTTGGCACCTTATTTGCAAAAAGTCAGCGCCGTCAAAATCTCGGGGTTCAACCAAAACTCTGAAGAAGCTCTCGGTCGGGTCGAGGTGAAACCGGTCATGGGTGACTTCGTCACTAAAGCGACGTTTTATATTATCAACTCCAACATGTCGTATAAGGTGTTGTTGGGAAGACCCTGGTTGCATGAAAATTGGGTCATTCCTTCGACTCTGCACCAGTGCCTCAAGTATGCTAAAGGAGGAGAGCAACACACCGTCTTTGCGGACCAAGCTCCTTTCCACCCTAATGAATGGCATTTGGCAAATGCTTCTTTATACTTTGGGGAGCCCACCATAACAATCCCCGACAGACTCAAGGATAAGGGGAAGCAAAAGGTCAAGGCCGAACCCGAGGAGGGCCAACTCTTCACCGTTAATCGTGAGCTGTTAAAGCTCCACCAGTTGATCCTCCAGCCGAGCTCCAAGCCCACCCAGCCGGAACGGCGCAATGTGGATTTTGAAGCCAATCTTATTAGCCACACCATTGACCAGAGTGTCCCATTGCCTCCGAAATGCATGCAGCTTCCTTTTTTCACAGAGGAGCACAGCGTGGAAGAATTGAAGACTTTTATAGTCTCTTATAGGCGCAAGGGTCGGCGTAAGGATAACAAACAAACCCGGCCAATTGTCTTCTACCGAGGAGATTTGGTCCCATCAGTTCCCCCTGAGGACGATTTTGGGTGGGAGACTCCTTCTGATAAGGCACAAGAGCCGGTTCAAGAGATGGATTATATGCCAGATCGACTTAAGCGCATGTGCATGAAGCAAGGAATTCCTCAGTTCCAGAACCCTGCACAAAAGGCGTATTTTTCTCAACTCTGGAATCCCCCGCAAGTTCGGGGGCAACCCCCTTTCTCCCGCAAAGACACTCGGGGGTTGGGTTATGACCAGGAGCTAGATTTCGAAGTCCATTTTGCAGTCAATGCCATAGGGCTTCTACCACCCCCTCGTGAGGAGGCCCAGGAGGAGCCTATAGCTGATGAGCTCCATCACGGGGCAGAGCATGTCCTCCCATCGCCGCTGTCGACGCCCGCTGAGGGGCGGCAGGTACATCCGATGGAGTTCGAGGTTTATGAGGCCAGTACTGATGAAGATGAAGACTTCGTCGACCTCCGACCGGCTCCCCCAGAATTAGAAGATGGTGGTCAGGCAACTGTCGACGAGCTGGTTGAGATTAATCTCGGCAGCAAGGACGACTACCGACCCATTTTTGTAAGTGCCCTCCTCATCGAGGAAGAAAGACAAGCGTACCGGCAACTCTTAGAAGAATTTAGAGATTGCTTCGCATGGACCTATAAAGAGATGCCGAGGCTTGACCCCTCAGTGGCTGAGCATGAACTGGCTATACTCCCTACAGCTAAGCCAGTCAAGCAAGCCCAAAGGCGTATGCGCCATGAGTTGGAACTCAAAGTCAACGCCGAAGTCGACAAGATGTTGGACGTAGATTTTATAGAGCCATGTATGTATCCAGTGTGGCTCGCCAACATAGTCCCGGTCAAGAAGAAGAACGGCCAAGTCCGGGTCTGTATCGACTTTCGAGATTTGAATAAAGCATGCCCGAAGGATGACTTCCCTGTCCCCATCATAGAGACAATGGTGGATGTGACTACCGGCCATGAAGCCTTGTCTTTTATGGACTGATCGTCGGGTTATAACCAGATCCGCATGTCCATCAAAGATAAAGATCACACGGCCTTCAGGTCCCCTAAGGGGATTTTCAATTACAAGAGGATGCCATTTGGCTTGAAAAATGCCGGCGCCACTTACCAGAGGGCAATGACCAACATTTTCGACGAGATGCTACATGACATTGTCGAGTGCTATGTCGATGACCTGGTCGTCAAGTCTAAGAGGCAAGACAGCCACCTGGCGGATCTACGTCGGGTCTTTGAGAGACTGCGGCAGTACCAGCTCAAGATGAACCCGATGAAGTATGCCTTCGGCGTTTCCAGTGGCAAGTTCCTGGGCTTCATCGTCAGGTATCGAGGGATAGAGATAGATCCTGACAAAATCAAAGCAATCAGGGAACTACCCCCGCCTAAAAATATTACAGAGCTCAGGTCGCTTCAAGGAAGACTCGCCTATATTAGGTGATTCATCTCTAACCTTTCTGGGAGGTGCCTGCCCTTCGGCAAATTAATGAAGAAAGGGGCACCCTTTGTATGGGATGAAGACTGTCAGAAGGCTGTTGAGCAGATTAAGGAGTATCTCTTGGCTCCACCGGTCCTCGGGGCGCCTATCAAAGGAAAGCCCCTCATTCTTTACATTATTGCCATGGACGCTTCCCTCAGAGCACTTCTGGCTCAGATCAATGGAGAAGGCAAGGAGCAGCCTCTTTACTATCTCAGCCAGAAGTTGGTCGGCCCCGAGCATCGCTACTCGCCCATGGAGAAGATGTGCCTGGCCTTGGTATTCCCTGTTAAAAAGTTGAGGCACTATCTATTGGCGCATCGAGTGGAGCTCATTTCAAAGTGGGACCCGCTCAAATTTCTCATTAGCCAACCTGTCCTCTCTGGAAGGCTGGGAAAATGGACACTCATCCTCATGGAATTTGACATCACCTTTGTCCCGCGCAAGGCAATTAAGGGACAAGGGAGGCTGAGTTCCTCGCCGCACACCCAGTGCCGGAGGACTCCCCTCTCAATGTCGACCTGCCAGATGAAGAAAGGCTGCTGCAACCACTCGGCGAGGAAGGGTCTAATGTAAATGCCCCATCCCAGGCCGAACATGACGTGCTATCCCTCAATTCTCCTTTATGGGAATTATATTTTGACGGGGCATCCAGAACCATTAAGAGACCCGGCGGCCTCACAGACTTTGTGTCAGGCGCTGGTATAGTCTTCAGGGAGGCATACTTCACAACTCTTGTGCCCTCGTGAAGTCATTGACCAACAATGAGGCAGAATATGAGGCACTGATCATCGGGCTTCAGCTCGCGCTGGAGATGGAGAGCAGATGTATCAAGGTATACGGGGATTCCCAACTCGTCATCCGTCAAGTGCTGGGCGACTATGACGTACGGGAAAAGGAGCTGATCCCCTACCATGAAGCCGTCATCAGGCTCAGAGAGAAGTTCTATCTATTTGTGATAGATCATGTGCCAAGAAGCAATAACTCCCAGGCAGATGCTCTTGCAAAGCTGGCAGCTGTCTTAAAGATCCCGTCGGAGGGAGAGTTGAATATAACCGTTAGGCACCGGAGGCTCATGCCTAGCATGCTCGACGAAGAATCTGGCCTCACTGTGTACGAGGTCAATAATGTTCAAGAAGAAAATCCTCCCGAAGAAGAGGATTGACGCGAGCCAATTATACAAGCAGAGAATGGGCGGCTTCCCTCTGAGCGAGCCCAGAGGGTACAACTGCTACGTAGGGCTACATCGTATAAACTGGTCGATGGCGTTCTTTACAGGCTTGTCCAAGAAAGGGACCATCCAGTCCTCTTGCGGTGCCTCTCGCCCAAAGAAGCTAGAACTGTTATGCAGGAGGTTCATTCTGACATATGCAGAGCTCATCAGGCAGGAGCTAAGATGAAGACAAACATCAAGCTCAAGGGATTCTACTGGCCCATCATGTATGAAGACTTCAACCAGTACGCCCGTACATGCCACCAGTGCCAAGCATTCGGTCCGGTCCCTCGGAGGCCTCCTAACCCCCTGCACCCGACGGCGCCAACTTGACCGTTTGCGGAGTGGGGTATGGATATAGTAGGACCATTCCCTCCCTCATCTCAGGGGCATAAATTCATTTTGGCCGCCACAGACTATTTTTCTTGATGGGCTGAAGCTATTCCCCTACGGGAGGTCACGGGCGAAACTGATGCCCGCTTCGTCAGATATCATATTATATATAGATTCGGCATCCCTAGTCGGATCATTTCTGACAATGGTACGCCCTTCAGGAACAAGACAATGTATGCACTGGCTGCTAAGTTTCATATTGATTGGAGGACGTCTTCGGTCTATAACCCTCAGGCCAATGGATTGGCTGAGGCCTTCAACAAGACACTCTGTAAACTACTGGCCAAAATAATAAATGGCCGCAAGCGAGATTGGGGAGAGAAGGTCCACGAAGCTCTATGGGCCTATCGAACCATTTATAAAACCCCTACAGGATGCTCTCCATTCTCCTTGGTTTACGGGGCTGAAGCAGTTGTCCCTATAGAAATCGAAGTAGCTTCGTACCGGGTGGCGGTTCATGCTTGGCTACCAGGCCAAGACCAATCTGAGATTGAGAGGAGGCTAGAGGAATTATCCTATCTGGAAGGTAGGAGACTCCAAGCTTACAAGCATTTACAAGTCTACCAAGCCCGTATGACGCGTGCCTACGACAAACTAGTCAAGCACAGGGCGTTCAAGAAGGGCGACTTGGTAATGCTTAAAGAAAAAGAGGTTCTGGCGGGAAGATCAAGCGGCGAACTTCAGCCCAACTGGCGTGGACCCTACGTCATCCAGAAGGTCTACGAGGGAGGAGCCTATACAGTTGTCGACCACAAAGGAAACAATCATTTTCCTCCCCTCAACGGCAAGCATATGAAGCTCTACCATGCGCCACCGCAAGAGTTTCTCCAGCAGTCCTCATAGGACATTATCTCTCCTCAGTGAAGGTTAAAAAAAATGGGGTTAAAAATATTGATACCTCGGCGGACTTAGTCATCCTTCAACGGTTGGCTGAGGGCAAAAAAATCATAGACCCGGTCGAGGTGAAAACCCGAAAGGGCGCCTCGGGCAAAAATGGGCAACCCCTCGGTGTGAAAATCCGAAAGGGCGCACCAGAAAAAGCTAAAGGGGGCCAGCCTCGGTGAAAACCCGAAAGGGCGGTGAGGTTGGTAATGTGAAAGAAAAAAAAATCCTCTCTCTGTTTATTCTATGGGTGGCTCTAAGTCAACGACTCCACCCCATCTCAACCAAAACATCATATCGATGCTCTGGATATGCCTTACATGTCACCTTTTGACATCTAGTCTCACCGGCGTTCCGACGCTGTCTTATTCTGTCCCATCGGGATTGCCCATGTCTTGAAATTCCTGAGTTCGGATCCCGTGTTGCTCCGGGTTATCCAATCTATCCTTCATATGTCTCATCGGGATCGGCCTGTGCATGCCCCTTTCGGGCTGCCGACCCACTTCGCCTATCGGCTTCTGGGTTTAGCTCATGTGTCACTTTCAGGCAGTTAAACCCACTTATCTCTTCTGTCCCACTGGGTCTGGTCTCAGTATGTTCTCTCGGGCTACCAACCCACTTCGCCTTTCGGCACATCCTATCTTCTTGGGATTGGTCTCAGTATGCTCTCTCGGGCTACCAACCCATTTTGCCTTTCGGCACATCCTACCTCCTAGGGATTGGTCTCAGTATGCTCTCTCGGATTACGAAACCACTTCGCCTTTCGGCATATCCTGTCTTTTAAAGATTGGCCTCAGTCTGCCCTCGTGGGCTGCCAACCCATTTCACCCTTCGGTTCCCCAGTTTGACATACATGTCCCTCTGGGAATGCAACACTTCCTCTGCCTTTCGGCAACATAGGTTTAAAAAAAAACGGGGTTAAAAATACTGATACCCCAGTGGACTTGGTTGTTTCTATTAGGGGAGCAATCAAGGGCAAAAAAGCTTTAAACCGGCTAAGGTGAAAACCCGAAAGGACGCCTTAGGCAAAAATGGGTACCCCTCAGTGTGAAAACTAGAAAGGGCGCACTGGAAAAAGCTAAAGGGGGCCAGTCCTGGCAAAAACCGGAAAGGGCGATAGGGCTGGTAAAGTGAAAAAAAAATATACATGTAGGAGAAGGGAAGCCAAGTCACGGAGCTCTGTTCTCTATTTATTAAACATCAAGCAGAAGAACCCTGAGACAAGCCCTCAGGGAAGCTATACAAGGTTGGGCTGAACAAATAGCCCCATAAAAATAAAACCCAAGGTCAAATCAGAGGCCGGGCTCAGCTCGCAACTCAGTAACACGAGCCGCCTGCTGCAATATCACTTCATGTAGCCCAATGAGCTCACGCTGGAACCCTTCCACTTCAGCTCGTACGTGATCCCTGGCCTCCTCGGCCTCTCGTGACCGCTGTAGAAGGGTCTCTACCTCTCGCGCCAGCTCAGCTACCCGCTCAGAAGCCACTTGAAGGCGCCCCTGTGCAGCCGCTACCTGTGCAGACATTTGCTCTTGCTGAGCACGAAGCCTGGATAGCTCCTCCTCCTCCTACTGAATCATAGTCTGTATTCGCAGTCTTCTCGCCTCAGCAGCATGACGACGGGCAAACTCAGACCACAAGGTCTCCAGTCGGGGCATCCAGGTGGTTCGAGGAAACCCGAATGCATGGTACCCTCTCGTGCAGGTCGCCAGGTGTTCCCTCACAGCCTCAACAGAGGGGAGGGGATCTATCTGCAACAGAAGCTGAAGATTCTCGAGGAGTTTTGCCTCTACAATACTATCTCCAGGAGCCACCAGGAACTGCGGGCCCCCTGGCCAATCCACCCCCAGGGCCGGAAAATCTGCAAGCGCTGATAGGGCCTCCTCTCTGACACCTGGAAGTAGAGCATGGAGAAATGGCACATAAGCGCTCGGACAAAAAAAAAATGGCTGAAAGAGGCTTGCCCTTTGCCAAACCTGAAGTGACCACGGGGGTGACATGATCGTGAGGGGTGCGAGCATCCTCCGTCCTCGGGGATGAATCACTTGCCTGGGGCATAGGCAGTCCTGTCATTTGTGGAGTTGCATCTGTGCCCCCGGAGGCCTCCTTAGACCTCTCTTCCTCAGCTAGAAGAGACGGGACTGTCGCGCCTGTGTCTATACAAAATGAGAAGCACGGAGCTTGTCAATATGGCGGAACTACAAGAGGCCAAATTGAAAAATTAGGGTCTAAACCCTAAACAATACCTAATGGCGTCGGCTCAGCGGTGTTTGCTCCCGTTGGCTCAGCGGTGTTTGCTCCCATCGCCTGATCAGCACCTTCATCTAAGGGAGTCGGTGGCGCCTCTCGAGGAGAAATCACATCCTGCCTGGAGTGATCGGTAGGCGAAGGCATTGGGACATCCACGACTGCAAAGTCAAAATTGTGGTCAGTGCCATGAGCCGAGCCAATCAAATAAAAGAAAAATGCAGGAATACAAAGCGGGCTAGATGTATACCCGGAGTGTGTTCTTCATTTCCCTCCATTAAATTACTACTGGGAGGCAATGAACTCGGAGCAAACTCGGGCACACCCGTATGATAAACCCCGAAAGTAGGGAAAGATCCCTCAGAAGCTCCAGTGGTAACCCCTGGGTCGACGTCGTAGGCGGGCAGCTCAGGACCAGTATCGGAAGCAATTAGCCTGCCCAATTCAGCAGTGGAGGCAGCCAACTGGGCGACTGCGGGAGATTTGATATTAAAGAATGAGCAGGCGAAAGCATCCACCAATTATATGAAAAGATTGAGGGATTCTCCAGCTACCTGAGATCGCTCCAGCACCTACACCGTCAGAGGGGCTCAATAAAGGTGTAGATGAGTTGGTACCAGAGGTCGTATCTGAGCTACTACTGTCCAAGGAGGCGGTGGAACCTCCTTTGCTCGATGACCTTAAGGCAAAAGCATTGCCCTCGCGAGGCTGAAACTCGCCCTCTTCTATATCTAAAGAGGCGGGCTGAACCCCAAGGTGACCTACTCAGAAAAGGGGTAAATAATCAGTATAACTATTGCCTTCAATTGACCTGATAAATAAGCAAGAAATGGTTATCAATCATGTCTACCCGGAGCTGAAAAAGGTGGAACCTCTCCCATCGCTGGAGGTGGAAGAGGTATGTCATTGGAGAAGAAGTTCTCCAGTGGTTGATCCAGGTCCTCCAAGTTCAATTCAAAGTCAGAAGGTATGTCCACTCCTGGCGTGTCAGCTGGGGAGGCACCCCCAAGGCTAGGCGAGAAATGCATCTGAGCCCTCGCTTCAGGAGGAGCTATTCATGAAAATACTCTGCAAATGAGCTAAGATGCACAGACAGAGATACAATAAAAAAATGTTCTTCTTGTGGGTTTCCAACTCACTCGGGGGAATCTCGCCGCTAGAGGGTATAGTGTCGACCCGAGGACGAGATGAAGGCCGGGTGTCACCACCTAAATCGCCACTGAGGCGCCTCTTGGCTGCAATATTAATGATAGCAGTAACTGCAACAGGAGATGCCCCTTGTAAAAAGGGGCTGTCATCAGTACCAACTGCTCCTGCAATCAAGATAGGCTCACAAATGGTTAGCCACCTCATAAAGAAAATGGAGAGCAATAAATAGAAGGGGGCAAGAGGGCCATACCAGTCGCCCCTACAGGCATGTGAAGCCTGGTGACTAGCTGACTGGAATCTATCCGGAGGCTCCGGGCCGCCCGCTCCACGGCATCCCTAAGGGCTTGAGGAGTAGAAGCTACCTCCAACTCTGAAATGTGGTCTAATAGACCCGCGCAACCCACGGCATTGATCAGATGTGTCTTCCAGGCAGCAAAGGCTCCTCCAGTAAGTGCTCCTCTGGGACAGACTGAGACAACTGCGAATCGTGGCTCAATCCACAAGAAACCCTCAGGTCCTCCCACCAAGAGTAAGACAATGAGGAACAATAAGCACCCTTACGGCGTGATCCTGAGGAAGAAGTTTCTCCACCAGACATTGGCTTTAAGGGTTTCAAGGCCCCGGTGTATTGGCTTCTGTCAATGGGAACTGACTGCCCCTATTCCCTCCATCGGGCTTCAATACCCCGAATCACCTGAGCTAGGCTGAAGAAATGGGATTTGATGAAGCTGGAGTCTAGAGAGAGGGGAGGCAAATCCTCCCTCCTGAGGCGCCTCTCCTCTAATGCTCTAATGCTGTCCGCTCGCTCTCTGAAGACGTTGCTGACTTTAAACCACCAGCGAGCATAATGCACATCGAAGTGACCCACACGCGTCTGCGCTGGAATGGGAAAATCTTCTCCCACACTCCTGTATAGAAAATCCTGCCAGGAAGCCGTGACTAGATGCACATCTTTTTGTCTGTACTGCCTTGAAGCCAAAGGGAGGTCTGCATTGGGCGGAATAGCCTGATCATACCCAAAGTTGCGGGCAAACCTGTGTGGGTAATATGGTTCGAGGACCACTGTACCCGAGCGGCGATAGACTAAAACACTGGGCCGTATGCAAATAGGCCAGTCACCCAAGGCGTGGGAAGAAGCTATGCCCTCAGAAGACACCTTGCAAACTGCAGACTCCCCCTGCCCTTCTACGAAAGGGCGATAAAAGCGAGAGCTATGATCAAACTCTAGGCTCTCACCCCGCCCAGTGTGAAGAAAAGAAAGTGTCCGCCTGGCGCTGGCAAGCTGCAGAACAGCATCCTGGTCCGGGTGACCAGCAAATGTAAATATAAGTGGCGCTCTTGTATTAGCAACTGGAGATCGTTGAGAAAGCTCTGGCAGTAGCAGTCCAGCCCAAGCACTCAAGTAATGTGGGCAGCAAGATCTTCTTGTCTCTAGGGCTGGAATATGAACTCAGCGCTCCCAAAGAATGATAAATATTGGCCAGAGCAGCCGGTGCAAGGGTTAACTGGCGTCCACAAGCTAATAAGCAGGCCGGATAAATCACTTCAGCTCTCAGGAGTTCTTCTTCACCATGGGGGAAGACAAAAGTAGCCAACCAGTATGCAAGATATGCCGCTAAATAAGTTAGGGCAGGCAGTCTTCTGGAATGCCAACCTTGCTCAGGAGTCGGTAAATGACGAGGATTGGAGGCAAATTTTATAACCACTTATTTACATTGTTCCCATGTAATGCCAAATGAGGGAAACTCCTCATAAAAGCAGTACGGGCCACTGTAGAAATACATCACCCAGGCATTAAGTGTCACCCTGGGTGTTCTTGCAGTCTTTTCTTTGCCCACCAGGGCCAAATCTCTCCAAGTCTTCATGAGGTATCTGAAGCAATAAGGCAGAAGATATTGGCCCCCTCCATTCGAGGCATACAGGTGGATGTCATCAAGGCACAGCTCTTCATAGGCCTAACCGTTGATTGGCAAGCCCGAAATTCTGTGAAAAGACCACAAGTCTAGGGAGGTCTCTCCCTCAGCAGTAACGACGGTATTCCAGCGCCGGTTCCATCTTTCCACCAATGCCTGGAGAAGCCCTGTATGGCATGGGTAGGAGTACAGAGCCACAGTGACTGCATGACGGATACCTATCTTATCCAGAGTGGCGCTGTGCACGGTCAATATCCCCCATAGCCACTCAGTGGCGCCTCGGTGAAAACCATGGGAAGAAATAACATACCATCTCCCATACCAGCTGGGAGTCTTCAGTGAAAGAATCCCCTCTAACATACAGAGGTGATCATATCCGTCATGGGCAAAACTGGGGTCAGGTACATCCCGTCCACCACAATGTCTGCGGCCTTGTGATGACCGGACAGATGCCAAATGGCAGGAGAAGAAGGTCCCGCTCGCACTACAGAGCCACCCAGATTCCCGAAGAACCCCAGGCTTTTCGCATCGGGAAATTGAGGTCGCCGAACAAACCCCTCAGTAAGGCTGGGGTGCGAGAAGAAACAAGTACCCTTCATGCTGTCCCTGCCTGATAAGACAGCCCATTCCACCCGTCGTCGCTCCTCGGGCAGCGAAGGGTCGTCACTGTCCATCCCCAATGGGATAAAGCTCTGAATGAAGGCAATAAGGTGTCGATCCAGCGGATGATGAGGTGGGTATCCCCCAGAACGGTCATACTTATAGAGTCCATCTCTGCGACTGATCCGAGAAGCATCCACTTCACCCCCTTCGTGGGTGACATCCTCAGTTGGGCCCTCAGCGACCCAAGAGAAACCTCGATCAATTGTGTCAGAGCTGCCCGAAGCAATGCGACGAGGAGGCAGAGGAGGCATAGGCCGGTCAGTCCTCTGTACATAATGATCATTCGCCCCGACCACTCTGGGCCCTCGCACAGCGCCCTTGCTCCGGCTTGGACGGGCCATATCTGTGAGAACAAAGTGGTGGAAGAAGCGACATCAAAAAAAAAAGAGAGAAAGAAGCGTGGTTCGCATAATGAAGCCAGCAATTAAATGCAGGAGCTACGTCTCAAGTATGAGTCCCTCAGCGGACACGGCACAAAGGCGCATGTTAAAGCGCACGGGCCATCCGCCCCCGCCTCTGGCAGTCACGAATGTCCCACGGGGGGCACTTGTTGCAACCAAAAAAAATATCCCTACAATAATCGGGATAAAAAAATATATATATCTCATTCTCAACCCAACGCGGATAGTTATTTCCGTACGATGCAAGGTTGTGAGATCGGCGTAACGCCGCTCCGTGGAGAATATCCACTCTATAAGGGCTCCATAGCCCGATTATTGGTTCAGCCCAATACGCTTTGCAGCAAGGGAGTGAAGGTAACCCAGGATAAATCCATGGAGACCGTCAGGGTCATATGGTTTTGGGTTCCAACACACACAAAAAAAAACAAATCTTGCGGCAAGGAAAGAAGAAAATGTGCTATGCACACCTTTTCCGCAGTCCCAACGGCGCGTACCGCGTCTTTCGGGATCGAAGAAGTCTCTCTCCCTCGACGGACGACGCAAAGAAGACAACGAACAGTGCGGAGAAGCTCCTTTCTCTTCCACGTGGCTGCAACGGAGTCCGAAGAGATAAAAGAAAAAAAAATTCCTTTTTGTAGGTTTATAAGAAGGTGGGATGACTCACCCGGAGTGGAGGGACCCACCCGGGGCCAGCCTCCCCCGGGCAGGCACCCCTCGCGGCCGCGCGGGCTGGCACTGGTGGGGCGGACCCGCCCGGGGTCGACTGACCCCGGGCAGACCCGCCCGGAGTCACGCGACCCCGGGCAGGCCTGCCCGGGGTGGCTCCGCCCCGGGTGGGACCCGCCCGGGGAGGGGCAGTCCCGGGCCGGTCCCGGATCTGCGCAAGTTTTTAAAAAAAAAAGAAGAAGAAAAGGGGGGGGGAAGAGACCCACCTGGGGTGACTTAGACCCGCCCGGGTTCCACCCACCCCAGGCCGGTCCCTCACCTCCTATAAATACCCCCTACGGGGCTCATTTGCGGGGGACGATTTTTTGAGAGGGAGGAGAGACTTGGATTTTGAAGGCTCTTGTTCGTAGTTGGGACTTGTTTGGGTATGTAAGACCTCGAGTCTTGTATTTGACCCCTATGTGGGTTTTTACGTTTGTACCCCCATGTGGGTTTTGTCTTTACGCCCCTATGTGGGCTTCGTTGTTGACCCCCCCCCCCCCCCCACGGGGAATTTGTACTTATGTCCCTATGTGGACCTTGTAATGATGGCCCTCCGGGTCTTGTTCTTCTTTTGTCTCTCGAGTAACATAGGGAGTTCAAATAGTCATAAAAGTGAAATGACTATAATACCCCTCTCGAGGATATTAGAATTGAACATACTCCCGTCGAGGATGACAACGATATGTACAGTTGACAACTCGTCGACAGTGTCTATAATGAAAATTATAAAAATTAGCAAAGTTGTGCCATGTTGCCCCCGGTGCGTGCCAGTTAAAAAATTTGCAAATACACCCCTCCTTTAGGAAAATTGTGTATATGCCCTTTCCTTAAGAGTGAAAGATGTGTGTATGGATTCTAAAGGCTCCGTAGGCGGTACTTGGGAATGCCTACGATTTCTCTTGGCCCCAGTGCCTCACACAAAGCCCCATGCAGTGACCATACCAAATTACCAAAGTGCCCTTCCTGGCCCTGATATGCCTTCATAATGTCCCACAGCTCCTCAAATAGCCTCGAAACCCGCCAAAGTTGCTCCTTGCTTGGCCAGCCACCCCAAACTATGATGCAATCTCCGACGAGGTAATATTACCGTAATACCCCCCGGGTATGATAATTACCAAAATACCCCTGGTTAGCCAACGGGGCGCCATAGGGCATTGTTGTGTTCCCCGGGCTTATTATCACCTCCAAATACGGCTAGGTATCACCCGGTTCAGCCTGGTCCTGGTCAAATCCTATCCTTCATATGCGGTCTAATCACCCAGTGGGAGTCAAAATGCGATGTGAGCTACCTACGCTGAAGTATCCTTAATGAGAACTTTGGAGGGAAACTATAGGCCTTTTTGTTGACAATTAAACAAGGGTGTTCGGACGTTATGTCGATGTAAATCAACACTGACTGCGGTCAGTAGGGAAAGGTCCAGCACTCGAACCCTCATCGTCTGATACGATGTGCACCCCATGAAATGGACATTGCACTGGCCATTCATATAGTCCCCCGCATGTGCACATTTACCTCCTCAGAGAGAGTCCATTCCATGATCAGAGGAAAAACCCCCAAGCCCAAAAACAAAATAAAAGACTTCTCGAAAAGTCACCCAGGGTAAAATGGGGACGTTCACCTCGTCTTAAAACAGACATATCTGGCAGGGGAAGATCAGATGGCTCATTGTAGGTCATTAGAGCAGAAGAATACTTAAACACTGAGAGGCACATAAGTCAACATTGGGGGGGGGGGGATTCTTCCAGGAAGTAAAGGATAGAAAACTAAAACCAAGATAAGTGGTCAAAATTACATCCAAAACTGTCTCAAGTTTTACACATGGCAAGGTATGATTCTCGTAGGATCTTCCAACCCAACCAGCAAGAGTTAGAGAATGCAAGCTACACTTCTTTTTCTTCTCCTATAGTTCTAGCATTTGTTTAAGTGTATCAACAGTGCCAGATCACCTCATCTCCGGCAGTAGAGACTTTCAAAATTCTAACAGAATGTCTGAGTAATGATCATCCAAAATAGGTCAAATCTAAAAGCTATGCTACTTGTAAGAAATAAATCTTCCAACTCTAACTATAAAAATTGGACACTACAAGCTTAAATTGGTTCTTTTCATCTTCACACTTGGCATGCGGGAATCAGACAAATCCTTGCAGTAGTCAGAACTTATTGATAATTCTGAAAAAGATGCTATGGAAGAAACTCAAAGAAGAAATGGAGAATGAAACTTTTCAAGGAGCAGAAAACCAAAAATGAGATAAATAATCAAAATTACATAAAGCTCTCCCCCAACATGAATTTGTTGTACTTCAAAATTTTCTTTTTTTCTTCTTCCGCCAATCAAGCATTAGCCCCTTTTACCATAACTAGTGAAGTGGAAGAGGGATGATATCCCAAAATTACCATTACTCTACCACAGGTTCTCCCTAACAAACCAACAGAAGTGCAAGAAGGATGATGATCACCCGAACTCTACAACATCATGTAGCTTGCATCCAACTTTGATCCAAAACAAGGGACTCCAGAGAAGGGCGGTCAATACACTAACAAGACTATTTTTTTAGAGAAAATACACTAACAAGACTACACCCAGCAAAGTTCTCAAGCTTTCACATTGATTGAAGAAAAGCTCAGCATTCCCTTCCCTGCTTCTCCTAACTGCATAAACTTGCCAGTTTCATCCTCTGGCCTTAAGACCTAAAAGCAATATCAGAGTGTCCTCCTAACCACAAACTTTCAGTTCCATCCTCTAGCCTTAAGACAAAAAATGTTTAATCCTTCTGAAATCTTACACATTATGCTCCTAACCTTTTTATCTTTTAGTAATGTGAAAATAAACTGGAAAAGGAAAGAATAAATTAATGAAATAAAAAAAAAGAGAGGCAGAATTTCAAGGCGATGCACTGCAAGAAATTTTAATCACTTCAATGCTGGCATCCCCAATTCTGTGCTTCAACCAACCAAATATTCGTACTCTTTTTTTCAGGTTCTAGTAACTCAAATTCTCCCTCCGAGAGAAGCTCTCGGGTTTTGGGGTGGGACGTCATGACTGGTGGGGCGGGGTGCTCTCCAACGTTCATATCCGAGGGGAACAACATCCCCCTGGGGAGCCGAGCCGTGGGTTGAGGTAGGGCTCTCTCCCCAACGTTGTGCCACACTGGTCGACTGGAGGTCTCGCCAGGGATGCTAGAGGAGGGATCCGTCAGGGTGGCCTTAAGCCGGAGCCGACCTGCTATAGCTGTGGCCGGAGGGGCCACGTCAGGCGGTTCTATACGCACAAGGTGCCACCTCCTGCCATATTTAGTGGGGACTCTGGGAGTCGCAGAACGTTCGCTGAGGCGGTGAGGAGCAATCCGGCTCCAGGGCCTAAGGGGTCTGTGACTAACAGATGGGTGGATGTTGGGGTGTTCCCGCCGGATTCCTTGCAGGGTAGGGTCGCTTGGCTTAGGGAATGCCTGTGGGTGACGATGCTGGAAGGGTTGATTGATGCTAAGACGATCAAACGGTGGCTGGGGGAAGCTGCTGACAGCGACTGGGTGGTCTAGAGGATGACTGCGTCTGCTTTCCTGGCGGTCGGGCAGGAGGAAGCAGTGGTCTCTCGGTTGGTTGAAGCGGGTTTCCTTACGGCGGGGGGTGTTCTCCTTCGTATCCAGCAGTGTTCGGAGGTTAAGGGGACTTTTCCCAATCCGCATAGGAGACTCTGTATCATTTTCAAAGGGATCCCACTGTATCTTTGCGATGCTGAAGGCCTCTCTCTTAGTCTGGAACTTTAGCCAGGTGGAAGGGGGATCCTTAGGTTTCACGGGGATGGGTTTGTGGACAGCGGTCGTGGCTATCATTCAAGTGGCCAGCCCGACGACGGTGCCCGCCGTCGTCACCGTGGACCTCACCGGAGTTAACTTAGCCGTGCGACTTTGGGCCTCGGAGGAGCTATCGGTTGCATCGCAGTCTCAGCTAGGGCAACAGTCCCTGCGTCAGGAGGAGGAAGACGTACGGTCGTCCCCGGTTTCGGCGGGCCTTTCAAATGCGAATCAGGCGAGGTCCAGCACTGGTTCACACCCTGGTTCATCGGCTGGTCCGGTTCGTGTCCTGGAGACTTCAGATCGGTGCTCACGCGATTCGAGTCAAACTCCCAGGCCCACGTCCGGTGCCCATGACTTACCCGTTATGTCTTCGGAGAGCCTTGTCGAATCTTCAGGGCCCACGAAGGATTGTCTTCCCCGCCCGACATCTCCTGTGGTCAGGCGCATCCACCAATTACAGTGCTCGTCATCGCCAGGTCTGTCGAAGCCGATGTGGACACAAAAAAAATGAGAAAAAGGAAAGAGAAGAAAAAAAGAAAAGAAGAAAGAAAAGAAGGAAGAGAAGGAAGAAAAGAGAAAAAAATAAAATAAAAATAAAGTAAAATAAAAATAAATAGAAGAAGAGAAAAAGAATAGAAGTAATAAAAATAATAATAAATTATATATATATATATTAATAAAATAAGAGGGGTGGGCCCACTCTCTCTCTCTCTCTCCCTTTCTCTCTCGTTATTTCCCTTTCTTTTCTCCTCACCCGGTGCACCCGTATGCCTCTCTAACCGGTGTACTAGTCAGAGCCTCCACCCGGCACGCTTCTAGCGTCTTCTGTCCGGTGCACTCCCTTGGCCCCCCATTCGGTGCACTCCTACCACCTCTGCCCGGTACACCTATTGTGTGTCGGATAACACCCAAAAAGTTGTGTCGGATGACACATCTCCGCCCATGCCGTTCCCACCTCGACCGCACAGTTCCAACACCTTCCCCTCACTCTCCATCCCCGCTTGATCTGCCGAGAGGAGGTGGGAGCCCCAGCTCTAGCTGAGTGCGGAAGTTTCAATCCCCCACTAGAAGACGAGCCCCGAGCAAGGCGGGGAGGCAGTAATCAAGGCTCTGCCCGGCCATGGTGGTCACAGATCCCGATCTCAGCAAGAGGAAACTCTACTTCGTAAACGAATTGTTGATGCATGTGCTAAGGAGCAACAATTACTAAATGAGAAGCATGTTCTGGAAAGGAAAGTTCTTGATCTTCACATGGCACTTAGTGGGAAACAGAATGATGCTGTAGCCGATGGTATGAAGGAATTGACTGGTAAAAAAAATTACCTTGAAGACAATTCGAGGCTTGCGGATGAATCTAAGGTCATGGGGGATGAGAATCATATCTTCACGTCATCTTTAGTTAAATTGCTGACCGAGTATGGCACTCGACCCCCTTTGTTTGATGCATCTATCGAATGTTGCAAAGCGCCTATACCATCAATTGTAGTGGCGGCTGCGATCTTCTCATGTACCGGATGCTTATGGTCATCAGTACAATCAACATGGACATGATGTGCAGATGGAACCAGCACTTGATCAGGCAGGACTCCACCACCATGATGCAAGAGATACAAAGCAACCAAAGGTTGCCTCTAGTGTCGATATGCATTATCCAGTTAATAGTGACAATAGTAAAGATGTCTCCTTTGGTGCTTCCAGATTTGACTTGAGGGCAATCTACACTGTCTCCCCCTTTCCCAAATTCTGAAACTGGTGACAGAGTTCCATTTGACATATGACCCTTGTGAAACTTGCTCTGGTTGTTTGCTGTCATCCATTTACCAATGAGATTGTCAAAGCTTATGCTCAGGACCACCTTTTGATGTCGTCACTAGTATCATCGGCCTTGTAGCTGCACTTCTTGCAAATTATAGTGGACATTGGATCGATCTTGCTGGAACCATCACGAGGCCATCAGGCGCATTGACACTATCCGAGCCTACACATTTGGTTCTCACTATTTTGTGGAGGTGGACGTTGTCTTGCCGTCTGGAGATGCCCCTGAGAAGCACACGACATCGGGGAGGCCTTGCAAGAGAAGTTTGAGTTGTTGCCTGAGTTTGAGCGGGCCTTTGTTCACATGGACTATGAGTTCAGCCACAAGCCGGAGCAAGCACAACCGCATGGTTCATAGTTCTTACGGAGGCGTCCACCGGTGCACCCATGTGCCCCTTTAACCGGTGCGCTTGCCATGGACACCACCGCGGCAAGCCCCAATCCTCTCACCACAGTACACCCCCTCTCCACCCCGGCACACCACTGTGTCGGATGGCCACGCACCGCACCGGGTCGCGCCAACCACTGCCGCTGCTCCCTCCGCCAGCTATCTCTGCCTGTGATGGGACACCGGCCAAATACGGTACTCTGTTTTTACTTGGCTCCTGTCCCCCGCCGTGCCTGCCACGCGGCAGAGGGCATGCTCGATGGGTCTTCATCTCCGACGGCGGCCGGCCGTGCTGGCCCTTCCTCCTCCTCCGCCTGCTCGATGAAGCATGCCAAAGTGCTAATGAAAGACATACGGTGAGCACTGGTACAAACCAGGATTTGGATTTGTTATCAGCTATGGAAGCATCAAAGCAAGTGGATGCATCGGCAGGCATACCAGAGAAGTTGGCTGATGAAGATAGAGTAGTTGGGGGCTCCCCTCATGAAACAGTTGTTCCAGAAGACAAGTTAAATTCTTTACCATCATCAGAGATGATAAGACTAGTGGGTTCTTCAGCAAATGTAGCTGCAAGAGCAGCTGTAGAAGATGATCATTCAAAAGCAATCTCCAACCCACATAGTTTAATGACATGTGAAGTAAACCGTTCAACAAATGAGATAAATGAGAGTTGCAACCTCGTGTCTGCTGATACTCCATATCCTGAAGATAATGTTTACGGTGTCAGTTCAAATCATGAAATAGTGACACGAACCATATTGCCTCCAGGAAAAGAAAGTGGACCACCTCCCCGGCGGGATCCCCCCGAGTTCGGGGAGCTCGCCAACCTCAAGTCCCTCAACATCTCCAAGAGCAACGTTACCCGGTGCACTCCCGAGCGTCCGTTCTTGGCACACCCGCGAGCAGCTCCGCTCCGGCACGCCCGCAAGCGCCTTCACCGGCACACCTCCAACCACCTCACCGGCCCGCCACCGCACCGACTCCACAGCACACCCACTGTGCCAGGTAACACCCCAAAAGATGTGCCGGATGGCACACCTCCGCCCGCACCGGATCACTCCCCTCAAAACCTCGCCGGTTAAGCCTTCCACGGCACACTCTCGTGCCGTTCCCACCTCCTCACGGCACAACCCCGCGCTGGGCCACCTTCCGCGGCACACCACCGCGCCGGGCCACCTTCCACGACTTCATCCACCGGTGCACCCTGCCACCTCTCCAACCGGTACACTAGTCTTGGCCCACACTCGATGCACCCTGCTGCCCCGTGAGCCGGTACACCCTGCTGCCCTATGAACTAGTACACCCACTGCACCGGATGA
This sequence comes from Amorphophallus konjac, assembly GCA_022559845.1. Classification (NCBI taxonomy): domain Eukaryota; kingdom Viridiplantae; phylum Streptophyta; class Magnoliopsida; order Alismatales; family Araceae; genus Amorphophallus; species Amorphophallus konjac. The sequence continues at coordinate 410,146,928 of CM040122.1, read as the reverse complement.
GCCCGCTCACGCCGCACCGTGTTACCCCGCAGCGCTTCCCAGAGCAACAAAAGGTCCCACCTTTCCAGGCGAGTGCCCAGGGGGGGTGGCAGGATCCGGCAGAGGATGGGCCGTCACTTCGGTGACGCTGGAGGACTTCAACAGGATGGCGGACCGGGCGGTCAACACCACCATCGTGCTCGCTGTTGGAACCGCTGCTATCACCAAGTTGCTTACCATCGACCACGACTACTGGCATGGATGGACCATCTACGAGGTTCTAAGATATGCACTTCAGCATAACTGGACTGCTTATGAGGAAGCCCTGAATACAAATCATGTTCTTGCAAAGAATGATGATCAGTGGTATAGTTTATTCTTGAGACTGGATTGCATAGTGCTACGAAAAGAAGCCACTGTTCGAGTCTGACCGGGCCCCCATGTTCAGATCTGGCCTTGTTGGTTTTACTCTTCATGGATCACTTTCTCATTATTATTATCACTTCTGTGAGGAACTTTTCCCCTTCCAAGATTGGTGGGTGGTACCTGCTAAAGTGGCTTTTGATCAGACTGTCTGGTCTGCAGCGTGGAATAGCATTTATTATGTGGTCTTGGGTCTCCTACGCTTAGAGCCACCAGGAAGTATTCTTAATAAACTGAAAGCAACGTTTTGGCCAATGTTAAAAGCATGTTGGAACCTTTGGCTCTTTGCCCACCTAATCACATATGGGGTAATACCAGTGGAACAAAGGCTCCTTTAGGTGGATTGCGTAGAATTAGTGTGGGTTACGGCACTGTCAACCCATTCAAACGAGAAGTCAGAAGCAAGGAACTCCGAGTCCACATCAGAGACAGAGGCAAAATCCTCATAGCCATTCCAGTGGAGACTTGGAACAGTCAATCACCTAGAGCTACTACGCATGCTCCTCATTTTTCACCCGGGCTGGTAAACTATGTTTATATTAGGACATCTTATGATGACCAGTTGAAGATCGTGCAAAGGCCTGGAAGATCAGTCTTTCCTGATCGCAGTCCTCCATCACAACATTTTGAAGAAGCCTGTGTATACCAAATGTATAACAGAGAATCATCCGCTCCATGTTGCGTATCTATACGGAGATGTGCATCCTTTACAACCATTCCATCAAGCTTCTGTCCAAGATGCTTCTCCAGTACACCTCCAGTTCAGCTCCGCTCCGGCACGCCCTCAAGCGGCTACATCCGGCACGCCCTCAGGCGGTCTTTACCCGACACGCCCTGAACGGGCCTTACCCGGTGCACCTTCTGCCACCTTACCCGGTGCAGTCCAAACGCCCTCAAGTGCCCCAGCGGCACACCCTCTTTAGCCTTCCACGGCACACTATCTCGTGCCCTTCAACGGCACGCTTCTTCAGCCCCCCAGCGGCACACCCTCCTGGGCCTTTCAACGGCACACTATTTCAAGCCTTCCAACGGCACACTTTTTCAGCCTTCCAACGGCACACTATTTCAAGCCTTCAGCGGCACACTTCGTGGGTCTTCCAACGGCACAGCCTTCTGGCTTCTCAGAGGCACGCCTTGCCACCCGGTGCATCCGGCAGAAGAAATCTAACGCCCATGCCCTAGAGATCCTTGGCGCGCAGTGGGCTGTCTGACGTGTCAACCGGAGATGAAGACACGCAGGCTACCTCCTACCACCGAGGACAGAGAAAGTCAAATCCCCATTCAATGCCCGTCACTTCCCGCCTCCGCCGTTCGTGTTCGAAGGCTCCCGCCACTAGGAGTATAAAAATCCCCTCTTCTCCGGCGAACAAAGTAGGACCGCAGACGTAGAGGGCATACCCACGGAGACGAACAGAGCCTGCCACCGGGAGAAGAGAGAAGAGAGAAGAGGAAGAAGAAGCTGCTCCGGCATTGGAGGCTTCCCGGAGGCCAGAGAAAAGAGAGAGAGTAAGAGAAAGAGAGAGGGAGGGAGGGTCTGTGTAGCAGGGGGAGTGGGGAAGAGCAGGGAGCCGTCGCCTCTGCTCGACCCCAGCTCCCCTCCTATTTCCTCTCCACGTTCTTCCTTTTCTTCTTCTCCCCTCTTCTGTGGCTTCAGCCTCGATGTATACCGCAATGTGCATGGCCGGTCACGGTCATTTTTCTTTATGAATGAAAGTCTCCCCCCCCCTTCTTTTGGGTTTCTTGTGGCCTCCCTCGATCTATCCCACTGCGTGTGGTGTGTTGTGCATTTCCTCTGTTATTTTCTCAGTGTTCTTAGAATCTATGCGTCGATGTTCATCCCCTCTGAGGGCCCGAATTCCACATTTGGTCTTTGGCCCAAATGGGAAGCTTGTTCCTTCCTCTCCTTGAGCCCCACGAGCCTAACATCTTTCCTTTGATCCCCTTGTCGCCCTCCTCCCTTGGTAGCTGAATCCCCATTGGCCAATCTTGGAGATATCTTCCATTCGTTGGTTCTTCCGGACTTTCTGAAGTTTTATCAAAGGTGCGGTCGCCCCTGGCGCACACCTCAGATTGTCGGGTTCCGCCACTCCATGTGGGAGTGTTCCCTTTATTCTCCTTCCATCCCGGGTCCGGGGGAGATGCTGCCAAAATTTCGTCAGGATTGAAACTAATAAAAGAAATAAAAACACAACATAATGTTAACCTCCAAAACAATGGTAAATAAGAAATACCTTGCATGAATCCCTGGAGGCCCGGCACGGCCCAGCCTTCCTCTTGTTCGGCACTCTTTCAGCCCTTCCCCGACGCACCCTTTTAACCCTTACCCGGCACACTCTTTCAGCCCTTCCCCGGCACACCCTTTTAGCCCTTACCCGGCACACTCTTTCAGCCCTTCCCCGGCACACTCTTTCAGCCCTTCCCGGCACACCATTCTAACCCTTACCCGGCACACTCTTTCATCCCTTACCCGGCACACTCTTTCAAACCTTCCCCGGCACACTCTTTTAGCCCTTCCCCGGCACACCCTTTTAGCCCTTACCCGGCACACTCTTTCAGCCCTTCCCCGGCACACTCTTAACTTGCCTTCACCACCCTCTCTCAGCGCTCGGGTGTAGGGGAGACACTGCCGCATTTTCACCAGGATTAATATAATAATAAATAATACTAATAATAATAGTAATAAAATAATAATAATGAAATAAAAATAATAAAAAATGAAATAAAAATAAAAAGATAAAAGGAAATAATGCAAGCTTCCCTTGTGCATTTCACGAATAAAAAGAAAGCACCCCCCTCCTCCATGCATGCATTAATCTGATCGCATCAAAACTTGCATAAATAGGACCTTGTACATCGTGTGAAGACCCTCCCACGCACGCTCCAAATGTAACAAATAATAATAATAACAAACATAATAAAAAGGGGAAACAATAATAATGATAATAAAACTCGTAAAAAGATAAAAATATATATATAATAAATAAATAAATAAATAAAGATAAAATAAATAAAGAAAGGAGAATATAACGCACCAGTAATAAAAGGAGGATCAATGAGCAACATAAAAATAAATAAATAAATGAATGAATAATTATGACAACAACGAGTAGAACGATGCGGCTCTCATTCCCCCCAGACCCTACGCATGGGAATATCAATAAGGCCTTCGTGGGCCACGCTTAGACCTCGGGTCCGCCCCGATCATGGTCATCGTCTGACTCATATCCTAGGCCAATAGCCCACTATCTTTGGACGTGTCTTTGTTTTGGGACCTAGCCTCCGGACATTCCCCCGCTGCCCCTTTGGCACCGAAAATATTGACGATGCCCATGCAAGCCTGACTTCGACTGCGGGGGGCCCACCGCAATATGGTCGTAGCTTGATCTTGCACCGAGCCAACAGACTTATTGATTTCCGACCACTCTAACCGGGATTCAGCCGAACGTTTCCTGTTCCTCTGAACAATAAATTTGTCGTATCCCAACATACATGTGCTCCGGTTTTCTCGTGACGATTATGCTTTTCTAGAGCCGAACACTCGTCCGAACATTAAATGGTCAGCACATGACCGACATGAGCTCCGACACTTTCTTCATACCCTCGTACGAGGACTTCAATATTTCTTAATAGATTTTATACAATTAATTTTTTTGGCCACGAGGCCCTTATTCCTTGCGATTAATCAAGGGTGTTCCCCTCTCCGAGGGGATGTAATTAACGACGTGACCCTTACGGCGCAGCGGGTTTTGGTCCCGACACGAATCACATAATCGTCTGACCGAGTCAGATCGAGCGCACCATGGGCTTCCATGAAGCCCGAACAAACCGTCACTTCGTGACTGGCACGCCCACGCACTTAATAAACGAATAAACCCACCGAATAAACCGACATAAAGAACAACCAAATGAGCGTGTCGAAAAGTGCGTCCACAGCCGACGACCTCTCTGGTGGCTGCCAAGGGACTCTCCGACTTGCAGTCATCATTCTTCCCTCTCGCTCTACCATAGCGAGAGGTGGACGGTCTCCGGGGTGCACCTCTGTCTACTACAGGGGCTGACAAAGGCAAGCAAGTGATGGGGGAGGAGGTGCAATGCTTGGTTGGGCCGGCCAGGGAGTGGAGTGTTGGTGCACAAACCGGGGGAGATGGGGAGCTCATGCTTAACTGTCATCCGCCGGACTCCCAGCGGACCAGAGGTCTCTACGGTTGTGCAACCTTTGGACTCTACTGCAAAGAAGAAGCGTCGGTTGTCGATGGAGGGAGCTCCGGTTGGGCCTAGCAAGGGAGTTGTTGTAGGCCAAACTCTGGAGGTGATTGCGGAAGACTCGACCTCCTTGCCGCTGGTGACAGTCCCTGCAGCTTCGGGCAAGTGAAAGTGGTCCCCAGGCTTCGAAGGTTCAGGAGGAGGCTCTGCAAGAAGAGAAGGATGCCTTCTCGATGTTTCCGGGGGAGGCGGTGGTGTGCGACCTTCGGTGGGTGCGGTTGCTGCCAGAAGCTTCGCGAGGAAGGAGGTCGTTAGAGAGCTATTGGGACAGGTTGAGAAGTTTACAGAGGAGCAAGTGAGGGAGGTGGTCGATAATGCCAATATCTCTTGTGTTGGCGCAGAGAAGGATGTGATGGGTGTTTTTTCTAGTATTAAGAATAGGTGGTGGGCGAGTATTTTGTAGGCAAAGAGGGCGCAACAAAGAGGGGAGAGGGAAGGGGCTGATGGTGGTAAGGAGGAGAGGGACACCCCATTGTCTACATGAGGATTGTCTCATGGAATGTGAGAGGACTTGGGGGGTGGAGAAGAAGAGGGCGGTGAGGGAGTTGATCAAGAGATGTAAGATAGATATCCTTTGTATCCAAGAGACAGATGGTAGGGATTTGCTCTTGATGGAGATCAGAAAGGCTAGACTCACCAAGGGGGTTGCTTCCCCGGCGGTGGGCAAGTCAGGGGAGATCGTGATCCTACGGAATCTTTATAGGTGGAGGAGGTGGTGTCAGATAGACAAATTAGTAGGTGGGACTAAGGAATGACTTCGCCTGGGACTTCACTGGAGTGTATGGACCTCAAAGCAAGGAGGAGAAGTGGATCTTGTGGGATGCCCTGGTTCGCCATCATCTTTCTTCTGGTTGGCCTTGGAGTGTTAAGGGGGCTTTCAATGTGGTGGCTGCTTCGTGGGAGAGGACAGGTGATAGTATATATACTGGGGAGATGGAAGACTTCACTGATTTCATTGAGGAGGCTGCGCTGGTGGACATTGGCATGGCTCATGGGCAATATACTTGGTCCAATCTACGGGAGAATGCTTCTTGCTCCAAGTTGGACAGGTTCCTAATCTTTGTTGATTGGGAGGATCACTATCCCCATGTGCAGGTACTTCCTTTGGCTAGATCGGCTTCTGATCACAAACCTCTTCTCTTGAAGACTAGCCGCTTACAAGATAGGAGATACTCTTTCAGACTTGAAAAGTTTTAGTTTAGAAAGCCTGGCTTTATGGACATTGTCAGGAGTGCTTGGGTTGTACAGGCTGGTGGTAGATATGCTATGGCAGCCTTGGTTAGAAAGTTGAAGCATATTGCTCAGGCTCTCAGGACATGGGGGGCTGAGAAAACCATACCAGGTAGGGCAGCGAAGGACAGAATCTTATAGCAGCTTGGGGATCTTGACTGCTTGGAAGAGGCAGGCTTGATGGATGTAGAGAACAGGAGACTCGAGGACTCTCTAAGGAAGAAGCGGGTTTGTGTGCCCCCCACCCCCTGCTTTGACCTGCCCTGTCGCCGGCCATGGCTGGCCCTAAGGGGGGGCTCCGCCCCCCTCCTCTGCCCCTCGGCTGCTTTCCCATCCACCTTCACCACCAGAATCTGAGTGTAGAACTACTGTTCCATTGCCAATTACAGAAACACATCTTTCCTATGCGCAGATGCTTGTGGCATCCAGTAAGGTGCCCCGTCTCTCCTTTGGTGTTAAGGCTCCAGCATACACTGACAAAGGTGAGCCCGCTGGTTTCTTCACTCACGAGGAGGTTAGCCGTTCCCTACAGCCGTTGCACTTTGCCATCATTGCCAAATATTCGTATGGACGGCCATCTATTCCTGAAGTCAAGCTCTGCCTTACTCAACGGCTTCATCTCTCTCATGATTTTGTAGTCAGCAGACTAAATCCTCGGCATGTTTTACTGCGCTTTGAGCATGAGCCAGATTTTCTCAAAGTCCTCTTAAGGAAGAACCTTTACATCAAACTTATTCAGATTTTTTCGGTGGGTGCATGATTTTGATTTTGCATCTGATCCTCCCTCTGCCCCTGTCTGGATTGGTCTTCCTGATATGCCGGTTAATTTTTTTCATGAAGACATGATGAAATCGATAGCAGGCAATATAGGGACGGTTCTGCAGATTCATGACGCTACCTTGGCTCTTACGAAGACATCTGAGGGTCTTGCTTGTGTTGAATTAGACCTCTCTTCCCCCCGAAAAGAGAGACTATGGATTGATACAGATGGTGATGGGTTCTGGCAGAGCATCAATTATCACCGTGTTCCACACCTCTGTTCCTTTTGCAACAAATTGGGCTATACGGTTGCCAAGTGTAGAAAGAAGCTTCACAAACAGCAACCGCGTGCCCCTAGCCCAGTGCAACACAAACAAGGGGTGATCATCTCTGATCATCGTCTTACTAGACCTGTCTATCGGCCGAAGACTCCTTCGCAGCCTGCAGCAGCGCCTGTTCCTGTCTCGAACTCGTTTGCTGCTCCCAACAATCCCTTAGTGGAAAGTTCTAATGAACCGGATCATGTACCTCCCCTTTCGGACACTGGGCTTGGTCTATCTGGCATACAGCAGGATCATCCTCCCGTGTCTAATACAAAGGAAGTGGCAGTCGACAGACAGCACAACATCCCAGTGGAATTGGAACCCAATGTTACACAGCGCAGTATAGCACAGCACTTCCCTCCCGCCCTCTCTGATATTCAGGTTGCTCCTGCGACTCTCAAGGGACTCATGCTTGAATCAGAAGAGTTGGCCAATTCCTCTGGTATGCACCCTGATGTTTCTCCCTCAACAGATGGCATTTGTGCTGATCCCTGCCCGAGACTATTAAAGCTTCTTTGTTGCCTTCTTCGGGTGGTAATGACACTCGCCAGAATGCTGATAGTGGGCTTCAGCAAATCAAGCAAAGTATGACCTCCTTCAAGAGCGGGGTGGGAGATCTTTCAGTTGCTGAACAGTCCCGGTCTGAGAATATTTTCATGCCCAATGCTGTGAGCCTTGAGAACCAACAATTCTCTGTGTCAACTCTACCACGAGATTCAAATGGAAAGTTCCAGCCTGATTGAGAAATTATCCATCAGGTGAAACCGCCTGTTATTCGGTCTAAAGCTAAGTCTTTAGCTTCTGCTGTCAATCATCCACATCTGTCCCCATGATCAATCCAACATTGATTTGGAATATTAGAGGTATCGGTAATGCAGCTTCTATCCGTAGCCTGAAGAAACATGTACAAAGTCATGGCATTCAGCTGGTTGCCATTCTAGAACCAAAACTTTCGATGAGCAGGTTGGACAAAATTCGTCTTAAGCTACATTTTGATTTTGCTATTGGTAATGAAGAGGGCAATTCAAAATTTTGGGTTTTCTGGCAATCCACAATGAATCTGGTTCTTATTCAGCGCCACCCTCAGTTTATTACCATGGGCTTGTTGAATGGCAGCAATATTGACTGCTATCTCTCTTTTGTCTATGCTTCCTTTGAGGCCTCTGTACATCGTGAGTTGTTTGATGCTCTTATCAATTTTGGTGGTAATTTAGACACACCTTGCATCGTGGGAGGTGATTTTAATGCCATATTGTCCCCAGCAGAAAAAATTGGAGGATCTTTGGCCTGCATCAATTCTATGATAGATTTCCAAGCTTTCACAGCTGCGGTTGGCTTCATGGATGCTGGTTTCTCAGGGAATTCCTTCACTTGGACCAACAAGCAGGTTGGCTCTGCGTGTATTCGCACCAGATTGGACAGAGTTTTAGTCAACTCCAGCTGGGCTACTTCGATGCCACTTCTTTTAGTTAAACACCTGTTGAGGGATCCGTCAGACCATTCGCCATTGCTGCTCTAGTGCTCCTCCCACCATATGCATCCAACTAGATTTGTGTTTCAACAAATGTGGATTGAGGATGACTCTTTTAAATCTATGGTACAAACTGCATGGGATTCTTTTCATATTTCTCATCCTAACCCTTTTTATGTTCTACAAGGGAAACTCAGCACTTAAAGCTGTTCTCCGGCATTGGAATAAGGAGCAGTTTGGTAACATTTTTGACAACATTTCTAAGGCAGAGGATGGGTAGTTGCTGCAGAATATAGTTTTGACCGCGACCCAAGTGACATGAACAGGATGTCCCTGCATGCGGCTCAAGCTAAGCTTTGCCAAAACTTGCACCGGGAAGAGATGTACTAGAGGCAAAAGGCTCGCCTGAACTGGCTGAAACATGGGGATATGAATACCAAATTTTTTCATCTGCAGGTGCAACAGATGTGCCGTCATTTATTCATCAATCGGCTTAAATTAAATGATGGTGCATGGTGTGAGGATGAGCATGTCCTGCAATGTAAAGCTGTTGAATTTTTCTTCCATCAATTCACATCTGAAAATCATTCTATTGACCCTCAGCTATTAGAATTTAGAAACCATTCCCTCCCTCATCACTTTGGAGGACAACAATGCTCTCACTGCCATCCCCACTGCGGATGAAATTCGGAACACAGTATTTTCACTGTAACCGGATAGTGCACCAGGCCCGGATGGATACACAGGTAGTTTCTTCAGATCATGTTGGGATATTATCTGTGTGGATGTTGTCCAAGCAGTGCAAGGTTTCTTTAGAGGTTTTCCCCTGCCTCAGAGAACTACTTCATCTCTGATTGCGCTCATTCCTAAGGTGAACTCCCCCTCCTCCTTTGCTGAATTGAGGCCAATTAGTCTTTGTAACTTCACTTACAAGATTGTCTCGCGAGTCCTGTGTGATCGCCTGGAGCCTATCCTGCCACGCATTATTTCGGAGCACCACGGTGCCTTTGTGAAGGGTCGCAATATAGTGGACAACATCTCCCTGTCCACGGAGCTTATGAGGGACATTCACCGGAAAGTGTGGGATCATAATCTCATTCTGAAACTGGACATGGCTAACGCCTACGATCGGCTTGAGTGGGATTTTTTGCTCGCTGTTATGAAAGGATTTGGCTTCTCCTCCAGAGTTTGTTCTCTGGTTGCTATGTTACTTACCAACTGCTGGTTTTCTGTCCTTTTCAACGGAGCACCTACAGGCTAATTGAAATCAACAAGAGGCATTCATCACGGGCACCCTTTGGCCCCGGCTTTGTTCATCATTGCAGAGGAGGCTCTCAGCCGAGGTCTCTCAAATCTTTTTGCTACTGGGCAGCTCCAGTATTATCAGGTTCCTCGGAGCTGTGTCCCAATCTCCCATTTGCTCTATGCGGATGACACTCTGGTTTTCATGAATGGTAGTTCTCGATATATCACCAGACTGCTCTCTTCTTACGGCGGTATGAAGCTGCATCTCGGCAGAAGATAAATGAGCATAAAAGTTCGTTTATTCTTTCTCACAAGGCTCCTGTGACCACCTCTCGCCGTGTTTCAGCCCTCACTGGATTTCAGCATAAAGCTGGACTGAATTCATACCTTGGCGTTCCTCTTTTCGAAGGACGTAAAAAGATTTGCCATTACAAATACCTTCTTGACAAAATCTGCTGTAGGCTAGGCACCTGGAAGGCTAAGTTCCTGTCTCACGCTGGTCGCCTCTGCTTGATTAAATCAGTTCTCTTGTCCATCCCCCTTTATACTGCAAGTGCCTCTTGTTTACCTGCCTGTACCATTTCTGCTATCAACAAGATCTGTGCGAATTTCTTCTGGGGAGGCTCTGATGGCATTCAAAGACGCCACTGGATCTCATGGCCTCATATTACAAAGCCAGTGGATGAGGGGGGCCTGAGTATCAGAAATTTGTCTGAGGTGCAAATTGCTATGGTTTCCAAGCAAATTTGGACGATCCTTCATGGCAATTCGCTCTAGTCTAAGTATGCCAGATCCAAATTCGTGAAATGCCACTTGAGTGACATTGCAAGGCTATTGCCTGCAGGTGTCCGGAGAGATGTTTTTCTTACAGTGAAGTGGATCGCGCTGTCTAACATGAAATGGATTCCCATGAATGGGGAATCCATCAACTTCCTCAAAGATAATTGGTACGGCGCTCCTCTCTGTATGGAAGGAAATGCACCTAGCATTACTCTTAAAGAAGCTTTGGACAATCCCCAGCACAATGCTTGGTCCCTGGTTCCTGTGCAGCTTCTATAGACTTTGCGGAGTGTTCAGCTCGGGGATGGTCCTGACAGCTGGGCCTGGACCGCCTCTGTTGATGAGCTTTTTTCTCTCAAGACTGACTACCAATATAGTAAGATTGCAGGGTGCTCACTGTCCACCCCTTAAGAAAATCTGGAGCATACACTATCCTTCCCATGCCTCTGTTTTTGCTTGGCGCCTGCTCTTCCAAGCGGTGCCGGTGGACAACTTGATCAAGCATCGAGGCATATGTCTCCCTTCTAAGTGTGTCTGCTGCATCACAAGCCATCAAGAGGAAACCTTAAATCATCTCTTCATCCATGGTCATATTGCTGCTTCTCTCTGGAGCTTCTTTATGCCTTTTTTCACTTCCATTTGCAGAACTTCTGAAGACATTGTTACTCGTTGCTGAGATATCTTGACTCATGCGGATACTCACACTCCTTTTGGATTTGCAGCCATTCTTATTCTGTTCCTCATTCTTTAAGAGACCTGGAAGGCTAGATGCCTTTATAAACATGACAACAAAGGGCCGGCCATTGGCATCTTACAGCAAGGTATCTTGGAGCGCGTTTACTTTGCGCTCCAGCAGGTCATTTTCAAGAAGCCACCCCCTGCAACAGAACAGAGTGTTTTACTTTCCTTTCAACTGCCTTTCAGACTAAAAACTCAGGTGCCCAAAATTGTACGATGGTCTTGCCCCTCAGATGGGTTTGCCCTTAACGTGGATGGCCCTGCTAAAGGTAACCCAGGTGTAGCCGGAGGCGGAGGATGTTTGAGGAACCACAAGGGGTCCATTATCTTCGCTTTTGCTTACTTCTATGGCAGTGGTACCAATCTAGTTGCGGAGGCTCGTGCACTGCTTGATGGATTGCGTATAGTGGTAAAGAGTGGCCTCCCATTTCTGTTGTGTACTCTGATTCCCAGGCCTTCCTTTCACTGGTTAGATCTCAGGCTCGCCCACCGTGGTCGATAAGGAAATGGTGGGATGAGCTTCCCAACTTGCTAGCTCTCACCAACTAGTCTGGTGTTAGATTGTGGAGCCCGAACTCGCCATCGTGCGCCCTCGCATGCGGATCGACCTGCGCGGTCAGGTCGCGGGGGCCGCCCCCGGAACAAAATTTATGTTTATAGCAGGGGCATTGTTGTCTTTTGTACTCTGCTGTGTTGGGCGCCCTAATCTCCTTGTATAAAAGGGCTGCGAACTCTCTCTTTGTACTGGATCTGGGTGTGTTTTATCATAGTGGAAACCCTGCTGCAGCCGTGGATGTAAGAAGGCTCATCGCCTCCGAACCACGTAAATCTTGGTGTTCTTGTGGTTTGATCTCTTCTTCCCCTTTCTTTCTTCCTTCTCTATTGTTTGTCCATCCCTACAGGTACTCCAGTTTCTAACATCTGGAGCATATCTACTCGGAGGGCAATGGTGTCGTTGATGCTCTCGCTTCCCACGTCTGTCATACACAAAGCAGCTATGATTTTTACAGCTGGTCGGACCTTCCTCATCGAGCTCATGGTTGTGATGTGCTTGATGCCGCTGGCCTTCCCAGCTGCCGGTTCTAGAATGCATGTGCTCTAATTTTCTTTGCTTGCTTTTCTTTTGGAGGGGTTCTCTCCCTCTTCTTGTTTCATCAAGGGTATGCCCAGGAGATACTTTGTATTCTTTCACAACTTTTTAATAAAATTATAGCCTAGGTTAATCTTGGTGGAGAGAGTACACGCCTCTTCTCTGAAGTAGGAGTGGGCTCTCCTAAGATTGACCTCAGGCCTTTTTGCCTCAAAAAAAAAAACTCTCTAAGGAAGTAGTTTGACGAGATCCTCTCTAGGGAGGAAATATACTAGAGACAGAAATCTAAGGACAGATAGATCAAAGAAGGCGACAGGAACATCGCTTGCTTTCAGCATATTGCTTCTTGGAGGAGGAGAGTATATACTATTACTTGCATTAAGGTGGGGGCCTCACCTTCTCTTCAGAGGTGGTTATCAGAGGTCAGGCGAGAGATTTCTATTCCATATTATTTTCAGAGCATGACCATTGGAGGCCGAGGATAGCAGATGATCTATTGCCTCGCCTCTCTTCTGAGGAGAGGGATGTCATCTCTCAGAGTTTCTCAGAGCAAAAGATCCACCAGGCTGTGTTCTCACTTGCAGAGGATAGGGCGCCAGGGGTGGATGGCTTCTCATTGGCCTTCTTTCAGAAGTACTGGGAGGCCATTAAAGCGGAGCTTGTGACTGATGTGAGAGAGTTACAGGAGGGGAGGGATCACTTGGGGGGGATCAATAAAACCTTCTTAGTGTTCATCCCTAAGAAGCAGAGAGCCCAAGAATTCCGAGACTTCCAAGCTTATTAGTTTGTTGAATGGGACTTACAAGATCATCACTAAAATGCTGGCAGGGAGACTGGTCAATGTTATGGATAGGCTGATTAGTAGGTCTCAGGGAGCTTTCATTAAGGGAAGGTATGTTCAAAACAACTTCTTGAAGGCCCATGAGTGCTTGTTTGCCATGAAGACGCAGACGAAAAAAGGGGTTGTGCTGAAGCTAAACTTTGAGAAGGCCTCTGATAAGATTAATTGGTAGTGCTTGTTTGACGTGTTGGACAATATGGGCTTTGGAGAGAAATGAATTGGATGGATCAAAGTGTGCATTTCCTCAACTTCCTTCTTTGTTGTTGTCAATGGGAGGTCGTCCCCCTTCTCATACAGTGGTAGGGGGCTCTGACAGGGGGAGCCTATGTCCCCCCTCCTCTTTGTGCTGGTGGCCCATGTTTTGAGTAGGGTGTGGCCAAGAGCAGAAGCTTCTAATTTAAGCAAGGGGTTTCAAGCTAGTAGAGGAGGTCTGTCAGTTTCTCACTTGCAATATGCAAATGACACCATACTGTTCTTGACAGAGGATGAGCAACAGTCTTTTGTGGCTAGGCTTCCACTAGTTCTATTGGAGGAGGTCACTACTCTCAAAGTCACCAAAAAAGCACACTGGTGGGAGTCAACATGGAGGTGTGGCCTCTTCAGAGGGCAGCTTGCACCATGGGTTGTCACATAGGAGTCTTTCCTATCTCTTATCTCGGTATCCCGCTGTCTCCTGACGCTCTTCATTATGTAGACTGACTTCATGTTGTTCAGAGATTTGAGTTCAGACTAGCTAGCTAGAAAGCTAGATTGTTGTCATACGGAGGCAGATTGGTTTTATGCAGATCAGTTTTGGACAGCCTTCCTATTTGCTTCCTCTCCATGTTCCAAATTCCGAAGACTATGGCTAAGAAGATTAAGTCTATTCAGAGTAGATTCTTTTGGCATGACAGTGGTGGAAGATGCAAGGACTAGCATGATATTGCATGGGGGAGAGTGGTAGGTAGTAGGAAAGAGGGAGGCCTGGGGATCAAGAATGGTGCGGACACCAGAGCTAGTCGCCGGTACCAGAAGCGTAGCATGCCGACTTCCTTGTGGTTGGGTGACAGCACGGAGCTTTCGTCGGAGCTTTGACATTTTATGTATTTACTTTGAGTGTATTAGTGTGTATTTTTATTTTAACTTCTAGTCGGGTCAAGATTGTAATATGGGCTACTCTTCATGTAAGGGGTCCAACTTCTAAATTGGGCCTCAAGTCCATTAGGAGCCCAATTGGACCTTATAGAAGACTTGGACCAAGGTTAGTGGGTGTCCTTTGCTGCTCCTTGTCCCCCATGCTTGTCCCCCACCTACACTTGGACCAAGGTTAGTGGATGTCCTTTGGTGCTCCTTGTCCCCCCATGCTTGTCCCCCACCTACCCTTGACCAATATTAGTGGATGTCCTTTGATGTTAGTGGATGTCCTTTGGTCTAGATCTAGGGTGTGTCTATTTATAGTCTCTTGTATCATTTGTGGAGGAACAAATGAGAAATTCAAGAGAATTATGCTTGGTGTGCCCACCCCCCCTCTCTCTTCTCTTGTTCTTGGTGTTCTTCACCAATTCTTCTTCTAACCCCTCTAGATCTGAGTCTTAGATCTGATATCTCCCCCCCAAATCCCTTCTTTTTCTCTTCTACTATCTGCTGGGATCGTCCACCGCCGCCGCCGCCGCCACCGGAGCTACCAGTAGGCCGCCACAGCCCCTCCTCCTAGCTGCTGCCCTGGGCTGCGACCTGCAAACCAGAAGCTTGAAGACGAAGCGAGTTCTCTTTATCCAACCGTTGGATCGAGCTAATTTTTGGAGGGTAGGTCTCCCCATGTCTCCCCTAGTTCCACTTAAAATTTCATGAAGATCAGAGCCCGTTTGCCCCACTTCCAAGCTTGCTGTTCAGACCCCTGTCTGTCTGCCCTAGGTTTAGTCCGCGGGATAGATGCTGGCATTTGATTTTCCCCACCCATCAAATGGAGTCCAAATCAAGCAAAAGACCCATGTACGTTTTCCTAACCCTCCCCTCTACCCACCATAAAAATCCCAGGTCCTAGATCCGTCGTTTGATCCCCGGTCAGAGCTCAAGAACAGGAGGCTTTACTTCTGTCCCTGAGATCGGTCTGTCCGAACCAGAAAATGAGCGGTTGAACAGTCGTTTTTATTTTTAATCCGACCGTTGGATGGGGTTGATTTTCATATATGTTGAAGAGATCTGAGTCCTCTTTCCATCGGCGCTAACCACGCTTCGATCCGATCTCGGATCTGCTCTTGGCGGCCGTTTTCGTGGAGGCGCGCCGGTCTGGCCAGAAAGGGGCTGCGAGATAGCCTTGGGGGACTAATTCCCAATAAATCCCCCCGGGCCACCGTCGGCGACCACCGCTCCCGGGGACCGACCCGGGGCACCCCAGCAATGACCCCTCCGGTCGCCACCGCCAGAAGACGCCAGGAAGCCGCTGCCCAATAGCCGGGCTCACTTGAAGCCTTGTGGGCCCCACGTTGAGCGCCACCGCCGCGCTGTCCGGAAACCCCAAATTGCAGCCCGCCAACCCCTGAAACGGCGCTCCCGGATCGTTGTTGTGGCCTTTTACCTCCCTGCGTGGAGTGGGCCTTAGTCCTTTTACTGCTGTAATTAAGTTAGTTTGTACCGGGAGTGACGGTTCACGGCCGGGACGTCTTCGCCATGCCGTGAGCGTGGAGGTACACTCGCCGCCCAGTAGTTTAGTTTGCTTATTTAGTATGCAATCTACTGCCGCTGCATGTGTGTATTTATTTTCCTAGCTAGTTATATTTTTGTCACCGCTGTGAGTGTGAGAACGAGAACCCGTCCCGTGACTCATTCCGAGCACGAGAGTGAGTTGACTACCCCAATCTCAAAGCCGGTTTCTCAACCGTGCACGATCGTCACGTTTCCCTCGATGGGGCCGACTGTGAGTAGTGCTTCTTGTTTTGGGCTAGTTCGCCTCTTCTGGAGCTCGTTCGGTGCCGCGTCTTAGTGTGTTGCTGGTCGCGTCGTCTGTCTAGCCGAGTCTCGTAGTTGTCCCGCATCAAATTGGTATCAGAGCGCCAAGTTGAGTCTAGGGTAGTCTTGTTTATAAAATATATATATATATATAATAATAAAAAAAAAAGAGTCATTTAAGTCGATCTAAGGTTGCATTGCATACCTTTATTCGGTATATGAAAAGGTGTTGCCCGACCGTTAGGTTATGCCTATCGGGAAGGTGATTCACTCGCGTGAGAGGATCTTCGGATTCCTAGACTCCGCTAGGTACCGGATATCGGTTTAAAGTCAAAGGTCCTCAACTTGCATCGGTCCATCCATATAGGTCTAGTGAGTCACCCTTAGTTCTCTTTAGGCCTCATTGCATGTCCACCCGTGGAGGTGCCCAGTACCATCGCCCTGACACTATGGGTGAACACCGAGGTGCCAACCCGGGAGGCCGTTCCCTGGAGGACATGATAGCTCTACTCATGGAGCGCATGGATAGGTCCGAGCAAACTCTTAGGGAGCATACCGAGCGTATGGAGAGCCGATTCAAAGCCATGGAGGACCGCGCCGAGGCTTCTGACCGATCTGTCCAAGGACTGGTTGGAAGGTTAGAGAGTGTGGAGAGAACCCCTCGCCGAGACCTACCCGGCATTCTCCCGGCCCCTCAGGCACATGTTGCCCAGCCCGTGGCTGCTGCCCAGCCCGCGCCTGCTGCCCAGCTCGCACAACCTCGGGCTGAGGAGCAACGGCAACGTGCCCCCCATTTTGAGGACTACGAGTCCGACAACGATTACGGGGGAAATGGCCGACGCCGACATGGTCACCGACCACATAGGGATGATGAGGACGAACGGATCCTCAAGACCGTCCGTGTGGACCCTCCCACGTTTGATGGGTCCAAGCCTTTGGAACCCAAGATCTATCTTGATTGGGAGGCCAGCATGGACCGGTACTTTGAGTGGTTCGAGATGACGGACCACCGGAGGGTCAGATATGCCAAGATGAAGTTGTTGGGGCAAGCACAGACTTACTGGAGCAATGTAGAGAACTTACTCTTTCAACGTCATGAGCCTCAGATAGGTTCTTGGGATGAGATGAAGGACAAGCTTAGGCGTAAGTACCTTCCTGCCACGTACCGTCAGCGACTTATTGATAGGTGGCAGAGTCTCACCCAAGGGGACCGATCCGTGTCAGACTACATCGCGGAGTTTGACGAGTACTTTTTGCGATGTGGCGTTACAGAGGAGAGCACCATGCCTGTGTCACGCTTCCGTCGTGGTTTGCGGCCCCACTATCAATATGAATTATTTCGCCGCAATGTTAACACCTTGGAAGACGCATACCAGGTTGCTCTAGAGTTGGAGCAGTTTGAGGCGGAGTTCACTCCCGTCCAACGCTCGGGGTTCACTTATCAGCGTGGGACCGACCCTCGTACCACGCCTACCTCCTATAGCCGGTTTCCGGTGGCCCGTCCCCCTGAACCCCCTCGGCAGGACCCCACTGCTCCTAGGCTCCGCACTTTCCCTCCGAGGGACCCTCCCCCTCGCCCGCAGGCACCCATCCCTGCCACTTGGCCTTATCAGCCCGCCGTACCAGCTCGGCCTCTTCTTCCTACACCCCCAGTCCATCGAGAGGACAAGGGTAAGGGGCCAATGATTGGTGGAACATCTCAGGGCAATGGGCCACGAGACCGTTGCTACACTTGTGGTGGAGTTGGTCACTTTGCCAGCAAGTGTCCCACCCGGGGAGCACTTGTTATTGCCGACACACCGGCCCGTGACCCCACGCCTGAGTTGGTGCCAGTCAGCTACGAGCCAGACCAAGAATTGGCCGAGGAATTCTTTGACGAGTTATTGAAGGGCGAGCAGGTTGACGTCCCTGGTATCTCGTATCAGGATGACGTACATTTGGGTGTAGTCAGGTGCATCCTTACCCAGCCTCAGGTGAGCGACGACTGGCGTCGCACCACCATATTCCACACATTTTGTAGGCTGGAAGGGAAAGCTTGCAAGGTGATTATAGATAGCGGGAGTTGCATCAACGCTATCTCCACAGGCACCGTCAAGCGCCTTGGTTTGACACCCGTGGATCACCCTGCACCTTACAGAGTTTCTTGGGTGGATTCCACTTCCATCCCGGTCAGACTGCGGTGTCTGGTGCCGCTGCAGTTCCAGGCGTACCATGATGCGATCTGGTGTGATGTACTACCTATGGAGGTGGGTAGTATCATCCTTGGTAGGCCTTGGCTCTTTGACCGAGATGCCACCCTTCATGGTAGGTCGAACACTTGCACCTTTGACCATGATGGCCATAGGATTACCCTCCACCCAGTCCAGCCGAAGGACCCATCTATCCGCGGACCAGCTGGCCCCAGCACCACAACCACTTCTGGTCAGGGGAAGGTCGGTCCGCCCACTTTGTCCTCGGCACAGGCATCCACCTCGTCGACTACTCCTAGCAGAGTGGACCCTTCACCCAGGAGGTTGATGATGATCAGTCCGAGAGAGATGGAACAGGAGGTGACCGGGGGTAACCCCATTCTAGCTGTCGTTGTCAGGGGCATAGAGGATGTCGCCCCTAGGTCAGAGGATGAGCCTCCCCCAGAGATAGCCGCAATATTGCGGGAATTTTCCGATGTCTTCCCCGAAGACCTCCCTGGAGGCCTTCCACCTATGAGGGATATCCAACATGAGATCGACCTCGTCCCGGGCTCATCCTTGCCCAACCTTCCTCACTATAGGATGAGTCCCACGGACCATGCCGAGCTACAGCGGCAGGTCGAGGAGTTGATGAGTCGGGGATCTCTTCGGGACAGTAAGAGCCCTTGCGCTGTTCCCGCATTATTGGCCCCGAAGAATGATGGCACATGGAGGATGTGCGTTGATAGCCGTGCGATCAACAAGATCACGGTGAAGTATCATTTTCCCATTCCCCGATTGGATGACTTGCTTGATATGATGTCGGGAGCCACTATCTTCTCAAAGATAGACCTTCGTAGTGGCTATCACCAGGTGCGGATCAGGCCTGGGGATGAATGGAAGACGGCATTCAAGACCAAGGATGGTCTTTTTGAGTGGTTGGTTATGCCCTTTGGGCTTTCCAATGCCCCTAGCACCTTCATGCGGTTGATGACCCAGGTCTTACGCCCTATGATAGGGGTCTTCTTGGTCGTCTACTTTGACGACATTCTTATCTACAGCCGCACTAGGGAGGATCACTTAGACCATCTTAGGCAGGTCTGCATTGTGTTGAGGCGTGAGACTTTATACGCCAACCCGAAGAAATGTGCTTTCATGTCTGATCATATCACTTTCCTCGGGTTTATTGTGTCGAGAGATGGAGTCTCCGCTGATCCGGAGAAGATTAGGGCCATCCAGGAGTGGCCCGAGCCCCGCACACTCCACGATGTTCGGAGTTTCCATGGCCTAGCGACGTTCTACCGCCGCTTCATTCGTGGCTTTAGTTCTATCACTGCCCCAATCACTGATTGCATAAAGAAGGGGGCATTTGTATGGACCAAAGCCGCAGCCACAGCATTCCAGGACATCAAGGAGCGTATGACCCAGGCACCTGTCCTTGCACTTCCTGATTTTTCTAAGGTGTTTGAGGTCACATGTGACGCTTCTGGGCTAGGCATTGGTGGAGTATTGAGTCAGGAGTCCCACCCCATTGCATTCTTTAGCGAGAAGCTTAACGATGCCAAACTGCGCTATTCCACTTATGATAAGGAATTTTACGCAGTCGTCCAGGCATTGAGGTATTGGAGGCATTATCTTTTGCACCAGGAGTTTGTCCTCTTTTCCGATCATGAGGCCTTACGATTCCTCCATACCCAAAGAAGCTGAATGCTCGCCATAGTCGTTGGGTGGAGTATCTCCAAGAGTACACCTTTGTGCTCAAGCACAAGGCAGGGGCGGAGAACAAGGTCGCCGATGCGCTGAGTCGGCGGATGATGATGTTAACCACCATGAGTGTAGAGGTGGTAGGTTTAGAGAGGCTGAAGGATGCCTATGCTGATTGTCCAGATTTCGGTCCGATCTATGTAGCCCTTCAGGCTGGTCCCTCGCGGGATTATAGCGAGTTTGTGCTACAGGAGGGTCACCTATTCCGGGGTGACAAATTGTGCATCCCACGGACTTCGGTTCGTGACTTTCTTACTTGGGAGATGCACGCGGGGGGTCTTGCTGGCCACTTCGGCCGGAACAAGACCATAGAGTCGGTCGAGCATAGATTCTATTGGCCTAGCTTGAAGAGAGATGTTGCTCGCATCGTGGCCCAGTGCCGCACATGCGCCATGGCCAAACAAAGGAAGCAGAATACCGGCCTCTATACTCCCCTCCCCATCCCGGATAGTCCATGGCAGGACATTAGCATGGTCTTTGTGTTGGGATTACCCCGCACCCTCCGACGGCATGACTCTATCTTTGTGGTTGTAGACAGGTTCTCGAAGATGGCATTATTCATTCCTTGCTTCAAAACCTCGGATGCCTCTAGAGTTGCCAGTCTATTCTTTTCCCACTGTGTCTCCAGGTTTGGACTTCCCCGCACTATAGTGTCCGATAGGGATGTACGCTTTACTAGCTATTTCTGGAAAACCCTATGGCATATGATGGGCACTCAATTGAAATTTTCCACGGCATATCACCCCCAGACCGATGGTCAGACTGAGGTTGTCAATAGGAGTTTGGGAGGTCTTCTTAGGTGTCTTGTCCGAGATCGAGTCAGGGATTGGGATTTGGTCTTACCCTTAGCCGAGTTCGCTTATAACGATTCGGTCAATAGGTCTACCGGTATGAGTCCCTTCGAGATTGTCACTGGCCGCAGACCCAGAAGGCCCATAGACCTAGTTCCATCTCCCGTCCAGTCCCGTGTGTCTGAGTCAGCCGAGTCTTTTGCCGATCACATTAGACAGTTGCATGAGCATATCCGTCGTCACATTGAGTCCAGCAACGCACGATACAAAGAATTGGCTGACGCCCATAGGCACCACCGTGAGTTTCAGGAGGGCGACTATGTCATGATCAGGGTCAGACCTGAACGGTTTCCCTCGGGAGCCGTGAAGAAGTTGCATGCTCGTAGTGTCGGTCCCTTTCGGGTAGTGAGGCGAGTCGGGTCGAACGCATATGTTGTGGACTTGCCAGAGGATTACGGGATCAGCTCCACTTTCAACATCTCGGATCTCGTCGCTTATAGGGACCCAGCGGTGATACCCAGTGAGCCCTTTGAGCCATCCCCGCCCATTGTGAGTGACACCACCCTTGAGCGCCCACCTCCAGCCTTGTTACCTCAGCAGCGAGAGCAGATAGAGTGTATACTGGATGAGCAGGTGACTACTACTCGAGGCGGAGTGTACCAGCGCTATTTAATGCGTTGGAGGGGACAGCCCGCTTCCGATGACACTTGGATCACCCGGGACGAGCTACAGAGGATAGATCCAGATCTGCTGGATCGATACCAGAGCGACCCAGACCCTTACTCGACGGGGTCGAGCTTCTCCCACCCGGGGAGAATTGGTGCGGACACCAGAGCTAGTCGCCGGTACCAGAAGCGTAGCATGCCGACTTCCTTGTGGTTGGGTGACAGCACGGAGCTTTCGTCGGAGCTTTGACATTTTATGTATTTACTTTGAGTGTATTAGTGTGTATTTTTATTTTAACTTCTAGTCGGGTCAAGATTGTAATATGGGCTACTCTTCATGTAAGGGGTCCAACTTCTAAATTGGGCCTCAAGTCCATTAGGAGCCCAATTGGACCTTATAGAAGACTTGGACCAAGGTTAGTGGGTGTCCTTTGGTGCTCCTTGTCCCCCACCTACACTTGGACCAAGGTTAGTGGATGTCCTTTGGTGCTCCTTGTCCCCCCATGCTTGTCCCCCACCTACCCTTGACCAATATTAGTGGATGTCCTTTGATGTTAGTGGATGTCCTTTGGTCTAGATCTAGGGTGTGTCTATTTATAGTCTCTTGTATCATTTGTGGAGGAACAAATGAGAAATTCAAGAGAATTATGCTTGGTGTGCCCACCCCCCTCTCTCTTCTCTTGTTCTTGGTGTTCTTCACCAATTCTTCTTCTAACCCCTCTAGATCTGAGTCTTAGATCTGATATCTCCCCCCCAAATCCCTTCTTTTTCTCTTCTACTATCTGCTGGGATCGTCCACCGCCGCCGCCGCCGCCACCGGAGCTACCAGTAGGCCGCCACAGCCCCTCCTCCTAGCTGCTGCCCTGGGCTGCGACCTGCAAACCAGAAGCTTGAAGACGAAGCGAGTTCTCTTTATCCAACCGTTGGATCGAGCTAATTTTTGGAGGGTAGGTCTCCCCATGTCTCCCCTAGTTCCACTTAAAATTTCATGAAGATCAGAGCCCGTTTGCCCCACTTCCAAGCTTGCTGTTCAGACCCCTGTCTGTCTGCCCTAGGTTTAGTCCGCGGGATAGATGCTGGCATTTGATTTTCCCCACCCATCAAATGGAGTCCAAATCAAGCAAAAGACCCATGTACGTTTTCCTAACCCTCCCCTCTACCCACCATAAAAATCCCAGGTCCTAGATCCGTCGTTTGATCCCCGGTCAGAGCTCAAGAACAGGAGGCTTTACTTCTGTCCCTGAGATCGGTCTGTCCGAACCAGAAAATGAGCGGTTGAACAGTCGTTTTTATTTTTAATCCGACCGTTGGATGGGGTTGATTTTCATATATGTTGAAGAGATCTGAGTCCTCTTTCCATCGGCGCTAACCACGCTTCGATCCGATCTCGGATCTGCTCTTGGCGGCCGTTTTCGTGGAGGCGCGCCGGTCTGGCCAGAAAGGGGCTGCGAGATAGCCTTGGGGGACTAATTCCCAATAAATCCCCCCGGGCCACCGTCGGCGACCACCGCTCCCGGGGACCGACCCGGGGCACCCCAGCAGTGACCCCTCCGGTCGCCACCGCCAGAAGACGCCAGGAAGCCGCTGCCCAATAGCCGGGCTCACTTGAAGCCTTGTGGGCCCCACGTTGAGCGCCACCGCCGCGCTGTCCGGAAACCCCAAATTGCAGCCCGCCAACCCCTGAAACGGCGCTCCCGGATCGCTGTTGTGGCCTTTTACCTCCCTGCGTGGAGTGGGCCTTAGTCCTTTTACTGCTGTAATTAAGTTAGTTTGTACCAGGAGTGACGGTTCACGGCCGGGACGTCTTCGCCACGCCGTGAGCGTGGAGGTACACTCGCCGCCCAGTAGTTTAGTTTGCTTATTTAGTATGCAATCTACTGCCGCTGCATGTGTGTATTTATTTTCCTAGCTAGTTATATTTTTGTCACCGCTGTGAGTGTGAGAACGAGAACCCGTCCCGTGACTCATTCCGAGCACGAGAGTGAGTTGACTACCCCAATCTCAAAGCCGGTTTCTCAACCGTGCACGATCGTCACGTTTCCCTCGATGGGGCCGACTGTGAGTAGTGCTTCTTGTTTTGGGCTAGTTCGCCTCTTCTGGAGCTCGTTCGGTGCCGCGTCTTAGTGTGTTGCTGGTCGCGTCGTCTGTCTAGCCGAGTCTCGTAGTTGTCCCGCATCAAAGAATATTAGGAATTTCAATTTGGCTCTCTTGTGTAAGTGACAATAGGGGCTGGGGGCAAGAGAGGATGGGCTCTGGGCGCAAGTTATCAAACAGAGGTATTATGCAGGAGTAGAGTCTGGGATTTGGTACCGATGTCTGAGTACAGGACTTCTCCCCTCTAGCGTGACATCATGACTTGCAGGGATGTTATCATTTCCGGTGTCCGGGTCCGACTTGGAAAAGGCAATAGGTGCCTTTTTTGGAAGAACAGCTGGTGTGACGACTTCTCCTTGGAGGACTCTTTTCCCAGCCTCTTGCAGTGTCAACGGATCCGTTGGGGTTGGTTTCTCAGGTGTGTAACTCTTAGCTCCCCAGCGACATCTGGGCACCCACTTTTAGGAGGGACCTCAATTCTGAGGAGATGGTTCAGCTCTAGCACCTCCTCTCCTTCCTCCTATACTTCCATCCTCAGGTTGATAGGCAGGATGAATGGTCTTGGAGGTGGGGTAAGGAAGGGATGTTCTCGGTTCGCTCTGCCTATGACATTATTTCAGATGGAGGGGTTCGTCATAGCCTCGCCCCTCAGGTCTCGAAGCCAAAGTCCAGTAAAACTCCTAGTTGGAGGATTTCTCACGGGAGGCTTCTTATGCATAACAGACTGCTCCGGTTCCTCCCGGGTGTCCTGTCGACTTGTTGCTTCTGTGGAGAGGAGGACGAGACTCTAAACCACTTGTTTGTAAGTTGTCCCTACTCACAGGGAGTGTGGGGGGAGCTTGCTAGAAGGACCCACTGTGTTTTAAGCCGACAAAGGGAGGTGCACCTTCTGATTCAGAGGTGGGACAGAGATTGACTTCTTAGAGGAGACAAAACCATATGGTGGTTGACTCTTCATGCTACTTTGTAAACGCTATGGGGGGAGCGGAACAATAGGATTTTCAGGAGAGAGGTTAGAGCGGAGGAAGCTATTGTGTCATTTGTCTGTATTAGAGTGAGGAAATGAGCTGAGCTTCTTTGCAATGTGAATTCCCAAAACTCCTCTCTTTTTGTTTTGTTGAGGGGTTAGAGTGCCACACTACCTTGGTGTGAACCTTTTTGTATAGGGAGTTTTTGTTGTTGGGTATTTTTGGCTTATACTTGTACATTCCCTTGTACATTTAATACAATAGTAGTACGGCCCACTTTCAAAAAAAAAAATCAAATTCTCCCTCCAAGGGTTCATGTTATAACTCAGAGTAACAAAAAAAAAAAGTCCATGAGCGTTCACCAATTTGATATATGATGTGCAGAACATGGACAAGATATTTCAGTGATAAGTTGGAAAGAAGTCCCTCACCTGAAGTTGGAAATATATCAATAGAGTCAAGGAGGCCAAAGGCCTTGTCTAAGGGTTTATGGAATATGTGAAACTGAATATTAAGTATCAGGTCAAACAGTGTCTCAAACTTAACTCAGATCCACCCAGCATCAAATTAGTTAGGCATCTAGGCCCCAACCGGCAACCAAATTGTTTTTTTCTAGAATGACACACTTTTGTTCTCACATACACAGAATTAGGACCTACACATGAAGAAACATTCATAAGTTTACTTTTCATTCAGAACCTGATACATCAAGATAAAAAGAGCAATCTTGGCCTAACAACATTGATCTGCATATGCTTCTCAAAGTGCTAGAATTCAGAGCATCCAAATAATGGCTGTCCTAACCCAAAATTCTCTTCAAGCCCAAGTGAAGAAGCTGCTTAGGTTATATTATCACGACACAAATGCTCACTGCACTGTTTGCCAACTACTAGAAACTATAGCTTGCATAATGATGATAAAATCACAAAGCTATGTGCTTCAGATAACACTGACATATATGAAAGCAACACCATGCAGAACGAAATTGAAAGCTATATAGGAATAACAACACCAAAACACAAGCCCAAAAATGTTGTACCACTAGTTGTATGAAAGAGAATACCACTAAGAACAAATCCAACACTGGCCTCATGCTAGATGTTTTGAAACTTTACTTACAGAAGGGCAGTTATGCATTGTCTCTTAGGTGGACCTCGGAAATCACTGTTTACCCGATGCTCAAGGATCCATACAACAAATCCAATCATGACAAAGAATGCTCCTGTCACACACCACATTTTTGCTGTAAATGGTCTGAGAAAAACCCAAGTACTTGACTTGGTATCTCCAAGTGGTGCCACGATGACGAGACCAGTAGCAATATAGGGTTGAGTGAAGTCCACAATTCTTGTCCGATTTGTGACTATAGCAACATCTCCCACAGCTGCATCAAATACCTGTGGATAATTTGCAGAAATAATTATCAGATCATATTGTGAGGACAATATATGGATAACTTCTACTCTAATGGACCAGAAGAACGTGTCACTTCTGAGTGCTTACATTTTCATTAACCATCTTCACAAAGTCATCATAATTAGGGTTTGAACGGCCATCTCCAAAAGGCACAAATTGATAGGGAACATCATATGGAACCAATTTTAAGGCAGCTTTAAACACATCAATACAGTAGCCTTGAACCTGATGACTTTCTCGCGTTTCTGTCACAAATTCCACGTAACTTGCCCTATAAGGAACCCCAATTTTCAATGGCCTCTCACGGCTTGCAAGCACGTAACCACGTGGCCTCACTGCCTTTCCACCAGCCCATATAACATCAAGAAGGTGCTGGTTTTCTGAGAAATTTCTTGTTGCATTCGTGTATAACTGAGATGGAATTGTAATTGACAGTCCTGAATGAGTAGACCAATATCCAATTGGATGAACAACAGAATGACCTATGTTAATGACTTCATAGACACCACGGATCAGATTTTGTTCACTATCAAATTGGATTGGACCAGAGATGCCATTAAAATTCAAAAACAACAGTTTTTGTCGCAGCAGATGCCCATTATCAAATGTTTTGAGTTTTCCCAGTTGTAACTTTCCTTTCACATCCTGTAGATTAATATTAGAGGAGAAAGTTATATTCTCAGATTCATTGAGAAGCTCATTGATGCCATGTGCAACTGCCCAAACTGTATCATAAGCATGAAGTCCGTATGTGTTTAATCGATACCTTACTCTACCCTTTCCACGCAGTTCATTCCATCTTGACAAAAAAGCCTTTCTAGGACCTGATTGTGGAATGTACTGACGAAAATAAATTACTCCTTCAAGATTTACTAAATTACTACCCAGAATCGCAGTAGAATCCAGCGAGGCAGAAAGCCAATCTGTAGCAAGCCATACGTATTCATCAGTCATCATTTGAAGATGCTGAGCCACAGAGAAAATCGAAGGCCCAGAATCAGGATTAACATGTACTACATATACACGAGGACCAATGAATTTGGATTTCTTCAGCAAATCAGAAATCACATTATAGCTAGCTCCAACTGGCAAGGCAACCTTATAAATAATTTTTGACAATTTCCTAGCAAGTGCATCACCTAAAGCTGAAACTCCATTTCTTCCATAATCATCATCCACGAACACAGTAATGACCTCTTTCCACCCATAGTAATTAATCAAATCTGCCATTGCTGACATCAGGTAGAAATCACTTTGGGTCGTGCGGAGGAAGTAAGGAAACTGAAGGGATGATAGTGTAGGATCTGTGGCGGCAAAGGATACCAGTGGTATTTGGAGTCCATTAGCAACAAAGGAAATGGTATGAGCTACAGTTGACGACTGTGGACCAATTATTGCAACTGCATCTTTCTGGAGTACCCGAAGAGCTGCCAAAAGAAAATCTATTAAATCAATGCAAATAATCTCCCTGTACCTCTATGAGAATAACTGCATATGGGTAGAAAAAGGTCCATTTATAAAGATATACAAGTATGAAGCTAATAAGAAAAATTGATGAATCAAACAGAAAAAGGACAAACTCCTGTTGCTACTTGTTCAGGTGGCTGCCATTCACTGCATATTTCACTTTGGTTGTCTGCAATATACAATTGTTAGAATAAAAGTTACAAATTTATCATCTTTGTATTTGAATTGGCATTAGAAACAATCTAGAATTCCAATGGCATGCAAAGAGACCATTTTGTGTGTGCAAAAAGACTACCTTTTCTTCCTTTTTGCACACCATTAGAACTCAATGGTTTTTATGACAATTCAAATGTAATGATAATAAATCTGCACTTTCCACTTTAAAAAACAATGGTTTATTTGCATAAAAAACTCTTTTTGTTGCAGCTCCAGTCAACATGGTGTCCCATAGTCAACCTTGTGGTTCTTTACATGAAGATATTCATCCCTTGGGTGGAGAGTGAACATAGAATGTTTCTGCTGCCCATGTTTGAACATCTACTGAGAATCGTCCTAAGTCCATGGTCAGAAGCACATATGTGCCCTCTCCACCTGTAAGCCTTGATTTGAAAGGAAGAGATCCAGATCAACCTCCATTCCTCCCACTTGATTTGAAGCTTATTCAAAGAAAGACCATAACTTGGATAAGGAAATAAAAAAGGGGGAACAGAGAATATACCCTTTACATGAACTGAAACATGGAAGTGAGTGGAAGATGAGTCCATATAAGACCTTCATCTTTCAGAAAGGAATCATTCAAAAGATACTAGTATTACATAAATAATAACTGATCGGGAGCATGAAGAAAAATCACAAACGGATGGGCCGATGGACTAGTGAAATCTTAGAAGGTTTTGGCAGAGAACTCCATAAAAATTCAGATGCTATGAGGACATAAAGACATCCATAACTACAAGAAAAGAAAAAGAAGATTTTTCATGCCATTAGTATGAGAGAATGCAACTGGTACAGAAACTCCACATTTTATTTCAGCACAACTGAATATGATGATCATGCGTCACATCAAACAAAACCAAGATGGCTGTGTTATAAAGCCAGGACTCAAAAGGATGCACAATGATGCAAGATAAAGAACATCAAACCAGCACATCTTTCCCCAGAATTTGGAACAATAACCATGACTAAGGTATACTTTCTGAGAGAAAATTTTCAAATTTTATCAAAATACTCGTCCCTTTTGTGGCAATGAGATAATAGAAATCAGGAGTAAATACTAAATGAAGAAATGTAATCAAGCTCGACGTCAATAATCATACAATTTTATAAACCGTCTTCAATAAACTGCAGTGTAAATACGGAGAAACTCATCAGCTTCCAGAAAAGAGTTCCACCCTACAATTTCTGTTCACAGAAAGCAATACGTGAACAAGGAACTTTTAAAGAAAAAGAAAATACCTGCAACCGAACCAAGAAAAGCACTGCAATTAGTGTCCTCCAGGATTAAGTTCAGCCGCGTACCGCCAAGAATTCTTGGATTTGCATTAACATCATCCACGGCAGCTTCAATAGCCACCTTGGCAACTTCACCAATGACCGAATTAAAAGTAAACACAGCGCCTATATTGACAACCCTGGGCCTCTCACAGTGGACTAAGCGAGTATCCAAGTTCAGCAGGAAAGCAAACAATAAAACAGGCAACATGGAAGCCATGACAGCTCTTTCAGGTGGAACAAACATCAAAATCACCAAATTTCATGAAAAGAGACCCAGATGAAGAAGAAATAGGCAAGTGATTGGAGCTGATGAAGGTCGCCAAGTAGCCCACTTCCACATGAAACTTACTCCTCTGCAACAAATTGAACTGTCCCCCCAACCCACCTGCAAGCAAATGAACCCTGAGAGTAGAACAGTAACCCAGGGAACAGTATCCCCGAAAGTTTGAAAGGACCCATTCACCACCGAGAAGACTTCGTCACCATGTTAGACATGGCAGCGTGTTCCACGTTCAAAAGGGACCCACATGATAAATAGATGAAGCACAGCACCGTGCAAGGTGGTCAACAAGAGCCGAGAGAGAGAGAGAGAGAGATCATACTCTAGAGACCTAGAAAGAGAGAGAGAGAGAGAGAGATCATACTCTAGAGACCTAGAAAGAGGCATCTTTCACAACAAAATGGAGTTTTTTTTTCCTCTTGATTCGACCCAAAATCGGAGCCTTTCCCGCTTCTGCAGCTGCCAGCCCGCGAGTTTCTCCTCCCCCCTCACCCCCACCTGCCCGCGCGCCAACGGAAGCCTAGGGGCGACCTGCTATTCTCATCACCAGCTACTGGTAGGCCACGGCGGCTTGAAAGAAAGGATTTTTTTTTTCCCTCTCCAAGTCACCACTACGGTCAGTTTCTTCTTCCCTCCGGCTTCTTCGTAGTTCATACGTGATGGATGCCAGGAGCCGAAGAATCTAGGATGGCATACTTCCCCACGTGTACAGAACCCACTCTCACGAGAATCAAAACCAAAGGCATTAGATAACATGGCAGAGGTGGAGTGGTGGAGGCACTGTGAACGGTGACCCTCTCTTGGATGGAATCTATTCCAAGATTGGGGGTGCCGGGTGTGGGGACGCACAGAAGACTTGGATTGAGACGGTGTTGGACTGTCGGGGGAATGGGGCCCTCATCCTCCCGAAATGATGAACGGGGGAAGGAGGGCGTTGGGGCGTTAACATTATTGTTTGTTTCGTATTGCACATGTGCATGTATTATCATAATTGATTGAGTGATGTGGACCCTATGAAAGGGATGTGAGAATGAGACCGGCGGATAGAAGAGTTGTGAAGGATAGGAACAAAAGAAAGATTGTGGTGTAAAATCGGGCCACGAAGCTATCCACGCACGCACGCACACACGCACGAGGAAAACAAGAGATCTGACGAGGAAATATTCTCTTCACTGAGTTAAAGAGATACATTGCTCCTCCCCGGTGACTCTAGAGAGACCAGGTACGCACATAAGCCACCACCTAAGTTTATATAGGAGAATACTCAAGAACTCTCAATCCTACTAGAACTCCATCTAATAGACTCCAAAGCCCCAACTCCCAACTAAACTCCACCTAGAACTGAGATAGACTCCAACTAACTTGGAATCCTAATCCAATTCTAACCTACGTTGATGTTAGCTGTACTCCTAGCAATCTCCACTTTGAATTGAATTTACAAGCCACCTCAAAGATCAGTCCCGTGTAGAATTTGTAGTCGTTTGTCCCACATCATGTACTAGGATGCCTACAACCCACCCAGGTGCCCATATAGTCTAACACCGTTGTACGAATCGATATGACTCCACCTTTCTCGATTGATGTGAGGGACTCTCACCATCATCAACATCTGAAGCAAAAGTGACTCGCTTCTTCCACGTTTCACCATAAGCAAAGCAAGTCCTTCGTCAATCCATACTGCTCATCAAGGACCCCGCCATCTCTAAACCAGTGTCGACCCTCCCTACAAGCATGCAAATTTCATCGATCATTTATCCATGCAATACAACCTGTGCTCCTCTACATACTCTGAGACCTCCATCTTCTAAAGTGTATCGATAACCTCTTGAAGCCAACATTTCCAATAAGATTAGGTTCCTTTGATTTGGTACATGTCAGACCTACAACAAAAGTCGCATCGACCCATCGAGCATGTGAAACATCACCAACCCCTCTCCAGCAACACCGCACTCTACGCCGTTTGTCAACTTAATCGAGCCACCATCACATGCTTGATATGTGTTGAACTACTCCATATCCGAACACATGTGAATTGAGCAGCCAGAATCCAAATTCTAACGCGGATTTCTCTTACTTGCAGATGTAGCACACAAGATCACCTCTTCTTAATTATTCTCACCAGGATGATGCTTCTACTTCTCTTTGCCTTCCTATTGCAGCTTCACATCTTCTTTACACATTGTACAGTTTCTTTTTATACGCCCCTCCTAGTCATGGTAGTAACACATCCAAGGAACTTGTAATTTGGAGTAACCCTTGTTTCCTCTGAAACCCCACCTCTCCTCAGATCTTCTCCGCCCTCCATCTGCAGTCAAAAGATGACCCTCACCTGATGCCCCTTCACCATTGCTTTTCTGTTATGACTCATTCATCAATCAGAAGCAATTGTGTCATCTGGTTAGAGCATATATATCCTTCCCGAACGACAATGTGGTCACAAATATGATCATAATAATGTAAAGATGCCAATAGGAGGATTATCTTGTCCTCTTTTTCAATATTCACATCATACTCTTCTACTTGTGCCTCAACTCATGCTCTTTCTGTCATTCTCAAGTCATATAACTTCTTCTTGAGAAAATGTCAATTCATCGGTGACCTGGACTAGTACTTGCTCTACAACTTCTCTCAGATCTCCGTCGGATCATCCAAATCGATCACCATGTGAAGTGTGTTATCCACCAATACAATTGTATGGTATTGTTGAAAAAATATATTTTCCACAAATTGATTATTTTATATTTATGATAAAATAAATATATTTTAAATTTCTCAATCAGAACAAGAATATAATAGAAAAATGAAATTGTAATTTACAGGTCTAATGCTAAAATCAGGACTCCTATATTCTTAGCTAAACTTAGTAGATAATATGTTCAGGCAATAAATAGGCGAATATAGACGCTACTGCGTCTAAGTTCAAGATTTAGAAGAAACAATTCTAAATTATCTTCCGCCCAAATTTTAAAGTTAGACGGAGCATCAATTATTTTATAAAGGTAGATGATGCACAACGATCACTTAGCTAAAAGTACTGCCTAAAATCTTTCGCATAATAGATAAAGGTTAATAATATTTCATCCATGAAATTAACTTAGATGATGCAACATCTAAGCCCTATCTAAGAAACAAAAGTTAGATGATACATTGTCCAGGTTTCTAAAGTAGATGGAATATCCCTCAAGTAATAAAAGTAGACGAATGAGAAAAATTAGACGATGTATCGTCCAAGTTGAAAGTTGGATGATGCAACACCTAAAAGGAAAGTCCCTTCGTCTCACTCTACAAAATAGGTGGCACAGCGTCTAAGTTCCAAAAGTAGACGTAAAAGTGTCTACTTGTGAAAAGTAGATGGAACAAGTCAACGCCTACCTGATAAAAGGAGATGAAACAGAAAAAGTTAAATGATATATTGTCTAAAACATAAAAATAGGTGGAACTCCATCCAAAGTAAAGTTCGACGAAGAAAAAGAAGATAAAAATGTAATAAAAAAATTAGATGATACATCGTCCAAGTTAAAAATTTGACAATGCAACGCCTAAAGAAGAACCCTTAAAATTGGAGGATACAAAAAAAAGATAAAAATATTAAGTTAGATAATACTCTATCCACAATTAAAAAATAGATGAAAGATCGTCTAAGTGTAAAAAGTTGGACGAAACATCGTCCAAGCTAAAAGTAGATGACACAATGGCTAAAGTTCATCTAAAATATAGATATAGATGATACATCGTCTAATAGCGCATATCGTCCAATATGCAAATATAGACAATGCAACACCGAGCCTAGAAGTGGATGGAAGGATTCTCCGTCTAAGTAAGAAACCTAGACTATCGTTTGACTTGGATTTTGCTTCATCTAAAAAAATGCTAAATGACAAAATTACATGAGGCACTTTAACCTCTACATGCACGTGAACAACGCCATGCAAACTGGACGAACCCTTTCGTCCAAGGATACAAGAACTAAGCAGAACATGGATGATGTGTATTGTCCAATGCCAAAAGATGGTGCTAACCAGATGACCGTCCAAATATGTTCGCATTTAATGCAAGGTATCCATTATAGGGTATTTTTTTTTATTTTGGAGGCACAAAATATATCTTCTGTGTTGACGACCGTATCGTCCTGTCCTTTACGTGAGATATACGTGATGTGTGAGTATATATTACTTTATATTTATAATACTCACACATGTGTCTTGTATTTCGAACTTACCCTATTTTATCTCATGTCGCATTTAACGGCTTTGTATGGTAAGAAGTATTTTGGGCATGTTTGCAAGACATATAGGTTGCGTGACGGGGACAAACAACACACACAGGGAAGATACGGAGACAGACATATCTTCATGTAGCAGAAGGCCCGATTCACTTACTATCTCGACACAGACGAGCACACACAAAGAAAGTAGAGTTCTAAGGGGGAATCAGAGCCACCGAATGTTGGGATCAGGCCGTTGAAGGTAACATGAATCTAACAGATAAAAGAACCACAAGTCTATAAATGCCCCGGGTTTTAAAGAATGAATGATTGTTATCCGTTAAGTACGTTAAGCATTCAACAAGCGTTTAAGTGATCATTAAGTAAGAAGTTTCCTACGCACTTACGCTCACAAGAGATTTCACCGCATTCACTCCAATCTCTGAAATCTCTCGTTCCGAGAGATAATCAAGAAGAATCTGCGCTACGTCAACATTCTTCAAGCCCTTCTCTTCCTATTTGTCAGTGTATTCATTTATTTATGTTGAATCTATAATTATCTTTGTGATAGGAGTTAAGAGCATCTGTTACTCTTAGGAATAACACTGCATGTGTTAGGTTAGTCTGCCGATTCTTGAATTAGTTGGGCGCTAGTTCTAGAAAACTAGCGGGCGTAAAATCTTTTGTGAAAAAATTAGGTCACTAGGTGTGACAAGTTGGTTTGCTAAGACCTGATGAAAATCAGTTGAGCGTTAGTTCCTAAAAATTTAACAGGAAGGTTCTTTGAGACTTGTTAAGATCAGGTGGAGAGTTGGGCCTTGAAAAATCAAAAAGTGTAACCTTTTAAAAATGTTAGTGGAATCTTTTGTAAGTTAAAAGGGGTCTGGACGTAAGTCTGCCAATGATATTAGACCGAACTAGTATAAAAAAATTTCGTGTCCTCGTGATTTGTATGCTTGCGTATTTTAATTTTTCGCTATTTATTTTAAAATATTTAAATGTGATTATTTTTTAAAAATACATTTATTCACCTCCCTCTAAGATGTGCTCGATTAATAACATGTGTTATTCATCGTATCTTACATCTCCTATCACACTTACCCTGGTATCTTTTTTGACTTCTAAGTCTTGTTGTTGAGAGCCTTCACCGATCCCTCTTGTGTAAGGATGTTCTTAACGCATTGATGTCATAGTGTGAAATCATTATATCAATGGTTCTACAAAGAAGCTCTCCACCTGCTGCCTTCTAATTTGTGCCTCTGGTTTCCGCCATTGACACTCTCTAATAAGCACCAATCAACTCCGATCGCCCCTTATCTCTATTCATCTGTACATCCCCTACACAAACTAGCCAACCAGAGCACAATTCACCCAATCCTAACCATTCAATTGGGCACCTATTTTTTAAAAAATAATTGAAATATGATCATTAGGGATAAATTCAGCTCCGAAAAGCCACTCTTCAATTGTTTACAATTTTCTTGTTTATATGCAACAAGCTCATGGAGCGGATAGCAGGGATGTGAGGAGCTCAATATATTGACCAAAACGCCCATGAGGCCGTGAAGGCTTTGTGGGCGAGACAAAAGAAGAGATGTAGGTAATAGAGTCATTTCATCTTCTGACCACCTCACGTCTGGATAACGCGGGGCTGCGGCGCTATGAGCATACGCGAAGCGGTAAGGGGAGCAGGGCGCAGGAGCCCCCTTGAGCCTTCTTGGTGGCGGAGGGAGCAAGCAGAAGAAGCTGTTGCGCCGGCTCTTCCGAGCACGGAACCAGCCATCACGTTGTCAATGGCGTCGTTCTCCCCATCTATCCCCACCTGGTAAGCTTTTCTCGTTTGCCGTCTTCATCTCCATCTGCTACTTCTTCCGCGTCCTCGCTTATCGTGGTCCCTAGAAACGAGGAGGAATGGGAAAAAGATCGCATGAGGCGCCGGTGAACCACGAATTCGTGGGAAATGTGGTCGATATCAAGTGGGTTTTCTAAAAGGCACAATTTTGCTTCGTGAGGTTTCTATTGAGCCGTTGGACAGGCCTAAATTATGTGAACATGTTTTTTTAGTTCATCTAATAACTGAGAACTATTATCCTCATGGTGGCATTCGTGTGTGTGTGTTTGCCTAAGTTCTGAGCCTGTGATAGCTTGGAGCATCCTCCTCCAAGATCCTTGCCTTGTATTTAGCAAAATTTCCCCAGATCAGCTTCTGTCTAATTGGATGGGCAAAAGAGTTTGAAGTTTGTGTTTTCAGATAGATTTATCTATTCCACATTTTGGGATGTGATTGGAAATTTGCATGATGCCAGTAACCATCTGAAATCAAAAGTGCGCCAAATTTTAGAATTTGTTTTAACGTTTGCTTGCTTAGAATCTAAAGAGAATTCGTTTTTCCCGTTTCCTCAGCAATTTGAAGTCTGCATTTCTTGGAGAGCGGCGCGGCATTTGCTGCACTGTGGCTTCTGTCAGGAGGATTGGGTTTTTGACAAGGCCTGTGGAGTGCAAGGAATCTAGGATCGGAAAGCAGCCTATAGAAGTGCCATCAAATGTGGCCATCACACTGGAAGGTCAAGACTTGAAGGTAAAGGGTCCACTGGGGGAGCTTTCAAGGACTTACCCACGTGAAGTAAAGGTGCTGAGGGAGGAGTCTGGACAACTGAAGGTCGTGAAGGCTCTCGATACCAGAAGAGCAAATCAAATGCATGGGCTCTTCAGGTAACCAATTCCAAGAAATAGATTTGATTTTGTGATACTGTAGTTTTCAGTCATTTCAATATCCTTAGCTTCATATCGCAGAATCCACATTGATCACAGTTTTCAAAAAGAAGTGGATCGTACCACCAATTTTATTAAATAAACAGAGGTAGTACAGTCAACGAGAAGGTGAGGAGAGTTTCCTCACCCACAACACCACACTGCAAACGGCAAAAATGTGAACAACTTAGCTGTAGAGGATTATAATGTATGAAGGAAACTGCCACTAAGACTCTACTACTGTAAACACTCCACAGACCAACTATGAGCCGATCCCCTCATAATTTTTCTAGTTTTCGTATTGTTAGAGTGTGGACTCAAAACTCATTCGCCCTTGCACGGGATCACACTCTGCCTCAGAAGCGCATCCACTGCTCCAGGGGAGCATGGCGAGCACGTGCTGTCTCTGGGGAGCAATCGCTACTTCAGGGAAGCATCCTCAGCGTCAGGGGAGCATGTAGTCACGTCTTCGTAAGTTCTCGCACGAGAGCATATGCAGTCTGGTTTCAAGCAGGGAAGCACATGCTGTCTCTGGAGGGCATTCATTGCCTCTGGAGAGCATCACTGGCGTCAGGGGAGCATGCATTGCGGGCTCAAGAAAATTCGATGTCACTTGGAGAAGGTCGACCTGCACATTGCACCGACCTTGTCTTGGCAATGCACCGACCTGGTATTGGCATTGCATCGACCTTGTCTTGACAATGCACCGACTTTGTCTTGGCATTGCACCGACTTGGTCTTGACAATGCATTAACCAAACTGATGGTGGGGGAGCATTAGCAGTCGCTGGAGGGCATATTCGGTCTCAGGAGAGCATCCTGGGTGACAGGCGAGCATGCACATCTAATGTATCCCGAAAGAGGATTTCTGTTTAACAGGGACATTGTTGTCCTTAATGTCCTGTCTAATGACATCCTAATCTCGTAGTATAAAAGGGTGAACTCTCTCTTTGTATTGTAAGGGGTCTGTGATTTTCTTAGTGGAATCCTGTTGCGACCGTGGACGTAGGAAGGCACCTTGCCTCCGAACCACGTAAAAAATCCCTGTGTTCTTGTGGTTTGATTCCTTTTTTTCCCTTTCTTCTTCCTCCTCCACTGTTTGTCCTCCTCGTCTCGGTACTCCGTCATTCCCTAACAACCGGTATCAGAGCCTTGTTCTGGTTCGAGGAGAACAGTGGGAGCAATGGCGGCGGATGAAGGAAAGGTGAGGATCGACAAGTTCGATGGCAAGGACTTCGGTTTCTGGAAGATGCAAATCGAAGACTACCTGTATCAGAAGAAGCTGTACGAGCCGTTTCTTGGAACGATGCCGACAGGGATGAAGAAAGAAGATTGGGATCTACTAGACAGACAAGCACTCGGAGTTGTTCGCTTGACGTTGGCCAGAAACGTCACCTTCAACATCGTGAACGAGAAGACCACGGCAGGATTGATGAAGGCGCTATCAAATATGTATGAAAAGCCCTCGGCTTCAAACAAGGTATATTTGATACGTCGTTTATTTAATCTGAAGATGGCCGAAGGTGCTTCTGTTACAGATCACATCAATGAATTCAACGTGATTACAACTCAGTTGAGTTCTGTAGAAATAAATTTTGATGATGAGATTCGGGCCTTGATTCTTTTATCCTCCTTACCTGAAAGTTGGGGTGCTACTGTGACGGCTGTAAGTAGTTCTTCCGGTTCAAGTAAATTGAAGCTCAATGAGGTTCGAGACTTGATTCTAAGCGAAGATATTCGCAGAAGGGAATCAGGTGAAGTCTCAGGTTCTGCCTTGAATATAGAGAGCAGGGGAAGAACAAAATAGCGGGGTCAAAATAGGAGCAGACCCAGGTCCAAGAAGAAAGGTCAATCAAAGTTTGGTGGTGATGGGTGCTGGAATTGTGGTAAAAAGGGGCACTTAAAGAAAGATTGCAAGGCTCCAAAGAAGAAAAATCATAATGAAGAGTCCGCCAATACAACTGCAGCAGAGCAAGTTCAAGATGCTTTAGTTCTTTGTGTTGACACTCCTTTAGAGTCATGGATTCTTGACTCAGGTGCGTCGTTTCACTCTACCTTACATAAAGAAAGTATGCAAAATTATGTTGCTGGAAACTTTGGGAATGTTTATCTTGCTGATGATGAGCCTTTAGATATTGTGGGGAAGGGTGATGTCAATATAAGGACCACAAATGGCACTTTGTGGAAGTTAAAGAATGTAAGACATGTACCTGGCTTAAAGAGGAACTTGATATCTGTTGGACAGCTTGATGATGAAGGTTATGTCACAACCTTTGTGGGTGGATCTTGGAAAATAACCAAATGTGCTATGGTGATAGCACGAGGCAACAAGATGGGTACTCTACATGACTAGCAACAACAAAGATACAGTGGCAGTGGCTTATTTAGGAGTTGACTCCAACATATGGCACTGCAGGCTTGGTCACATGAGTGAGAAAGGGATGAAGATATTGCTGTCAAAAGGCAAGTTGTCTGGCTTGAAATCTGTAGAAGTTGGTCTTTGTGAAGACTGCATTTTTGGGAAGCAAAAGAAGGTTACATTCTCAAAGATAATAAGAACTTTGAAGACACAGAAGTTAGAGCTTGTACATACAGATGTATGGGGTCCTTCACCAGTTCCATCTCTTGGAGGCTCACTCTACTATGTCACCTTCATTGATGACTCTACTCGTAAGGTATGAGTTTATTTTTTGAAAAGAAAATCTGATGTATTTGTTACTTTCAAAAATCGGAAGACCCTTGTAGAGAATGAGACAGGTTTGAAGGTGAAGTGTCTGAGATCAGACAATGGTGGAGAGTATGACAACAAAGATTTCAAGGACTTTTGTGCAGCTAGTGGTATCAGGATGGAAAGAACTGTTCCAAGAACACCACAGCAGAATGGAGTTGCCGAGCGCATGAATAGAACCTTGAATGAACGGGCTAGGAGCATGAGGATACATGCCGGACTGCCAAAAATATTTTGGGTAGATGCAATTAACACAGCAGTTTTTTTGATAAACCGAGGACCATCTGTCCCTTTGGATGGTGAAATTCCAGAGGAGGTCTGGACAGAGAAAGAGGTAAATCTTTCACACCTGAGTGTCTTTGGCTGTGTTTCATATGTACATGTAGATTCTAATGACAGGGATAAGCTAGATGCTAAGTCTATAAAGTGCTTTTTCATTGGATATGGTTCTGATGAGTTTGGATATCGATTTTGGGATGATGAAAATCGAAAAATTCTCAGAAGAAAAAATGTTATATTCAATGAAAATGTTTTGTACAAAGACAGGGCTGTTGTAGAATCTGACAGTACAGGGAAACAAAATGAGAATGGTGGACATGTTGAGCTAGAAGAAATTTCACAAGATGATGTGAATGACAAGATACATGATGTATCTGAAATAGAAGCACAACCTTGTACACCGGTACAACTGAGAAGATCTGCAAGAATTCCTAGGCCCACACAAAAGTATTCTCCATATTTGCATTACCTACTGTTGACTGACGAAGGTGAACTCGAGTGTTATGATGAAGTAATGTAGGTTACAGATTCTGTTAAGTGGGAGTTAGCCATGAAAGATGAGATGAACTCATTGCAAAAGAACCAGATTTGGGAGCTAACTAAACTTCCTAAGAACAAGAAGGCATTGCACAACAAGTGGGTTTACAGAGTCAAAGATGAACCTGATGGCAGTAAGAGATACAAAGCAAGGTTGGTAGTGAAGGGCTTCCATCAGAAGGAAGGTATAGACTACACTGAGATCTTTTCTCAAGTTGTGAAACTAACCACTATTAGATTGGTGTTGAGCATTGTTGCTGCTGAGAACTTACATTTAGAGCAACTAGATGTGAAGACAGCTTTTCTCCATGGTGACTTGGAGGAAGACATCTACATGTTGCAACCAGAAGGATTTTCAGTCTCAAGCAAAGAAAACCTTGTGTGCAAGCTTAAGAAGAGTTTGTATGGTCTGAAACAAGCCCCCAGACAGTGGTACAAGAAGTTTGATGGATTCATATGTAACAATGGTTTCATTAGGTACAACATGGACCATTGTTGTTATCTTAAGAAGTTTGATAATTGTTATATCATATTGTTGTTGTACGTGGATGATATGCTTATTACAGGATCAAGTATGACAGTGATTAACAATCTGAAAATGCAATTATCAAAAGAATTTGCTATGAAGGACTTAGAAGCAGCAAAGCAAATTCTTGGGATGAGAATTGTGAGAGATAGAGCAGCTGGCACTGTGAAGCTTTCTCAAGAAAGTTACATCCAGAAGGTGTTGAGCAGATTCAACATGCAGGATGCAAAACCAGTTAGCACTCCTTTGGCAAGTCACTTCAAGCTGTCTAAAGAGCAGTCACCAAAGTCTGCTGAAGAGCGTGAGTCCATGAAGAAAATTCCTTATGCATCAGCTGTAGGAAGTCTGGTGTATGTCATGATTGTACCAGGCCGGATATAGCACATGCAGTGGGAGTTGTGTGCAGACATATGGTAGATCCGGGCAAGCAACACTGGGAGGCAGTGAAATGGATTCTGAGATACCTAAAAGGCAAGTCACTTTGTTTCAGGAAAAGTGATGTTATCCTACAAGGTTTTGTTGATTCAGATTTTGGTTGTGATCTGGACACCAGAAGAAGTACCACTGGCTATGTTTACACCTTGGGTGGCACTGCAGTGAGTTGGATTTCAAAACTTCAGAAGGTTATTGCTCTCTAAACAACAAAAGTAGAGTATATTGCTATCTCTGAAGCTAGCAAAGAGATGGTATGGCTGAAAAATTTTCTGAAGGAGTTGGGCAAGGAACAAAGCAATAGTGTGCTGTTTTGTGACAGTCAAAGTGTAATTCACCTTGTCAAGAACCCAGTCTTTCATGCAAGGACTAAGCACATACAACTAAAGTATCACTTCATTCGTGGTTTGCTTGAAGATGATGTTTTATTACTGGAGAAGATACTTGGGGTAGAAAATCCAGCAGATATGTTAACCAAGGTGGTAACCACAGAGAAACTGAGACTGTGCAAAGCCTCAGTTGGCCTCCATGGATGATTGATGGAGGGATGCCGTAACAGTATTTCCATTGTTATATTAAGCATGATTAATACATTGAGATGTTTGCTTTCTTTGGAGTACAGACTCCAAGTGGGAGATTGTTAGAGTGTGGAGTCAGAACTCATGCGCTCTTGCACGGGATCACACTCTGCCTCAGGAGCGCATCCACTGCTCCAGGGGAGCATGGCGAGCACGTGCTGTCTCTGGGGAGCAATCGCTGCTCCAGGGAAGCATCCTCAGCGTCAGGAGAGCATGTAGTCACGTCTTCGTGAGTTCTCGCACGAGAGCATATGCAGTCTAGTTTCAAGTAGGGAAGCACATGCTGTCTCTGGAGGGCATTCATTGTCTCTGGAGAGCATCATTGGCGTCAGGAGAGCATGCATTGCGAGCTCAAGGCAAGTCGATGTCCACTTGGAGAAGGTCGACCTGCACATTGCACCGACCTTGTCTTGGCAATGCACCGACCTGGTATTGGCATTGCAGCGACCTTGTCTTGGCATTGCACCGACCTTGTCTTGGCAATGCATTAACCTGACTGATGGTGGGGGAGCATTAGCAGTCGCTGGAGGGCATATTCGGTCTCAGGAGAGCATCCTGGGTGACAGGCGAGTATGCACGTCTAATGTATCCCGGAAGAGGATTTCTGTTTAACATGGGCATTGTTGTCCTTAATGTCCTGTCTAATGACGCCCTAATCTCCTAGTATAAAAGGGTGAACTCTCTCTTTGTATTGTAAGGGGTCTGTGATTTTCTTAGTGGAATCCTGTTGCGGCCGTGGACGTAGGAAGGCACCTTGCCTCCGAACCACGTAAAAAATCCCTGTGTTCTTGTGATTTGATTCCTTTTTTTCCCTTTCTTCTTCCTCCTCCGCTGTTTGTCCTCCTCGTCTGGGTACTCCGTCATTCCCCAACACGTATGTCATATGCTTAATGCAAAAAAGGTGGTTACCTAGAAGTGCCGCATAGCCCTCCAATACTGATCTCCAAGTTCAGGAGCATTTAACTTTGTCCACCCTTCAGTTGGACAACCCATTTAACTTTGATTCACAGATAACTTTCAGAAAAAAACTTTGATTTGCACATTACTATTTCCATGGACTGAATTTGTAGTGAGACTTTCAGACTTGGATCAGCTGTATAACTTGTCCCAGATGTGCAAACTCAACTGAAATAGTTTGCCTTTTCATTTGCCAAGACATAGATTTGCCTCCATTTCATCAAGTTTTGCTTCTGTTCTGATGGGCATTGCACGGCCCTTGGATTAGTTACCTTCAATTAGCATTCCTGCTCTTCAACCTAGCTTCCAAGTGTTACTCTGGGCCTGATGACCAAATCAAGGATATTGATGGATTAACTTGTGCACTCCATGTGCTTTTCACGATTTCTTCCTCACCATCTATTAGCAAAGGTCTGAATTCAGAGGCATCATGCTCAGCAGTTCTTGGCATGCTCTGAAATTGTCTGGAATCAACTTTGAACATATTTATGGAGCATGGGTATCTGGATTTGATGCAATTTTAGCCTGTGAGCATGAACATCTTTTGAAATTCAAATAAGATTTCCTGTTGAAGGATGCCCCACTCTACTCTACTTGCTTACCCTACGAGAGGGTGTAGAGGGGACTTCTTTCTTCATTATTAGACAGACACCCCTTGGTAAGATTGACAGTGCAAAGGAGGAAAGACATTACTATGGCATTTGCCAAGGATGCTTATTTTTCAATAACGTGTATTATCAATATGTAGATGCTAATATTGTTCATAAGCTGGCCAAAGCTGCATCTTTTATAAAATCTGTCCTAGGCTATGTCCATTTGGATTCTAAAATGCACATTCAGCCATGGAGTTGATCTGGTCTGATCAAGAGAACTTCCAGTTCATTTGCATCAAATGGCAGCCTCATGTTTTATATTTTTCTGGCGTGCAATTACTTATCTGTCTCCTTTTGCCTCCACCTCCATCACAAGTGCAGCTTTTCATTTTTTGAAGCTCTGTCACACTGAATTTTTTCTTTGGTGTAGAACTCTCACTGACAACATGGTTGTTGGCGTCTCAAAGGGATTTGAGAAAAAACTCCAGTTGGTAGGGGTGGGTTATCGTGCAATGTTGGAGGGCAGGGACCTGGTAC
Organism: Amorphophallus konjac; assembly: GCA_022559845.1. NCBI lineage: Eukaryota > Viridiplantae > Streptophyta > Magnoliopsida > Alismatales > Araceae > Amorphophallus > Amorphophallus konjac. Next base: position 410,103,630 of record CM040122.1, on the reverse strand, counting down.
TGAACCTTGGGTTTTCACACCCCGTTCGGATGGCGATTCCAGATGGACTGCAAGTCAAAGTGGAGGACAACACAAGAATTGCCGTTAGTGGCTTTGACAAGTGTGCCATCGGTGAGTTTGCTGCTTCGGTGAGGAAGTGGAGACCCCCAGAGCCATACAAAGGTAAGGGAGTCAAATATGCTGATGAAATTGTAAGAAGAAAGGAGGGGAAAGCCGGTAAGAAGAAGTAGGAGCTGCATTTTCTCTTCATCTGTTTTCACGACATTGTATTTTTGTGCTTTGTTGTATCTCATGTGCTGATCCTGTGACATGTATCTGAGAGCAATGGCAAAAGTTTGTTCCATTAAAAGTAGACTGGACATGATTCATTGAGGAGAAAGAAAAAAAACTTGAACATCCTTCTTGAAGTATGATTTGTCATTCGTGTGCTATGACTACTGAAACTGACAACTGTATGTATGAGATTTTGTGATTTAAAAATGAAAGCGACAAGAGATGCTCTTTATCAGTGGCATCATCACCATTTTGAGTGTTTTCTGTGCCAGGTATTCTCGAGCAACTGAAGTATGTTTTGTTCTTCGAAGCAAGAATGTTATCTTGGTTCCATACGGATGTGGGTTTGTGTTAGATCTTCCTTCCTATCTTTCAGCCTGTGATTGATTGTGGGGAATCTAACCTCCTCCATCTATTCCCCACCCTGTGGAGCAGTCCCTTTGTTCAGGGCATTTTATGTCTTCTACATTTTCAGAAGTGACCTATTTTTACGACCCGTATTTAGGGGCTGTTTATTTTGACGTAAAAATACTGCCGTTAAATGCCACATTAATTTACATAACACATGAACTGCAGTACTTTTGTTGTGTTGTCTTACATAACACCAATGGCCCCTTAGATTGAGTCGGGCCTGCTGGACCTCTTGGCACTATCCAGTCATACGCTTGGTCGAGTTGATAATGGTCGGGTAAGCTGTAGGTAGTATTAGGAGAAATCTAAGTCGACGGGGGAGTCTAATTAGCAATATACCCTGCCCTTTTTTTTTCATCTATATTTCAGTATCCCCCAGATTATTCCTTGAGCATTCATCCGTACTTTGCAGCACATGCACAACGCATCGATAACATCATCATAGCTCTATCCTCTTTATCGTGGTTTCAAATCTTGCAAGCTCCAGTGGAGCTGCAAATTTTTGTCACCTTAATTTGCTCTTAAATTATCTATCAAAAAAAAAAACTCTCGTACCCTTCATTCATTCACAGGGGAGAACATGATCTCCCTCACAATCGTCATCATCGTCATCATCGACACACCATTTGAATCTCAATCTCTAGGCCCATCGACCCTCCTAGTTAACAGGGAAATGTGGAGAGAAATGTGTGCTGAACGATGCTAATATTTTATGTCGGGCCAATTGCAATCTAATAATTTTTAGGTGGTTTACTACTGTAAGTCTCTCTCTCTCTCTCTCTACTGTTTAAGATTTTAAAAGAAGATATCTGTAGAGACTAAAATTTGATTTCTATGTCACGTACCACCTTCTCTATTTATTGAATGGAAAAGTCATTCGACACCCGTGGAAGTCTGCACTCACCAAAAATAAAATAGCGTCAGAAGGAGTTCCGGGTGTTATCCCAGGGGACAACCCTCCGATACTTAAGTCAGCAACGGATTAGCAAAGAACAGAGAAGAGCTAGCGAGAGAGAGAGATAAGAGCCAAGGTAGAAGATAGCGGAGCCGTGTAGATCTTCCAGACGAGTACGTACTTGCCGCTCCCAGTGTTCACTCGGAGAGTGTTCGTTGGGTGGTAAGGTCGTGCAAGAGGACTTCCCTCTATGGTCGTCGTAAGACGTGAACTCTCTTATCGATGTAGTCGGACTGATTACTATGTTCTTTTGCGTAGCGATTTGGCAGAATGATCCACCTTGCCTTCTCTTCTCTGTCGATGTCCTTTTTATAAGGAGTTGTCCTGGGGTGAGAGGCCTTATCCCTTAATAGGGAAGGGCGTAAATAGTAGAGTAATGTGGACGCACTTTTTATTAGATCTATTGTTTATGCGTTCGTTTGGTTCGTTTATTGGTTTATTAAGTGTGTGGGCGTACCAGTCACAAAGTGACGATTTATTCGGGCCTCATGGAAGCTCTTGGTGCGCTCGATCTGACTAATCAGACGATTGTGTGGTTCGGGTCGGGATCAAGACCCGCCGCGCCATAAAGGTCATGACGTCATTTACACCCCCTCGGAGAGGGGAACACCCTTGATTAGTTGTCGGGAATAAGGGCCCTACGGCTGAAAGAATTACTTATTAACGCAAGAAGATAGAGACGGTCGAGCTATGCTAATAGTCCGCATCGGGGGTGTGAACATTCAGATTATGTCGGTCACTCACGGACCATTCCATGTTCGGACAAAGGTCCGTGTGGAAAATAAGACGTAAACAGAAATAAACCCGTACAAATGTCTGCCGAGAGACGGCAATTTTGATAAGAAGATGGGATCGGATCCCGGTGGCAAAGGGAGACTTCGGTGAGATGTTGGTCCAAAGTAAGGTCAGGCAGTGACCATGACGGGGGGAACCCCCGAGGGCGAAGCCCGGTCTACGAAGACATCATTAATATTCCCGGACCTGGGGTCTAAAAGAGAGACGAAAGTCGTATCATTTTACTCATTATTATTATTATTATTTATTACCATCATCATTTATCTATTATTATTATTTTTTGTTCATTGATTCTTCTTTTATTGCCTATGTGCTATGAACTCTTCTTTTGTTTATTTTATTATTATTAATTTATTTATTTTATTTCTTTACTATTCCTCCTTTTTAATATCATTATCATTATTATTATTATGTGAATTTTCATTGTCGTTATTATAATCCCTTTCCTTTGATCATGATGTGACGTTTCAAATGAAGGCTGCATCGGGAGGACATGCTGAGGAGTGTGTCGGGCAAGGCACTATAGGGTGTACCGCTGGGGGGAGGGTGCAGATGCACCGGATGAAGGGCTGGAGAGTGTGCCACTGGTGGCGGACCAAGGGCGTGCCAGGCCAGGATGAGCTGAAGTGTGCCGGGCTGACAGAGGCTGAAGTGTGCCGGTCAAGGTGTTAGAGGGTGCACCTGGTGGAGGCTGGGCCCAACAAGGTCTGTGCACATCGAAAACAAGATCAGTGCACATGGGAACTGAGGCCAGTGCATATGTGAGATTTCTTCAGCGAGGTTAGTGCAGGTTTGGGCAAGGTCAGTGCACGTGGGGGTCGATGCACATAGGGATACGGTCAGTGCACGTTCAGAACAAAGGCTGAGCAAGGTTGGTGCACGTTGAAAGCATGGTCGGTGCACGTGAGAACTAAGGTTAGTGTGTTAGTGTTGGTGTGCTACAGGCCAATTTCGGTTCGGGTAGGCTCAATAGTTGTACGATCTTGTTCATTATTAATAAAGTGGTGTTTGAGCGTAAATATGTGATTGTGTTACTTTACGTTGTCCCTATGATATGTGGTTGTAAAGTCAGCTCGAGATGGGATCTCGAACATGAGATTGACTTTATATGTACACATACCTTAAATTGTTCCTGGTTGGAGGGTAATCACTCGGGGACTTTGATTACCTATTAAACCAGTACACATGATGTGTCAGTGACCAGTCTCATGGTCATTGGTGCGGGGCACCAACACATATGTGTATGTGTATGTCATTGGAGGATGTACACTGAACTGATCCGCTATTGGATCTTCAGATGGTTGATTATACCTAATGTCAACTGAAGATCTAACTGTCTCAGTAGCATCGTTGGTCCTTTGACCTGAAACATTGATCGGATCTTACACGAGGACTGGAATGGTTTAATTACTTGACTAAGTGACTTTAACCATAAGTCATGAGTTGCCGAGTCATTAACCACTCCAGGATACGTGTGAAGATCATCAATAGTCAAGAAGGGATCGCTCACTGTCGGGTATATATCAGACAGTTAATGGGTCATGACATTGACGCTCCGTTAAATCCCTGGCCAGGGTCGTGTGAGTTCGTTTAGAACGGACGTCATACACTTTAAGGAGGTCATAGTCAAATGGCACGATCATGGGGTTTGACAGGAACTATACCCTCGATCGTACCAGACTCATAGAAGGAGCGAGGGATTATATCGATGCGGTAACTGTGGACTTACAGGTACCAGACAGGCTGGTTTAAACCCGACGTCCTCTAGGATCATGTGGATTTGCTTGACCCAACGTGATCAAAGGTTCGGAATAAATTAAACTATTCTTCGGCTCTAGTAGAAGCAAAGAATACATTTAATTTACTTCTAATTGGGAATTAGAAGTTAATGGGTCTTAAACTAGAGTGACTATGGGCCTAGAGGATCACACACAATGGATTCTTGGGTGACGGATTATTATTATACAAGTGTATGTATTAATTCCCTTTAATTCTTTTTGGAAAGGAGTGTAAATGGGGCTTAATACATATGTATAATAATAGAAAGGTCATATATACAATTTTGGTCCTTTGGAGGTCTTTAGAAAATGGTCCAAATTCTATATATATGACACCTACGTGAAGCTCATTCGAGCTCTCTCCTTCCAACCCCTTAAGCTAATCAAGCATTAGGCTTAAGGGAGAGGTTTAGCCTCCCCCCTTTCTCCCCCTTGCTCTCTCTCTCTCTCCAGAAGGTGATAGAGTCGGGGAAAGTTGTGCCGGGAAGGTACCGTCGCTGCGCAAGGGTCCATGTGGATCTACTCTAGAGGTCGTACAGCTGTGCGGCTCGATATTCTGCATCGGGCATCGCGGACAGCGTCGTTCCGCGCAAGGTGAAACACGCAACCCGTAATTAGGGTCTTAGAAACACCGATTAGAGCACAGATTAAGCTTTCCATAACACCGGGATCGGGCAAATGTATTTTTGTTATCCGCTGCGTCGCCCGTAGGTACTGTGCGAAACCTTACAGTGGTATCAGAGCCAGGTTCGCGCTCTGGTCGGTGTTTTATCGCCGTTTAGAACCATATTTTAGGGGCAATAAAATCCTTCAATTATTATTTGGAGACGGCAGTGCTGGGCATTTCTGTTTTTCCTGGATGCTGGGCATCAGGAGAGCAATTTTTTTTTTGAAATTTTTTTTATTGGCCCGTTTTTGGGCGCATTGCGCCCTCGGCGCAGTGCGCCCAGGCGCACTGCGTCCGCCGCGTGCGCCGCGTGGCCGGCGCCCGCGGGGCGGGCTCTCGCAAAGGCGGGCGCGCCCTGCCACGCGGCGGGCGCCGCGGGCGGCGCCGGCAACGCGGGCGCCCGCCACGCGGGCGCCCGGGTGCGGGCGCGGGCGGCCGCGCCCTGCTTGCCGACGCGATTTTTTTTTAAAAAAAAAATTACATTTTTAAATATTTTTAATTTATATTGCTAAGATAATTATATATATATGGGATATATATATAGAAATACACTGTAAATTAAATCAGATTTTATCTAGTAAGTTAAATAGTATTAACTCAAACGTAAATGTCAAATGTTAAATTTTATTTAATCGATTTGAATTTACCGAGGTGAGATAATTACTGTTTATCTTGAGATAAAATAGTAATAATTGAAGTTACTTTAGTAAAATTTAAGTTTTTAATTTTTTAATTATTAGATAATTAGAAAATTCAAATTTTAAATTTTATTGAAGATAAATATAGAAAATTCAAATATTCATATTTTAATTATTAGATAATTATTAAATTCAAATTTTGAATTTTAGAAAATTGCTAATTGAGGATAATTACATTATTTTAAATTTATTTTCAAACAAAATTATTGGATAATTAGTTTGAATTTAAATTTAAATTATTGACATGTTTAAATTTTGAATTTAAATTTGATTATTAGATAATTAAATTTAAATTTAATTAATTATCTCAATTAGATGCCCCTGTAGAAAATGATGGTTCTTTACGTGCTCTACTTTATTTACCTTGCAATGGCATACTTGTGTGTTTAATTTTAGTTAATCATGCTTCGATTTTTAAAATTAAACAAAGCTGGCCTGTTTTGTTTGCACATCCCATTTTTTAAATTCAAAAGTAAGGATTATTTTCAGAAAGTAACCCTTGATTGATTTTATTTGAATGGGTTGGCAAGTGATCATGGACTTGGATTAATGTAATTAATTGGGGTCTGCGAACCTCCTTTCTCTCTCTGTTAAAATTCCAATGTACTTCTATCTTCCTCTGTTGTTGTACTCGCCCTAAGGGCTGCTGGAATTTGAGTCACTTGTAATTTAATTTTTCCGGCCTGCGTGCTGTGTAAAAGTTGTAATTACTGCGGCGTCGGAGTTTGAAAGCGTGGAGCACACCCGACGAGGACGATCCAGCTGCTTCGGAAGCGGGCCGGATGTCTTAGTTACATTAGGGTTAAAGTCAATGATCACTTGCGTTTATTTTTGCATTGGATGCATTTATTTTGTGCAAACTACTAGGTACGGTAAATATATTGGATATATTTATATTACCACATAGGGTGAGATCAATATAAAATTAAATTCTCTCGCGCTTAAATTTTAGATCTGGTAAGCGTGGCTTTAGGAGTCGTCGTGGCCCTCCATCATTATGGAGTGAATGAACGTCTTCATTTCATGGATTTGTTGTGCTTTCCACAAGGTCCATGAGTTTGGGGGCGGGATTAAACTCCAAGGCTCGGCCTCAATGGGGTGAGGAATTGAACTCGACCTTGTTGTGCTTTCCACAAGGGTCGGGTCATGAACTCATTGCTATGTAGTAATGATGGTTAGATCTAACCGAGAATATCCTTTGTTGTGCTTTCCACAAGGGGATGATTTCTCGGGGGCCGAATATCGGATATTGCATTAGATGCAAGTGCTTGTTGACTGCCCTTGAGATGATGTATGGTTTGTTGTGCTTTCCACAAGGTCGTACATCAGTCTCGTTGGGATTCCGACCCACTAGGTAGATCTCGCTGATCTCCCATTCTATATACTGAGGGTTATATGGTCCGATCGAAAAATAGTGGGACTAACTAAGATAAAAAACCACATCTAAGTTAGAATTTGAACATATGCTAACTTGTCTTTTATTTCTTATCCAGATTACAATGTCGTCGTCCAACCCCCTCCGCGGCATCTTGGATGCAAATCGCTTAACTGGACCGAACTACTCTGATTGGCTGCGTAATCTACGCATAGTCCTTACCGCCGAAAAGATTGCGTACGTGTTGGACACGGTTCATTCTGAGCCAGCTCCTGATGCCGACGAGGGCGAGTTATTGGCTTATGCCAAGTGGTCTGAGGACTCCTCCCTTGCCCAATGTTACATGTTGGCCTCTATGGCTCCCGAGCTGCAGAGGCAATTCGAAAAGACTGATTGTAGAAGTATACTTCTTAATCTACGCCAGCTCTTCGAGGAGCAGGGTAGGATTGAGAGGTATGACATCTCCAAAAGGCTTTTCAGGACACGGATGTCTGAGGGTTCATCAGTACAGGCCCATGTACTGAAAATGATGGAGTGGATTGAAAGACTCAATGCATTGGGGTTCAAGTTAGATCTTGAACTATGCATTGATCTTATACTCCAGTCATTGCCTGATTCTTTTTCTTCCTTCATCATGAACTTTAACATGAACATGATTGAAGCAACTCTCCCAGAGCTGCTCAATATGTTAAAGAGTGCTGAAGGAACCATGCAGAAAGATAAACCATCTTCGTGTGTAATGATTGTTGGCCGGGCCAACAAGAAAAGGAAGGCCTCTCAAATATCCACCACGAGTAACAAAGGGAAGGGAAAGAAAAAGGCCACGGGTAAGCAACTCGCCAAAGTTGACAAAGGGAAGGGCAAGAAGAATGAAAAGGAAGATAAATATTTTCGATGCGGGGAAATTGGGCATTGGAAAAGGAATTACAAGGCAATTTTAAATGAAGGTATTTTTGTCATAGACCTTAATTTGTCATATATGGAATCCACATCATGGGTATTGGATACTGGATGTGCATCTCATATCTGCAATTCTGTGCAGGTGCTGGCAAATAGAAGGCGACTAGGCAAAAAGGAGATTGAACTGAGGATGGGCAATGGAGCTTTAGTTTCTGCCAAATCTGTCGGGACTGCACGCCTCAGTTTACCTTCAGGAGTCATTCTGGAGCTGAATGACTGTTATTATGTTCCTAATATTATTAAGAACATTATTTCAATCTCTGGTTTGTATAACATTAGATATACATTGGCTTTTAATAGCACTGGGTGCTCTATAATGAACAATGGTTTGATTATAGCCAATGGTTCATTAGTCAATGGTCTTTATGTATTAGATACACGTTCTAATGTTATGTAAATTTCCAATGCTGATGAAGTGAATTCTGCATATCTATGGCATTGCAAACTTGGTCATGTAGGTGAGAAAAGAGTCTCTCAATTACACTCAAATGGGTATTTGAATTCGTTCGAATACAAGCCATTTGATACCTGTGAGTCGTGTCTCATGGGGAAAATGACCAAGGCTCCCTTTGGTGGACATGGTGAGAGGGCTGTTGACCTTCTCGAGCTCATACACTCGGATGTGTGTGGACCCATGTCCATAGAAGCAAAAGGAGGTTATCTCTATTTCATTTCTTTTATTGATGACTTCTCTAGATATGGCTATGTGTATTTAATGAGACATAAGTCACAAGCCTTTGAGAAGTTTAAGGAATACAAGAATGAAGTAGAGAAACAGACAGGCAAAAGTATTAAGGCTCTTCGATCGGATCGAGGAGGTGAATACTTAAGCCATGAATTCACTTCTTATCTTAAAGACCATGGAATAATTTATCAGTGGACTCCACCGTATACACCACAGCACAATGGTGTATCCGAGAGGAGAAACAGGACCTTGTTAGACATGGTCCGATCCATGATGTCTATGTCAGGACTACCCTTGTCTCTCTGGGGCTATGCATTAGAGACTGCAGCATATTTATTGAATAGGATCTCAAGTAAATCAGTTCCTTCTATACCATATGAGATATGGAAGGGCAGGAAACCAAATTTTAATCACATTAAAATTTGGGGGTGTCCTGCTCATGTAAAGAAGAACGAGAGTGATAAGCTTGAGTCGCGGACCGATAAGTGTAGGTTTGTGGGATATCCAAAGGAGACGTTTAGATATTATTTCTATCACCATTCTGAGCAAAGGGTCTTAGTGGCCAAGAGAGCTATATTTCTGGAAAGAGAATATCTACTCCATAAAAATAGTGAGAGCCAGATAGAATTGGACGAGGTCCAAGAACCACAACCCATAGACACAAACTCATTAGATGAGACTGTATCGGTTGATCCTATTCAAAGTGAAACACTGACACTACGGAGATCTGGTAGGCTACCGAGAGAACCTGAGAGATATGTTGGACATATCTCAGAGGGGTCCTCTAAGGTATGTATCGATGAGGATGATGATCCTCAGTCATACTAGGAGGCGATCCGTAGTGTAGACTCCGAGAAATGGCAAGAGGTAATGGATTCAGAAATCCAGTCCATGTACACCAACAAAGTTTGGAACTTAGTTGATGTACCTGAAGGGAAGGTCCCTATCGGCTGCAAATGGATTTTCAAAAGGAAAATCGGTGCAGATGGATAGATTGACACATACAAGGCTAGACTAGTGGCGAAATGATATCGTCAAAGGCAAGGCATTGACTATGACGAGACGTTTTCAACGGTAGCCATGGTTAAGTCAATCAGAATCCTCCTTGCCATTGCTGCATACCTGGATTATGAGATCTGGCAAATGGATGTGAAGACAGCTTTTCTTAATGAAAATCTGTCAGAAGAGGTGTACATGGTACAGCCTGAAGGATTCACCTCCAAGCTACATCCTAATAAGGTATGCAAACTTCAAAGGTCCATTTATGGATTAAAGCAGGCATCTAGAAGCTGGAACTTAAGATTTGACGAGGCTGTCAAATCTTTCAACTTCATTCGGAATGAAGATGAACCATGTAATGTCCCGGGTTTTTCGGATCCTCGTTCGTAGGTCCCGGATCTGGTTTCTCGGAGCGTCCAACTCCGTTGTGTTCAAAATTTCGTTTCGGACATCTTTCGTGTTCGGATCGGCGCGATCCGGAGTCGTTTCGGAGGCTCGGAGGCGTTCCGCGATTTTTTTCCGCGTGTGTTTTCCGATTCCCGGCGTGGGTTTCGGCTTTCCCTTTGGAACCTCGTTGCGGGTGAACCGGGCCGTTCACCTAGGCGAGTGTGGTACCGTTGCGATCGGTGCGTTCCGAGGATCGCGAGGGTGTGATTTTCTATTTTTTGAGATTTTTTTGATTTTTCGGATTTTCCTATATATACCCCCCACCCTCTCTCTTCCTCTCATTTCTCACTCTCACCCTCTCTCTCTTCTCCCACTCTCTCCTCTCACTCTCTCCTCTCCGGCGGCCGACGGACCGAGGCGGGGGCGAGGCGGGGCGATGCGGGCAAGGAGGACGGTGAGGATGGGTCGAGGATCGAGGCTCGAGGGCGTGGTGAAGCTCGGCCGTGGGTTCGTGGAACGGCGAGGCTTCAACGGCGTCTTCTTCGTGGATCGGCGTCCACGGTGCACGAAATCTTCGGTGGAGGTAGGGTGATGGACCCCCAGCTCGTGCACTTCCTTTCCCGCAAGTTTCGTAGGCTACGGTGAGCCGAGCGGGCCAAACGGGGTGATTTGGGTAAAATCCATGTTTTAGGGCTTGTGGGCCGATCTCCCGTTTCATTGTGTTTCTGGCCGATCCGAGGCCGTAGATGCATGCTAGGGGTTATTTGGGGGCTTCCCCTATGTTTTCCCCCTCATCCGTGGATGTTTGGGGGCGTGGCGTGGATTTTTGGGCGTTTTTCCGCTGTTCTCGATTTTCCGAAATGATCGCGGTCCACCAGTAACCGCTATCACTGGTCGGGGTCGTGGGAGAACCGCTTTCATCCTTGTGTTTTGGTCAAGAGCGTTGGCAGTGTCGCGGTCGTGCGATAGACCGCTTTGGTCTAGTCGCGGTCATGGGATGACCGCTACTGTTTGGTCGCGGTCCTTGGGCGACCGCTACCATCAGGCTTGCGCGTGGCTGGTCGCGGTCGTGAGGTGACCGTGACAGCATGGTCGCGGTCTCCGGTCGACCGCTACCATCTGGTCGCAGTCCCCGTCGCGGTCACCAGGTGACCACTACCACGTTCTGGTTCCTGTTTGCGCTGTTTTGACCTCCGGTCAACTCGGTCGTGACCCAGTGGTTGACTTTAGGTCTCGTGAGTGTCTCGAACACCCCGTGGAGTTCCGTGACCGTGTCTTTGAGTGTCCAGAGATCCCACTTACCTCATTTTACGTGCCCGTGCGCTTAAGGGTCCAGGTGACCTTTTAGCGCTCCGATTGTGTTGTGTTGGTCTCCGATCGACCCGGTTGTGACCCAGTGGTCGACCTCCGGCCTTGTGAGTATCCCGGACACCCCATGGGTTCTGTGTCTGTGTTTTTGGGGTGTCGGGAGGGACCGTGTTGCCTCGATTAGCATGCCCATAGGTGTGGTGGGTCCGGGTGACCTCACGTGTTCCGGGCTTTCGTGTTACGCAAGATCGAGTCACCGTGTATCGGTGTGTGTGTGGTGGGGTCTCCCCCGCATGTCGTGGGTCTCTTTGGAAGGCGATTCCCATGTGGGTCACGTGTTTGGCCTTGGACTGCGAGTCCAATTATCCGGCCTGGGGCTGGAGGTTTCCCGCTTGCTTCGAGATGGGAAATCGTCATGGCGGCTTGTGTGCTACCTTGGGAATTGTGCTTCTGCGTTTTCCGTGTGGCCCGTGTGGGTGGCCTTGCCCCTTTACATTCCCTTCCCGAGGGAGTGATCTTGACGGCTCGTGAATTGTCTCGGTACTCGTGCTACAGTGGTTTTAGACCTAGAGATTGGACTACATTGACGGCCTTGTGCTGTTCCGTACAACGGTCTTGACCCCGAGTCTTGTGACTCAAGGACCGTTGGGTGTAGTGCGTCTAGAGGACTGCCCAGAGTCCAGTGGCTTAGTGCCACTTGAGTTTTCTCGACTCTCGCGCAGGGTGCGTGCGTGGCTGAGGACTGCGAGTCCTGTTTCTTCTCCGACTGTGGTCACCGTGCGACGGGACCGGTACGTGGGGTGGTCCCCGTACGTCGTCGGATTCGGACGTTATTTTTCGTTGACTTGAGAGTCTACTCCTTCAGTGACCCTCCACTAGTCGTAGCCCACCAGTACGAGGTGCTGGTCTCACATGGGAGTGGTGTACGGGCATTCACCTTTGAGACGGTTTGTGGACCGGTTACCGTAGGCCCCTCGTCGGTAGCCAGAGTCCGGCTACGGGGGAAAACCGGTCAGAGGACCAGACCTAGTGACGCAAGGTCTGTGTGTGCACACGTGGTTGGGGATAGTGGACGCACATCGACGGGCGTGACCCCAGCTAGTCACTTGTTTGTGGTTACTTGTACGGTGTCTGCGCCTTTGGTAGGAGCTACCACGTCAGGCGGTTCACCTGCGGCGCGGTGTAAGACGTGAGGGGACGCTACCGGCTGTGCTTCTAGTGGGTGGTACTCCTGTCGAGTACGGAGTGATAGACTGTCAGTTTTCGTGACTTTGACCGTCGGGTTTTCGGTCGTGTTGACCGTTGAGCACGGTTGTCTCACCGTGGCACGTGTGTCGGTTCTCGTGCCGCAAGACTTGTGCTAGTGGTTTACCGAGGTTGCGTCTTATTGTGCGGTACCCGCGATCGGATGGTCGGGGTTGCACCTTGGACAGCGTGTCCAGGTCGACTCTGTCCGAGGGACAGGCCTTTACGGCGTGATTGCCGTGTGTTCTTACTTCGGTAGGTGGTACTAACGTGGTTCGGTAGCTTCGACTGCGTGATCGTGGCGTGCCTCTGGTACAGTAGGAGTAGTTGTAGTGCTGAGTTTTGACCGGCCACCGGTTTGCTGTTCCTGCTGTAGTTGTAGCTCTCCTTTCCACTACCGCCGTTGTTTTCGGTTGGGGTTCCGCGGGATCCCTGCTGAGTCTATGTTTTGGAGACTCATTCCCTGCTTTTCAGGTGTGGCGGTTCTTCCTCGTGGTTCGAGAGCGCGGAGCAGAGGTTCTCAGTTACCAGCTTGCCGGGCCGAGTGTTCACTTGGCATGTGGTACGCTTTACTGCTTTAGACTGTACTCTCTGTTGGAGTAGACTCTGTTGTAGTTGTTTATTTATTTCTGTTAATTGTTGAATTGTCCTACTTTATTTCCTACTTCTTTGTGCCTCCACACTCCTTTTAGCCCTTCCGAGCCCTCCCGGCTCGTGGGCGGCGGTGCGAGTCTCGGGTTATCGGGCCTTCCCGGTAATCGGATTCTCGGGTCGTTACAAACCATGTGTTTACAAGAAGGTCAGTGGGAGCTCAGTGACCTTCTTGGTCCTTTATGTTGATGACATCTTACTCATTGGGAATGATGTAGAGATGTTGACATCAACCAAGTCTTGGTTGTCCAAGACCTTCTCCGTGAAGGATTTGGGAGAAGCATCCTATGTGCTGGACATAAGGATCTATCGAGATAGATCTAAAAGGATGCTAGGACTATCCCAATCCATGTACATAGACACTATCCTCAAAAGGTTTAGGATGGAAAATTCCAAGAGATGTCTCATTCCCATGAGACATGGAATTTGCCTATCCAAGGGGATGAGTCCTAAAACTTCTGAGGAGGTGGCACACATGAATAAGGTACCCTATGCTTCGGCGATAGGGTCAATCATGTATGCAATGCTATGTACACGGCCTGATGCTGCCAATGCTTTAAGCATTGTCAGTAGATATCAGGCAAATCCAGGCGAAGAGCACTGGAAGGCAGTAAATGTCATCCTTAAGTACATGCGAAGGACTAATGATCTTTTTCTGCTTTATGGAGGAGAGGACCTATAACTTAGAGCTTACACAGATTCTAGTTTCCAGTCAGATACAGATAACTGCAAATCCATGTCTGAATTTGTATTCATGGTGAATGGAGGGGCAGTCAGTTGGAGAAGCCGTCTGGATGAAGAAATTCATCTTGGAACTTGACGTAGTTCCCGAGATAACAGCTCCCATCCCATTATTTTGTGATAATAATGGGGCCATTGCCCAGGCGAAGGAACCGAGATCTCACCAAAGGTCAAAGCATGTTCTCAGGCGTTTTCACCTTATTCGGGAGATTGTTGATCGTGGAGATGTGGCGGTAGAGCGTGTACCGTCAGAAGACAACATAGCAGATCCACTGACTAAGCCTTTGACACAAACTGTGTTTGAGCGTCATCGGGATAAGATGGGCCTCAAAGTTGTGGGCAATTGGCTGTAGTTCAAGTGGGAGATTGTTAGTGTTGGTGTGCTACAGGTCAATTTCGGGTCGGGTAGGCCCAATAGTTGTACGATCTTGTTCATTATTAATAAAGTGGTGTTTGAGCGTAAATATGCGATTGTGTTACTTTACGTTGTCCATAGGATATGTGGTTGTAAAGTCAGCTCGAGATGGGATCTCGAACATGAGATTGACTTTACATGTACACATACCTTAAACTGTTCCTGGTTGGAGGGTAATCACTCGGGGACTTTGATTACCTATTAAACCAGTACACATGATGTGTCAGTGACCAGTCTCATGGTCATTGGTGCGGGGCACCAACACATATGCGTAGGTGTATGTCCTTGGAGGATGTACACTGAACTGATCCGCTATTGGATCTTCAGATGGTTGATTATACCTAATGTCAACTGAAGATCTAACTGTCTCAGTAGCATCGTTGGTCCCTTGACCTGAGACATTGATCGGATCTTACACGAGGACTGGAATGATTTAATTACTTGACTAAGTGACTTTAACCATAAGTCATGAGTTGATGAGTCATGGACCACTCTAGGATACGTGTGAAGATCATCAATGGTCAAGAAGGGATCGCTCACTGTCGGGTATATATCAGACAGTTAATGGGTCATGGCATTGACGCTCCGTTAAATCCCTGGCCAGGGTCGTGTGAGTTCGTTTAGAACGGACGTCATACACTTTAAGGAGGTCATAGTCAAATGGCACGATCATGGGGTTTGACAGGAACCATACCCTCGATCGTACCAGACTCATAGAAGGAGCGAGGGATTATATCGATGCGGTAACTGTGGACTTACAGGTACCAGACAGGCTGGTTTAAACCCAACGTCCTCTAGGATCACGCGGATTTGCTTGACCCAACGTGATCAAAGGTTTGGAATAAATTAAACTATTCTTCGGCTCTAGTAGAAGCAAAGAATACATTTAATTTACTTCTAATTGGGAATTAGAAGTTAATGGGCCTTAAACTAGAGTGACTATGGGCCTAGAGGATCACACACAATGGATTCTTGGGTGACGGATTATTATTATACAAGTGTATGTATTAATTCCCTTTAATTCCTTTTGGAAAGGAGTGTAAATGGGGCTTAATACATATATATAATAATGGAAAGGTCATATATACAATTTTGGTCCTTTGGAGGTCTTTAGAAAAGGGTCCAAATTCTATATATATGGCACCTACGTGAAGCTCATTCGAGCTCTCTCCTTCCAACCCCTTAAGCTAATCAAGCATTAGGCTTAAGGGAGAGGTTTAGCCTCCCCCTTTCTCCCCCTTGCTCTCTCTCTCTCCAGAAGGTGATAGAGTCGGGGAAAGTTGTGCCGGGGAGGTACCGTCGCTGCGCAAGGGTTCGTGTGGATCTGCTCTAGAGGCCGTACAGCTGTGCGGCTCGATATTCTGCATCGGGCATCGCGGACAGCGTCGTTCCGCGCAAGGTGAAACACGCAACCCGTAATTAGGGTCTTAGAAACACCGATTAGAGCACAGATTAAGCTTTCCATAACACCGGGATCGGGCAAATGTATTTTTGTTATCCGCTGCGTCGCCCGTAGGTGCTGTGCGAAACCTTACACAGTGCACATAGAGATAAGGTCAGTGCACGTTCAGAACAAAGGCTGAGCAAGGTTGGTGCACGTTGAGAGCAAGGTCGGTGCACGTGGGAACTAAGGTCAGTGCACATAGGGATAAGGTCAGTGCATGTTCAGAACAAAGGCTGAGCGAGGTCGGTGCACGTTGAAAGCAAGGTCGGTTCACGTGGGAACTAAGGTCAGTGCACATAAGGATAAGGTCCGTGCACATTCAAAACAAAGGCTGAGAAAGGTCGGTGCACGTTGAAAGCAAGGTCGGTGCACGTGGGAACTAAGGTCAGTGCACATAAGGATAAGGTCCGTGCACGTGGGAGATGTATGAAGGGCAGGGCTTATGCACGTTGGGAATGTGTAAGGGGCAAAGTATAAATAGGGTGTGCCGGATAGGGCAGACCCAGGGCGTGCTGGGTTGGAGTGGGTTGTAGCGTGCCGGTCAGGGTAAGCCAGGAGTGTGCCGGTCAAGGCAAGCCAGGGGTGTGCCAGGCTAGAGTGGGTTGAAGGTGCACCGGGCAAAGTCCATGTAGGTGGAGTAAGGTCTGAGAGGAGGCCTCCTTGTTCATGAAATTCAGATGGAGGGCCTTAAATGGCAAGCTTCAATTCCCTTCGTTATGTGATTAAGTCCACAGTCATGTTCAACAGTCTGCCCTGGTAGTGCTCAGTCCAGTTCTTCGAGTCTTGCACGGTTTCCTTGTCTTGGTTGGAATGTTTTATTATTGCTTGTTTCATTTGTTTGTTGCTTCATTTTATCTTTTACTGTGTTGTTATTCCTGGCAAAAATTCGACAGCATCTCCCCTTGACCCGGATGCTAAGGGAGTAAAAGGGGAACACACCCACAAGGAGTGACATAATCCAACAACTCGAGGTGCGTGCCAAGACAGTGACTGTAATATCCCGGACCTTTCGGATCCTTCTTCGTGGGTCCCGCATCTGGTTTTCGGAGCGTCCGGCTCCGTTGTGTCCGAAATTTCGTTTCGGACATCTTTCGTGTTCGGATCGGCGCGATCCGGAGTGGTTTCGGAGGCCCGGAGGCGTTCCGCGGCTTTTCTGCGTGTGTTTTCCGATTCCCGGTGTGTGTTTCGGCTTTTCCTTCGGAAGCTCGCTGCGGGCGAACCGGGCAGTTCCCCCAGGCACGAGTGGTACCGTTGCGATCGGTGCGTTCCGAGGATTCCGGAAATGTATTTTTCTATTTTTTGGTATTTTTCTGAAAATTCAGATTTTCTATATAGCCCTAATCCTTTTCCTTTTTCTTTTCTCCTTTCTCTTTCTTCTTCTTCCTCTTCCTCCGTTTCTTCCCACCGTGACACCCTCCTCTCTCCCTCTCTCCCATTCGGACGCGGCGAACCCCTCTCCGGCTACGGACGGCGTCGGGGCGACGGCGCGGACGTGTGGGCGGCGGCGAGGCGAGCTCGTGGGCGTGCGGCGTGCGTGGGAAGCGTGGGGAGTTCGTGAAGTTTAAAGCGTTCTTCGCGATCCGTGGTTGATTCGGCGGAGCATTTGCTCCATTGAGGTAGGGTGACGTTCCTTAGCCTCATATCGATCTTTTCCGCGATTTATAGGCCGCGGGGAGGCCGAGAGGGGATCGTTTGAGCGTTTTTGGGTTTTTCCATGATTTGGGGAGAGCTCGCCCGATCTATGGATTCCATGCATGATTTCATGTTTTGATGGCCTAGAATCATGCTAGGGGTCCCCAGGGGTCTTCCCCTTTGTTTTCCCCCTCTCCTATGGAGGCATGGGGGCGTGGTTAGAATTTTTGGGCGTTTCTATCGTTTTCGGCCGCGGACTGAGAACGCGCTATACTCCAGTAGCGCGTTCTTGGAGGTCGCGCTGCCCCGACCGAGCGCGTTCATCGGAGAAGATGAATAGTAGGGCGGTTCGTGTCACGCTATGGGGTCCTAGCGCGATTATCCTTGTCGCGCTAGGAGGACCTAGCGCGATGGTCCTTGTCGCGCTAGGGTTCCCTAGCGCGTTCTTCCGTGTCGCGCTAGGTATCCCTAGCCCGATCTGGCTGTTGTTGGGTGTTTCCCTTGGGCCGTGTGTGCGTCCCGGGCACCCCGTGGAGTTCTGTGACCGTGTCTTTGGTGTCCGGAGGTTCCGTTTGCCCTGGTCATGCGTTTGGCCGTGGGCGGTGCGTCCGTTTTTCTCCGACCGTGGTCCCGTTGACGGAGCTAGTGCGTGGGGTGATTCCCACATGTTGTCGGACTCGGACGTTGTTTTCCGTTGATTTGAGAGTCTACTCCTTCAGTGACCCTCCACTAGTCGTAGCCTACTAGTACGCGGGTGCTAGTCGCACCAGGGAGTGGTGTACGGGCCGACCTTTCGAGACGGTTTGTGGACCGGTTACCGTTGGGCCCCACGTCTTGCAGCCAGAGTCCGGCTGAGGGGAAAACCGGTCAGAGGGCCAGACATGGGACGCGTGGTCTGTGTGTGCACACGTGGTTGGGGGCGGTTGGACCCACGTCGACGGGCGTGACCCCAGCTAGTCACTTGTTCGTGGTTACTTGTACGGTGTCTGCGCCTCGGGTAGGATCTACCACGTCAGGCGGTTCACCTGCGGTGCGGTATAAGACGTCAGGGGACGCTACCGGCTGTGCTTCTAGTGGGTGGTACTCCTGTCGAGTACGGAGTGTTAGACTGTCAGTCGTGTGTTTCCGACCTTCAGGTTTTGGCGGTTCGACCGTTGAGTTTCGGTCTTCTCGTACCGTGGCACGTGTGTCGGTTTGCGTGCTGTAGGGTCTAGTTCTGTAGAGTACAGGGCTTTCCTTTCCGAGGTACTTTCCTACCGCTAGAGTAGTGGTTTCTCGTTTTACGAGGTAGGGTTCGAGTGATCCCTACTGAGTCTTGTTCCGAGACTCATTCCCTGCGTATTTTCATCGTGTTTCAGGTGAGACGCCACCTTCGGGGAGCGCGTCAGGAGCGCAGCGTGGTGCGGGTGCCCAGAGGTAGTGCCAGAGGTCAGAGCCGGGGGATGTCCCGTGTAGCTGTACTTTTCTTTCTTGCCACTGTACTAGTCGTGGACTACTTGTGAGCGACGTCACGCGGTTCGGAGTTCGATGGAGCGGGGAAGAGGATGCGGAGAGCGCGCGGGCTCCTCTTTTTTTATTTGTTTTGCTGTTTGCTGCAACACAGAGATGAGAGAAGAGAGAGAAGGGGCCACCACGGGAGATTGCTCCGGCGGGGCGAGCGGGACAAGTATAATATAGCAAGATATGGGGTTCAAACGGCCATAGCGGGAAGTGACTCGCCGCGACCTCGGGGGGACGGGAATGGTGCAGAAATTAAATAACAAGAATTAAAACGGCCATTGGGGAAGTGACTCGCCGCGGCCTTGAGAATATGAGCAGAATATAGCAGAATATAAAAGAGAATATAAGAACAGAGATTTAAACGGCCATTGGGGAAGTGACTCGCCGCGGCCTCGATGATATGAGCAGAATATAACAGATTATAGAGAGAATATAAGAACGGAAATTTAAACGGCCATTGGGGAAGTGACTCGCCGCGGCCTCGATGATATGAGCAAAATATAATATAATATAGAAAGAATATAGGAACGAAAATTTAAACGGCCATTGGGGAAGTGACTCGCCGCGGCCTCGATGATATAAGCAGAATTTAACAAAATATAAAGAGAATATAGGAAACAGAAATTTAAACGGCCATTGGGGAAGTGACTCGCCGCGGCCTCGATGAAAAGATGTGATCGCCAGGGGCCGAAAGACCCCAAAATAAGAAAGTGATCGCGCCTACCTCAAGAGCGGGACATGGCGGGTTGCTTCTTCCTCTCCTTCCGGCCGGCCGACGGAGAGGGCTTTCCTCGGGTACCCTTGCAAAACAACGACAAATAAATGACAAGTGGATTAGAAAGATGGAGGTGTAGTATTCAAATCCTCGCGGTAAAAATAACGAAATGATGGCAAGACACACACCTGGTTGGTGTTATCTTTTAAACCCCTCTCGGACTCGAGTAGGAGGAAAATGAGATGATGGATGCAAGAAGTATAAGAGAAGAGGCGCCCTTGTGAAGGGGGATAGAGGATGCAATATGATGAATGTAAAGAACTATGGAGAAAAAGGGGAAGAAAAAGCTTATTGGATGAGCCGAGGGTGAAATCCGGCGGAGCTCCGGCAGCGTGGGGACGACGGGGAAGCGCGGTGGATGAAGACGACCTTCCTCTCGCGAGCGTAGGCACCCGAGAAGCCGGCAGAACCTCCACCTACAAAAGACCCCACGGGTTAGAAAAATGACTCCGTAGCCTCTGGGCTCCGGCAGCCTATCGGATCACTGCTTAGCTCCCCTAGAACTGAGGGGGTGGGCCTCTATTTATAGAGCTCCGGAAGGTGGAGGCGTCCAGGACCCTGGACACCTCCATCAGGGCCGAAATAATATTTTATTCTATTTTTATTGATTTTTTTAGAATACTTTTATGGGGGCGTCCAGGGTCCCGGACGCCTCTAACAGGTCCACCGAAAACCGACGACGGCCGCACGCGGTTTGGCACAACGCGTGGTTTTGTGAGCGGCGCCTCGTGATTCAGAAATGGGCGCGTCCAGTCAGCTGGACGTCTCTAAATTTGGCTTTTTTCACACACGACAAACCGTCGTTCGGTGGCCGGCGCCCGTGAGTGAGTTGATGGAGGCGTCCAGGGGCCTGGACGCCTCCAAAAGTTTATTATTTTTTTATTTTTCTTTGTCTTTTATGCTAGGGCTGGCATTTTATATTTTTTATTTGTTTTTATGGAGGCGTCCAGGGGCCTGGACGCCTCCATTAATATGTATTTTTTTATTTATTTTATTTGTTTTTGTATGCCAACTGGCATTTTACACTTATTTTTTTATTTTTGTTTTTATGGAGGCGTCCAGGAATATATATATTTTTTATATTTTTATATTTGGTTTTGGGCCCTGAGAAAAGAATAAAACAAATTAAAATAATGGGGGCGTCCAGGGGCCTGGACGCCCCCATTAAGACCCACCCGGGTCCTCAAATCAGGCGTCGGCGGCCGCCCGGCAGACCCCCTTCTTGATTCCGGAACCTCTTGATGCGTCTGACTGGTGTTGATGCCGTCCGAATGCCGTGACGAGACGATTCGGATGCCGAAAAAGGCGGAAGAAGACTCAGAAAAGGAAGCACTCGAGTGATTCAGAATGCGTAAGCCGTCGCGGGGCGTTGTATAGTAATATGAGACTTTCTCAGGAGACGTCAAGAATGGCGTGTCTACAGCTGCCCCGCCTTGGCGTCTGCTTTGCAAGGGAGCGACACGTAGTGGAATGGTATCGAAGTGGAGTGAATGAAGTGGGAGCGGACTGATAAGTTGATGCCAAGGTGTGATGAGACACGCTTTTGACGTTACTGTTTGGAATCTTTCCTGGAGTTTCAATGAGGCGACCTTGAAGAAGGTCTTTCAAATATTGACGATTGCTTGGACGGAGATCAAATAAGGGAGGGTGAGATGTGCACTCAGGCACGAAACAAAAGAGACCAACTTCTCGGTGTGGAAGTACCTGGGTCATAAACCGGAGGTTTCACCTTTGGGGAGCGGTTACCAGCCAATGTGGAAGTGCTGCGGCCAAGGTGGGTCAAAAAGGTAAAGGAATATCTGAGGGTCTGTCCAAACAAGGGTCTCCTTTGGAAGAGCAGCGTAGGGCTGTCTCAAGGAAACTCAGTATTTCATTCAGAGTGGAATATCTCATATTTGTGGGAATTGAGCACAACGGCTTTCACAATCGAATCACTTGAATGATCTTCCGCAATAAATCAAAGTCCTATATGAATGCATGCTGGGTTCAAAGAAAAATTTAAAACAAACAAAAATAGAAAATAGCCAAGGATAATATTGTCAACTTGTGAAGAACGGGTCAGGATACCGATCCGGTGAGCTGATACTGGGCTGGGGCCCGTTTATCCGCGCACCAACTCACTGAATGGAACCGTCGTCCCCATTCTATCACAAATTGACGGCCTATCCGTACAACCCAAACTCTTCCGGGATCATCACCGTTTTTGTTGAAGGGGAACTCAAATCCCAGATTCGTTCGGGCCGCAAGGTCCTTGACATGTTCTAGTAGCGTAGGTATCATATACTATGATGCATGACATGGTGGGACCAACCAATGAAAGGTGGGACAGGAGATAGGACAAAGACGTCCGTTAGTAAAACCTGCACAGGCCAGCAAAGGTTAGCAACATCAAAAGGTAGCAGAATCGCACCACAGTTCAAAGGAGATCCAGACAAAATCTTGACAATGACCACTGATGTGACATGTTCTGTCCTGTAGCACCCTTCCCTTCCTATAAGAACTCCCCTTAGGCTAGTTCATTCAAATGCACCAAGGTGGGTTTTGGAAGCTCAGGAGAGGAAGGAGAGGAGAATCTAGAGATCTTCAGGATGGAAGGAGAGTCTTCCCGCGTTATGAAGAGGAGCAAGCCTAGCAGCGAGATTAGGCGACTTTCCGACCTCGAGGGTCATCTGAGTGGGACGATCATGTCGCATATGGTAAGCCGACTCTTTTCAAATTTCTGCACGTGAACCTTCTTCTTACTTCCTTCATTTCTTCTTCTTTCCTCTCCCAGCCATATCCACTCTTCCCAGGCCCGAGGAAGTTTTCCAAGCTGCCATGGCTTTCAAAGCTGACTTCCAATATCTCCATTGGCATGAGGGCCATACTCTCGAAGTGGCATCTGCAGGGGCTCCTTATTCACGCCAAGCATTACGAGAAGATTCGTATGGACTGGGCGGCTATGGGCGCGCTAGTGGAGGTCTGGCATCCCCAGACCCACACTTTTATCTTCCCGACCTTCGAGGTGACCATCCTCCTCGAGGAGGTGGAACTTCTGCTTGGTTGAAGAAATTCAAGAGTGACGGGAAGGTGAAGGCTATGCGGATGCTGACACGGGGTACTTCTGAAAGCGTCCTTGGAAGCTTCATGCCGCCCGACGCAGCTAGAAAGGTCCGTACTCAGAAGGGGATCGATCTCCAAAAGCTTGCGGAGTGGGTCATGACGCCCTGAGAGGGTCACCAGACGATGACTATTTGGAGGGAATCATGAAGGGGTTCACTATCTGTCTGGCGGGTGCTCTCTTGTTCCTTATACCGACAACATAGTGGAGGAAGACCAGCTGAGTGCTATCTGCGGGATCTGGCGTGGAAAGAGGGTGGGACCCGCCGTCCTTGCCTATCTTTACAGCGGCCTTACCGCCTCGAGCATGGGTAAGCCTCCATTTGGTTGTGCACTTGTCTTGAATTGCTGGCTGGATTTGCATTTCAAATTCGACCACCGCGAGGGAATGCCAACCGTTTCGAAGCTCTTCCAACAAAGCCCGCTTCACCACATAGCCGACGTGTTAGGCTTTGGTGGTACTGTAGTGAACCGCGTTCCGTGGCTGAAGAAACGCGAAGACTGGCGGTCTCACTTCCGCACCGTGACACAAGGCTTCTTCACTTGCGCACCGGCATGTTTGCTTTCGCTTGATCTCCTCATGAGGCCTTCTCCCGAAGTTGATCTTCAACTGATCGGCGCGACCGAGTTTGTTCTTTACAACGCGCATCGGTGCTGCCTCCAGATTGGCATCCCACGCCATTCGTTCCCGCCACCGACTGACATTGTTCCTTTGAAGAAAAGGGAGTTGGGCACTGAAGCGGACGCGAAGGAAGCGAAGGCCATTAAAGCTCCCTGGAAGACAAGTGTTGCGGGAAAGGCGTTAGCGCACGTGGTGGAAGAATGCGAGCCGTGGAGGGCTTATGTAACCGAACTGGGGAAGTTAAGGCCTAAAGCGCCTAAGCCCCTGATGTAGTTCACTCTGCTTTTCTGATGGAATAAAATTTGGCATTTGGATGTTTCGGACCCCCGTCCCCTTAATTATTATCTTTTTTATGATTTTTCTTTTTCTTTGTGTTTTTTTATTTTGTTTGGATTATATACATATTCTTATATAAATATATTATATATATATTTTTTGTTTGAAAAATTTTTATTATGGGGGGGCGTCCAGGGGCCTGGACGCCCCTATTATTTTTTATTTTATTTAATTTTTTTTGTTTTGGGGGCGTCCAACTGTCTGGACGCCCCTAATTTTTATTTTATTTTTATTTTATTTTTTTGTTTTGGGGGCGTCCAGGGTCCTGGACGCCCCAACTATTATTTTTTATTTTATTTAATTTTTTTGTTTTAGGGGCGTCCAGGCGCCTGGACGCCCCAAAATTTTTTTAAATTTTGAAATAAATAAAAAAGATGGGGGCGTCCAGGCGCCTGGACGCCCCAAAAAAAGAAATTCCTATTTAAGGGCTGCCCCCCCCCCCTTTTGCTCATTTACTGTTCAATCTGACGACCCAGTCACCCAGACGACCTATTCTTAGTCCCCATGGAGCGAGGAGGATCGAGCCAGGTTCCAGGGAAGCGAAAACGACTGGCTCGTCGTGCGAGGAGGTTGAGGGATGATGCCGAGGAGGCTGCAGCAGAGGAGATTGCTGCGGAGGAGGGGATGGAGGTGCCTCTCCTGGCCGCGGAGGCTGCTGCGGATGCTGGTGACGCGGGAGAGGACGATCACGACCCGGTAAGTACCTCGGAATCCTCACTCTGTGGTTCAATAGGCTAAAACGGGTGTGCGAAAGGCTGTGAGAGAGAGGCGGGTAGTGAGAGAAGGAGGCGTCCAGGGACCTGGACGCCTCCATGTTTTCTTTTTCTTTTTCTTTTTTTATTTATTTATTAATTTTCGTAAATAATAAAATAAATTTAAAAAATAAGGAGGCGTCCAAGGCCTAGGACGCCTCCATAATAATATATATATTATTTATATATTTTTTATTTTTGGTTTTTGGATTATTTTTCGAAAAAGGAATAAAGAAAATAGGAAGGAGGCGTCCAGGGGCCTGGACGCCTCCAAAAAATATATATGTATTTTTTTTTAAAAAAAAATAAAATAAAATAGTATATACAGTGTTATTGTTGATTACTGTTCATGATGCTGATGTGTTCTTTGTTGGTTTTGTGGTTTGCAGGGCGTGATGAAGGGCCGGATCAGCTGGTCCTTGGTGGTGGCAGCATACCGTGGGCTGCCGGATTTCCAGAGGGCGCGTGTGGACGCCATGGGCTTTGGAGCTTTCCTTAGGATCGAGCCCTTCCGGCTCGACCTTCCTCTTATCCAGGCACTGAGGGAGCGGTGGCACGCACCGAGCCGGGCGTTTCTGATGCCCTGGGGGCACATGGTGCCGACGCTGGAGGACGTGGCTCGGATCACCGGGCTACGAGTTGACGGAGAGGCAGTCAGCGGGGTCACCTACCCCGACTACCGAGAGAGTGCCCTGGACCTGCTGTGGTTAGAGACGAGCGTGACTGATAGAGACAGCAGGGTAGTCGGCCGAGTGGAGATCATGGAGGCGCTCGGATTCGTCGACCCGCGTCAGCGGGTTAGCGAGACTGGAGCAGAGTTCTTGGCTCGACTGGAGGGGGATGCTCGTGCTGCTTTCACCCAGGACCCGAGCGAGCGGGAGCTGGTGGATCTAGACCTTCGGAGGTTTCTTTTCTTCTTCCTGGGCCGCCTTCTGCTGGGGACGAAGGGGGATGGCATCCACTGCCGTTTCCTCGGGATCTTGGCGGATCTGGACAGAGTGGGACACTATGCGTGGGGAGCGGCTCTGCTTGCCCATTTGATTGCTGATCTCTCCCAGACTTCGGAGAAGGAGACGACAGTCAGCGGCTTCGCACCTTTCCTCCAGGTAAACATTTTATTTATGCATTCCCACAGTTAAATATGTAATTATTGTACTAATGATGTATGATGGATGCAGGTGTGGAGCTATTACTATTTCCCGATGGGGAGGGCTAGGCATGGGAACAGGAGGGCCGTGCCTCTGGCGCGGCAGTGGAGGCCGGTCGTGGTTGCAGCACCCCACGGCTACCAGCTGGCGTCACTTCGTCGGGAGCTGAGCGAGTATCCCGAGGCCATGGTATGATGCGTATGATTTTTTTGTGTTTATGCATGTGACTGAATGGTAACTAACATGATGTATGTATGGTGATGCAGGTGGTGTGGAGGCCCTACCTGGGCATGGGCGATGCTGGCCAGCCCTGGGTTGTAGCGGGTCTTCCTCGCTTCAGGCGGGACGTGTGGGTCCATTGCCTGAACGAGATTGAGCCGCTGCGGCTTAGACTGGTCATGAGGACGTTGGGGCTGGCCCAGGAGTGGGTAGACGTAGATGCGCCGGCCCGCATTGGGCGGAAGACCAAGGGGAAGGCGAAGATTGTGGACTGGCGTACGCGCTTCCCAGCACAGTACCAGGACTGGCAGCAGGGCGGGGTCCCAGTGGTGTCCCACGTACAGGACAGCACAGACTACATGAGACGGTACCGAGCTACGTACGGGGACCGCCTCTCCTTGGGTGGTATGGCAGGGGTAAGTGAAATGAAACTGCTCCACCTTTCTATATGTATATGCATGGGATACTAACTTATGTGTAATGCAGGATGCTCGTGATACCATGATTGCCGACCTGCGGGCCCAGTTGGCGGACGCCAGGCGACAGTTGGTGGCCATCCGACAGGAGTTGGAGATCCTGGTGAGTTTATGCAATGCATTTTTTGTGACCTGGATTTTTGATGCTTAGCCTTTGACTGACGTTTGCCCCGTGTTTCAGCGGGCCCACCAGACAGCGGCAGCCGCGATGGCTGGTGGAGCGGGTTCCAGTTCGCGGGGCCCTCCTCCGGAGGTTTCTGCCCTCCAGGAGCAGCTGGCGTACGCGGTGGCTCGGGCTGAGGAGGCCGAGCGTGACCGCGAGGCTCGAGTGAGTGCTTGCTTGGCCGCGACCCTTTTCCAGCTACTTTCCTTCTATCACTGTTCTCTTACGGTGCATGCGTGCCTTGACAGGTGGCCGAGATCCGAGAGGCCCTGGCGCGTGCTGTTCGTGCTGAGCAGGAGCGCGATGCCCGGGTGGCAGAGCGTGACGCCCGGATTGCGGAGCTAGAGGAGGAGCGGCGACGGGAGGCTGAGGAGCTTCCTCGCGACGTAGTGGATCTGCGGATCGCCCTCGAGCTGTCGAGGAGAGAGGCGATGAGGGAGAGAGAGGAGAGGGAGAGGGATAGGGAGAGCGTGGAGAGAGAGAGGGAGAGGGATAGGGAGAGAGAGAGGGAGGAGCGACAGCGGGATCAGACCGAGAGGAGGGCTCTAGAGGCCCAGCTGCTGGAGCTCCGATTGAGTCTTGGCACGGCGGAGGGGAGGCTTCGGGAGAGCGAGGAGCGGTACCAGAGGGCGAAGGAACGCGGGGCGCGACTTCGTCAGTCTGGTTCTTTTTCCATGGGCAGCTACCTGGTTTCTTCGGCCGAGGAGCGTCGTCGCGCCTTCGAGGCTGGAGTGCCACCGCAGGGCGAGGCGAGCACGGCTTCTCAGGGTTCACAGAGGTCGCGGAGGCCCCCTAGGGATCTCCGTCAGAGGAGGGAGGAAGGAGATGACCAGGAGGGTGACGGTGAGAGTTAGAGAGTTGCTTGTACGTCACCCTTCTCACTGTATGATGTACTTTCGGCTATTATATGAAATGGAAATGGCTTTTGTGTTGTGTGTACTTTTCTCTCTCCCACACTTTCTTTTTTTGCACTGAGTTGTCCCTTGAGGCACGCTCCGCGAGACCTTGCCCTGAACAGCGGGGAACTATGTTTTGCACGGGGGGATTTTGTTTCCTTTCCCCCCTTTTGGGCGCGTCCAGGCGCGAGGACGCGTCTTAATCCTTGATTTTAAATTTAAAGCGACGGGTGGTCCTTTCTTCTCCCGTGCCTTACCCGCAAACGAGCCCGCCTCCCGCCGAAACGCGCTTGCCCCTTTTTCGTCTTCCTCCTCTTTTGATCGATGGAGTTCGGTGGGCCCGACCGTGGTGAAGGTGGAGAGGGACGAGGAAATCCTCGCCCAAGGAGGGACGCGCCCGATCACGGAACGGCGTCCATGGAGGAGGAAGGGCCGCTTCGGGCCCCCGAGGGACCCGAGGGGCCCGATGGCGTGGGAGGAGGTGAACACGGTCCGGTAGGTCCTCCGATCTCTTCCTCTTTTAATTCATTTTGGGTTTTGAAGCGAGCCGCGCGAGGAGGAAAGGGTTCGGCGAGTGTTGCACTCAAATGATGGACGCGTCCTAGACAGGGGACGCGTTCCTTTTGACTGATATGGGACCCCTTTCTTGGTGCAGGACATGGCAAGGACCCTGGGCCTGGCCGATGAGTGGGCGAGTGCGGACGAGCCGAGCCGCGTCAGGAAGGAGAGTCGCGGCAAGGCGAGGCTCGAGGACTGGCCCGTACGTCTCCCTGGACAGCAAGGGGGTGTACTGGTGCAGGACAGTGCCGACTTCCTGCGGCGGCAGAGAGAGAGTTACGCGGGGCTTCCCCAAGCTGGGGACACGCGTGGCATCGGCGGCTCGCGCGCCCAGCTGTCAGAGACTAGGCGGCAACTGGCCGTCGCTCAACATGAGCTGTCGCTCCTGGTAAGTTACGTGCCGCCCTTTTAACTTCAGATTTTGGAGTTTCACTGACGGCCGTTGTTTATTTTGTTCCAGCGTGCCCAGCAGACAGCGACGGTGGGAGCGGCTGGCGGATCTTCTAGCTCCTCGGCCCCTTTTCTCGAGATTGCTTCCCTCCGGGAGCAACTTGCCGGTGCGGTGGCCCGTGCGACCCGGGCGGAAGAGGAGCGTGACGCCTGGGTGGCGACTGTAGCGGAGCTGCGGCACCGTGGTGAGGAGAGACCTTCTCCAGACATCCTGGAGTTAAGGGTTCTTCTGCAGATGATGAGGAGAGAGGTAGAGAGAGAGAAAGCCGAGAGAAGGTCCGAGCGACAGCGGGATCTGACCGAGAGGAGGGCCTTGGAGGCCCAAGTGAGGGAGCTCCAGCTGGGCCTTCAGGCCGTCGTGCAGAGGCTAGGAGGGATGGAGACGCGCTACGAGAGAGCGCGAGAGTTCGGGGAGCGACTCCGCCAGTCCGGTCGCTTTGCCGCCAGTGGCTTCTTCGCCACGCCAGGGGAGGAGCAGCGAGTCACTGCTGCGGAGCAGGCGCCCAGAGGCGAGGCAGGTGCTACTGCACGGGGATCCGGAGGCTTCTGAGGGACCCTCACCTCGGGGGAGAGGAGGAGAGTGCCCGGAGAGATGAGTGATGGTGAGGATTGGCGGGCTAGTGGACCCGTCACCTCTTTATGTTTATGATGTTTTTGACAGCTTATGTAGAATTATGAATGGAGTGATTTGATTTTCTGATGCTTGTTTGTCCTCTTGTGCGTTCCTTCTTCCCTACACTTCTTCTCCTTTGCACTGTTCCCATGTGACGGATCTGTCGAGACTCCGCCTCGAGCGGAGAATCACGTCTTGTTGTGACCATTTTCCACGGGAATCTGCCGTCGAAGTCAATACTGACGGCCCTAGTTCCTTTTCCCGGATGTTGTGCCAAATTTTGCGGGCGTCCTCCAAAACATGATAGGGTATCCCTAGACAACATAGGGGCTATTCGTCCTATTCTTCGTCCAGTCAATCACCCTGTGCGAGCGGTGAAGCGACACATGGGGCCGCTTGGCCGGTGTCTTATTGCGAGGGCTATCATCGACAGGTGATGGAGGCAATCTTGGCCCGCACTCCTTCCATTTCTATAAATTCTTGTCCCTTTTATCTTCCCAGGTATATCGAGGAATAACTCGAGGAGCACAAGTTCTCACGGGAGAGGAGGAGTTCAAAATTCTGAGAGTTGGATGGAGGGCGAATCTTCCCATTCCTCGAAGAGAAGCAGGTCCAGTGGTAGTAGTTCCAGGAGGCTTTCAGACCTTGAAGGGCACTTCAGCGAAAGGGCCCAATCACAACTCGTAAGCCAAGTTTTCTTGCCCTTTTCTCATTTTTTCTTCCTTTCTTCTGACCAAACCTCACCCCCATTCCTTGTATGTGTAGGTTGTGATGAAATCACAAATCTTATGGGAGTTGGTAGTAGCAGCGTACAGGGGCCTCCCAGATTTTCAGAAGGCGAGGCTAGACGTGATGGGATTTGGTACCTTCCTTCGGATCGAGCCGATCCAACTTGACCTAGTCCTGATCCAAGCCTTGTGTGAGAGATGGGACCCAGTGAGCCGGGCATTCCTGATGCCCTGGGGGCACATGGTGCCCAGCTTGGAGGATGTGGTCCGGATCACAAGCCTGAAGGTAGAAGGCGAGGCAGTGACCGGAGTCACTTACGCGGACTACAGAGAAGGTGCCCAGAAGTTACTGGGTTTGGACCTAGATGGTCGGAAGAACAGGTCGGTAGCTAGGGCGTCCCTCATGGATGCATTAGGGCTCACCGACACTCGTCGGCGGGACGACGAATCCTCAGAAGAGTTCATGGAAAGGATAGAAATAGGATGCCGTGCCGTGTACTGCACAGATTTCGGCAACTGGGAAAGATGTGACATAGATTTGAGGAGATTTCTCCTCTTCCTTTTGGGGAGATTGGTACTGAGCTCGAAAGGGGATGGTATCCAATGTTGCTTCCTGGAGCTGCTGTCAGACCTTGGAAGAGTAGGGTATTATGCCTGGGGAGCCGCCATGCTGGCACACTTGTTTGCAGGCCTATTCCAAGAAACGGATCGTGAGATGACTGTGAGTGGTTTCACACCATTCATCCAGGTATTTTTTTTGGTTTTGCTTGTTTTGTATTTTTTTGTGTTTTTCGCAAGGTGCTGATGACCTGCGCCGAGCAGCTATGGAGCTATTATTACCTCCCCATGGGGAGAGCTCGACATTGGCGACCCGTGATGGTGCCGCTAGCCAGGCGGTGGGAACCCGTCATGAGTGCGGCACCCCTAACCTACCAACTGATGGTGTTAAGGCGGGAGCTACAGGAGTTCCCTACGGCGATGGTAAACTGGAGACCCTACTCAGACATGGTCGATGCCAACCAGCCGTGGGTTCTAGCAAGTCGTGCCCGGTTCGGACGGGAACTATGGATGCACTGCCTGAATGAAATCGAGCCGCTTCGGCTACGATTAGTTATGAGGACTTTAGGACTGGCTCAAGAATGGGTGGATTCAGCTGCGCCACCTCGTGTCGGGAGAAAGACGCGGGGACCGGCGACTTGCATTGACTGGCGCGTGCGATTCCCCGAACAGTATGAGGACTGGCAACGGGGTGGCACGATTGTAGAATCACAGGCGCGGGACAGCGAGGACTACTTGCGTCTATATAGGACAAAGTACGCAGAACGGTTCCAACCCAGGGGACTTGTGGAGGTAGGTTTCCCCTTTTTCTCTTCTATTCTTTCTCCTTTTCTTGGTTTTTTTGGTAAAAATGCTGACTTGTAAGGCTGCAGGATGTCCGGGATGCCATGATAGCGAATTTACGAACTCGCTTGGCAGAGATGGAACAACAGTTGGGTGATGCCCGCGGAGCTACGAGCGCCTTGGTAGGTGTACAGTACGTTCCTAGTTAAAACCCCAGATTCCAGATGTTGGCTGCTAATTCACATGGTCGCAGCATGCCCAGATTGGCGCAGCCTCCCCAGCGATGGGAGTAGGTGGTTCCTCTTCCAGCTTGTGGATTCCCACCTCAGAACTTGACTCGCTTCATGAGCAACTTGCTCACGCCACGCAGCGTGCTGCGGAGGCAGAAGGAATGCTTCGTATACAGGTAAAAGTTTCAGCGTTGAGTTCTCTTTGTTTACGCCTTATCGCGTATCTGAGATGGTACACTCGACAGGAAAAGGAGACGGAAGAAGCGCTTGCCCAAGCTGCGCAGAAGGAGGCTAGGATAGCAGAACTGGAGAGGGAACTGCGGCGTCATCCTGATGACGACTCATCCAGGGATGCTATGGAACTGAGGATCACTCTCCAGTTGGAGAGGGAAGACCGTGAGAGAGAACGGACAGAGAGAGAAAGAGACGCAGAGAGAGAAAGAGCCAACAGATTGACTGAAAGGGAGGAACGAAGGGCCATGGAGGCCCAACTATTCGAACTCCGAATCAGCCTTGGTCTTGCTGAACAGTGGCTGAGAGAAGGTGAGGAGCGCTACCGAAGAGCACGAGAGCGTGGCTTTCGTGTTGGTAGCTTCTCTGCTGCTTCCGCGGATCAACGCCGGGATGTGGGAATAGGAAGAGGAGTACAGAGCGGCAGGAGTACCGCTTTTCGTAGTTGGGTAGCACCTTTGAGAGTGTTTTGCCCGGAGAGTAGTGGGACGAGTAATGCAGAGAGAGAGGGCGGAACTTGATGTAATTTTTTTGGTTTTTGGAATAAAACACAAGGTTTGGTTTGTTTGTTTTTTTACCTTTGCTTCAGTTACCTGAATCCCTGCACATATCACTGAAACAAACAAATCAGAATTTCTGTTCTGACTTGGCCCCTTGCTCAATAGGCAAATGGTCACTGTGACTGTCCTTGATAACTGGTCAAGGGGCCAAGCCTTTATTTAACGAAGGCAAGGGAAAGATGCGGTGATGATAAATGCGACAGGCAAGCACACGAATGCAAGCGGTATTAAAGTGAGATGATACACGTAAATGCAATCATGCAAAATTGATTTGTTTTCTTTTTTATATTTGACATTTTTTTTTGTTTTATCATAAAAAGATTTTTTTTGTTTGCAAATATGTACATTTCTCTTTTCTATTTTTTTTGCTTTTATCATTTCAATTTTTTTTTGCTAACGCCCGGCAAGCACCCAAATGGCACCTAACCTACGTGAGACAGGGGTTTCTTACTAACCTCCCAGGTATCTTAAGTGCACATCTAGGTTGATTTGGGCCTCTAGACCCCTCGAATGACGATCCCGCCGGCTAAGACTTACCCTGATGACAATACCGTCATGCCATGCTTAGGCTCCCAGTTGCTTCCGACCACAGGGATTCACCCAAAAGGTGTTTGAGGTAGATGATTTGCCCGACCCGGGTCTGTTTCCTCACAACTCTAGATGGTATAAGATGGAACACCCTGGAACCCTAACGACCAACCGCGCGACGCTGACCCGGAATCAGACGCCGTCGCACCCATAGGTGACGCGCTTGCATTGGCCTAAGCCCGAGGTTAAACAAGAAAACATCAAGGTGGTAAACAGGGGTCTTGACCAGCCAGAAACACAGAGACTCCTTCGCAGCGATAGCTTTTGCTTTTCAAAGTAGGCAACCAAAATGTGTATATTAAAATAAGGTCGCAGACCCTGGGCAGTTTTCACCTTTCAGAAACTCCATCGAACCTTCATCTTTAGAGGGAGAAGGAAGAGCGTAGGGGATAAACCTCCTGAGAGGACCGGCAAAGCCGTTAACCCGGCGAGCGAATAAGGGCCCATTAACTCTTTCCTTTCGGACAACTTCGGACCAAATCTCGAGCATTTACATTCCACGGCCCCCCTTTGTGGATTCAGACTTTTGCTTTGAGGGGTTCCGTTTATCGTACCAGGCACGGTCACGACCAGGCTTTTCTCTTGATTTTGATTTTGTATTTCTTTCTGTGAGGGAGATATAGTCGTTTGACATTGGTGGGCTCCCTCTTCGTATGCCTGCGGGGACACTGCCCTCTTCTCGTGCTCTGATCGATGCTCGAGGAAATGGGTCCTACTCTTGCCTTTGGGGTTTGAGTTTCGGTTTCTCATGCTCAGCGTTTTAAGGGCGCCGACTGTCTCATTTGGTCGAGGAGAAAAGAATAAAGATTACAGCTTCCGGAGATCTTCTAGGTGTGGCCCTACCGTAGGTGATGCTACCAACTTTTTTGAATAAAATACATAAGTGAACACATGTTAGCTTCCTTCGAGCGAGCATAGGCCGACGTGGCCGGACAGGGGTCTCCACGGTTCTGGCAAACCAAGACCCGGTGCCTACCAAGCCTTAATGGGCCCTATCCTAACATGAAGGTTAGATGCAGGGACTTAACTACATGGTGCCTGCCAGGCATCGGCATTTTGAATTTTCCATATTTTTAGTGGTTTTCAATATTTCCTTGTTTTTGATGTTTTTTATCTTTTCATCATTATTTTTTGTTTTGTGCTAAGGGTAGTATTTCTTAAGATAAAGCCCATTCCAAGGGTGGGATAACTCGGTCCCTTCGGCGTTGACTAGCTTGTAGGCGTTGCCAGGGTACACGGCTTGAATTACAAATGGTCCTTCCCAATTGGGTTGGAGCTTAGAACGCGGCCCTCCAGGTTTGACAAAAATTCTTTTTACGACCATCTCACCGACTTTGAATTTTCTCTCAATGACTTTCTTTTGGTAAAAGCGAGCGAGTCTATTTTGATACACACGCGCGTGTTCGGCGGCGGCCAGCCGCTTCTCATCCAAGAGTTCCAACTGGGCGAGGAGTGAATTACGACGATCGTCGAGGGGAAATTCCTCATCCAATTGTACCCTGAGAGAAGGGATCAGAGTCTCGTACGGGACTACCGCTTCCATACCATAAGTGAGGGCAAATGGAGTCTGCCCGGTGGGGGTACGGATTGAGGTGCGATAGGCCCATAGGGCTTCGATAAGCTTTTCTGGCCAGTCTGAAAACTTACTAGACTCGCAGGTTTTTTTGATGATTTTGAGCAATGTTTTATTGGTGGCCTCCGCTTGACCGTTACCTTGTGGGTAATAAGGCGATGAATGATGCAACGCAATTGCGTACCTTTTGCAGAGGTCCTGTAGGTCCTGAGAAATGAATTGTGGCCCATTGTCGGTGACGATCGTGCTTGGGACGCCGAATCTGGCGAGAATGTTCTTCATGATGAACTTGCAGACTGTTGACGCCTTGATCTCCGCGTAAGCTTCGGCTTCGGCCCATTTGGTGAAGTATTCCGTCGCAGTAAGGATGAAAGATTTCTGCTTGGTGAGGGAATTGGGATCACCTAAGGGACCAATGATGTCGAATGCCCACATGGAGAAAGGCCATGGGGAGGATATTGGATGAAGTGAGGAAGATGGTGAATGGATTTTATCGGCGTGAAGTTGACACTTGACACACCTACGGACATAGACAGCACAATCCTCTTCCATAGTGGGCCAATAAAAGCCTTGACGAATGATCTTCTTGGCGAGCATCTGACTATTCACGTGGCCACCGCACACACCCGAGTGCGTCTCTTCTACACATTTCCAAACCTCATCGTCACCAAGACATCTTAACAGAATACCAGTAAGGCTCCTCCTATAGAGTAGACCTCCAATCAATGTGTATTTCTGAGCCACCCTTCTTATGGCTTTCTTGTCCTCTGTGGTGGCCCCTTCAGGATAAGACTGATCTTGGCAATATTTGACAATTTCATAGAACCATGGTTTCTCTTCATCAGCCAGTTCTTCTTCGGCCTCTGCCAACATGAGCTCCCTCTTCTCAAGGATATCTTCCTGCAGGATCTTCCTTGCTATCCTGTCTTTGATGTTTACGTAGGAAGCATCATCGACTGCAGGGGCGTGAAGTTTGTAGATGGAAATGGACTTAAACCATCTTCCTAGAGGGAACCTTATGGATGATGCCAATGAGGCGAGGGCATCGGCGAGAATATTCTGATGACGAGGGATATGAACAAAGATCAGTTTTGTGAACAGTTTGGCAAAGGCAGCAGTGAGTTCTTGGTATGGCTTGAGTTTGGGATCGCGAGTGCGATACTTAGTGAGTACCTGGCGAAGGATGAGTTGACTATCACCTACGACTCGCAACTCAGTGATACGAAAAGAATGAGCGAGTCCTAGGCCAGCTAGAAGAGCTTCATATTCGGCTATATTGTTGGTGACTGGAAATTTGAGCTGGTATGCCAATGGGAATGTGAGGCCTTCCGGCGACAGGAGGGCGATGCCGATTCCTCTCCCTTGAGAATTCAGAGCTCCATCAAAATATAGCGTCCACATTGGCTCATCTGATTGGTTGATGGACATTAGTTCCTCATCTGGAAACTCTGATTGGACGGGATCGAACTTGGGAAGAGGATGGTGAGCGAGATGCTCGGCTATGGCATAACCTTTAATCGCCTTTTGCTGGATGTAGGTGATGTCGAACTGAGAGAGAAAACTTTGCCAGCGTGCTAGCCTATCCGTAAGGACGGCTTTCTCCAGAAGGAATTTGATAGGATTCATTCGAGCAATCAAGTGGACTCGTGAGCCAAGAAGTAGTGCTTCAATTTCTGCACTACCCAAACGAGGGCAGCACAGGTTTTCTCCATGCCGGTGTACTTCTGCTCACAGGGATTGAGAAGTTTGGACAAGTAATAGGTTGCCCGTTCCTTGCCTTCTTCATCAGCTTGTGCGAGGACGGCTCCCACGGAGTCATCCAAGACTGAGATGTAAAGGATCAGAGGTTTTTCTGGTTTAGGTGGAATGAGAACGGGTGGACTAGCCAGATATTCCTTCAACCCTTCAAAAGCTTTCTGACATTTAGAATTCCAGTGGAATTCTACTCCTGGCTTGGTCAACTCGTAGAGAGGTCTACACCTTTGTGAATGTTGAGACACAAACCGACGAATAAACTGCAGCCTGCCGATTAAACCTCGGACTTCCCTCAAATTCTTGGGAGGCGGCATATCCCTGATAGCCTTGGCTTTGTCGGGATCTATCTCGATCCCTCTTTTACTCACAATGAACCCCAGCAATTTACCTGACGACACACCAAACACACACTTTTTCGGGTTCATTTTCAATTGGAATTCTCTTGACCTTTGCAAGACCTTAGCCAAAACTTCTGGATGTTCCATCCTGGTCCTTGATTTCACCAATAAGTCATCCACATACACTTCCAGATATATGTGCATCATGTCATGAAATATGGCCATCATCGCTCTTTGGTAAGTAGCTCCAGCATTCTTTAACCCAAACGGCATGACCACGTAACAATATGTTCCCCAAGGGGTAGTGAATGACGTCTTTTCCTGATCCTCTTCTGCCAAACGAATTTGATTGTATCCTGAAAATCCATCCATGAAAGAGAGGGTTTCAAAACCTGCCGTGTTATCAATCAACACATCAATGTGAGGTAAGGGAAAATCATCCTTTGGACACGCGCGGTTAAGGTCCCGGAAGTCGATGCAAATCCTGACTTTCCCATCTTTCTTCATGACCGGGACAATGTTCGCCACCCATTGAGGATAAAGAACGACTCTAATGAACCTGGCTTTGTGGAGCTTATCGACCTCTTCTTTCATTTTCAAAGCCATCTGAGGGTGGAAACGCCTTAACCTTTGTTTTACCGAGATGGACCCTGGTTTTAGGGTTAAACGGTGTTCGACCAAGGTTGAATCCAAACCCGGCATATCCTCGTAGCTCCATGCAAACGTGTCCTTATATTCCTTGAGGACCTCAATTAATGCCTCTTCTTCAGAGGGTGGTAGGTTGTCACTTATGAGGATGATCCTAGGGTCTTCCTCAGTCCCCAAGTTGACTTCTTTGGTGGATTCTTCTACGGCGGTTGACGGCTCGTCGAATCTCCTCATTCCGCTAGCGTATGCGCCCGCCGCATCCTCATATTCTTCACCCTCATCTTCAGTGGGGCATTCTTCATTCGTGATCTCGTAGACTCCATACCCTTCATCAGATGCACAGTCGCCCTCGCATTCTATTTCGGGTAGCTGGATGGGATTTTCTAACAACTGGGGGATGGCAAGAAGGGCCTGACACCTGGCGGCCAAATCCAGAAGGAATCGACGAGGGATCTGCCTACCCTTGGATTTCTTCCTAGGTACTACCCTTGGCCTATCATTCCTAGATTGACTGACAATATTTACAGACGAAGAGGAAGATGAGGAGGATGGTGTAGAATGTACAGGAGAAGACCCCTCAGAGGAGGGGTAGAAAAGGTCGCTCATCGGACCTTGGACGGGTGGTCCGCAAGGCGGTACGCACCCGTGGGAGATGTAGGAGGTTTCCTCAACGAAGATGTGTTGTTGGAGAGTTTGAAAATTGACGTTTTTTTTTCGTTTTCATTTTTAATGACAAAGCAGTGAAAAGAGATTGGAGGAGAGAGGAAAGTGGTTATGGCTAGAGGATTGTGGGGCTCGTAGAGCAGATCATGGTTGAAGACCTGGCGCGGGTTGAAAAGCCCGCGTAGGTATGTAAGCAAAGAAGGGGACCTGGGAAGATCATCAGACAATTGTCTGGCCCAGGAAGAAGATATCAGCAAAGGCTGAGACGAGTGGATGGAGAGGATGGCGGCTAATGAGCCGTCGACGGCAATGTTGAGGACGGATGAAGATCCGTCGATGACAGAGTCCTTCTGGCGAGGACGAGGATAGTTTGGAACCTTGGCAAGAGTGGTAATATTCTCTGGTATTTCGGAGATCAATGGTGGTCTTTCAAGCTGTGGAGATGAGAACATCCTTTCCAGTGCAACGGAAATGTCCCATATATCGAACCATTTGTCCCACTCGCATTCCGGATCTTTGATCTTGCCTCTTTTGGTGATCCTCGGACATTTTTCAGCAAAATATACAGCATGTGATTCCCCATATGCTTCTCGTGGGTGATCTCCCATCTGAACAACGGGTCCTCTGTTGAAGTGGTTTGATAGAGTCCACGTGAGGGGCTTCCAATCCGCCTTGAATGGTCCTTTGAAGCCTAGGCCAAACCTGCGGTTCGGCCTAATTTCCTTTGGCGGTTTGAGCATTCCCTGTAACTGTGCGCCCAGCCCTTTTCCTTGTCGATAGCCGATGTTCCTCATAATCTCCCAACCTTTGGAGTGAAAAGGGAGACACGATGTTGTGGTTGCCCTGACCGGCTCTTTTGGTGCTAGTGGCATGCGAGATGGATCACGCACGTCCAGCAGTGACAATATGGGCCGATGAGACGGCCAAACAGAGGGCAGAGAGGTGTTGATAGCATCCACTGTGTGAAGGACAGGTGTACTGACCACTTTAATAATTCTCCCGTTGTAAGGAAACTTCAGGCACTGATGGTTGGTGGAAGGCACAGCGTCCATGGCTTCAATGTAAGGACGACCCAGTATAGCCTTGAATGTGGGGTCCATGTCGAGGACATGGAATTCCGTGGGAATTGCCATGGGGCCTAGTTCTGCCTTCAGAATAATCATCCCCTGCGGCGGCCTTTTGCTATTGTCATAGGCCGTGACCGTGATCGAGGAAGGTCTTATTTGTTCCTCGTCAACCCCACACAACTGAAGAGTGCTCATGGAGATCACATTTATGGACGCACCCGTGTCGACAAGACACGGGTTTATGGATACCCCATTAATTTTTATTGAAATGCACAATGCATATTTCCGAGATTCCTTGGGAGCGAGCTCGTAGTTGTGAAACATGATGACTGGTTGTGTGTCTGTTGGGGTTAGGACGGTCGAAATCTTCTCCACGGGGAGGTCTTCATTAACCATGACCTTTTGAAGATATTCCATCAAGGCCGCCTGGTGGGATGTGGATCTTTGAAGTAGCTCTAGGATGGAGATCCGGGCAGGCGTCTTGTCCAAGTGTTTCAGTAGATCATACTGTGTTCCAGGGATAGCTCTTTCTGGTTGTTCTGCATCATCCTTCTCTGGCTGAGATTGCTCGGGATTCTGACTGTTGTGGGGGAAAACCCTGTGGAAAATCCTTCCACTCCGGAGCACCATTGCCTGCGGCTTTTGTACCTCTGTGGGGGTAGCAGTGGGTTTTAACAGGGGTTTGAGGGGTAGTAGTGGAGGAATGGTTGATGAAGCAGGGGTGATGACGGGAGCAGGGATTCTGATGAGGGGTTTGTTAGGTGGAGGCATGGAGGAGGTAGAGGGGATATCGCGCGGATTATGAAGGATAAGGGGTTTGGAAGGTGGAGGTGGAGGTAAGGTTTGAAACGGGTAAAGGTTTTGAGGCGGATGGTGGGTGATGAGTGGTTTTGAAGGCATTAGTGGTGATGTGGTGGAGAAAGACGGGGTTATGTATGGTGGACGGATGATAAGGGGTTTAGAAGGCGTAGGGGTAAATGTGGTAGAGGTGGATGGTAAAGTGGGGGAGTGGGAGAAGGTGAGAGGGTGTGAAGGCGTAGTAGAAAGTGTCGGTTGATAGGAGGTCGGGGTGCGGATGAGAGGGCGTAATGGTAGTGGAAATGGTGAAGGCGATACCGATGCGGGTTGATGAGAGAGAGGTGCTACCCGGGCAAGGTGAGGGGGTTGCATGACGATAGGGTTGGAGGTATAAAGGATGGAGGTACTTTCCTGGTGCCACACCTGCTCTCTCCCGACTTCCGGGAAGGAGGAGATGGGGTTAACCTGATGATTGGGCTGTTGGTGCTCCGGTAGTGGATTCTGGATTATGCCCATGTCGGGCTGTTGTTGTGGGGCCTGCTGAGGCTGTTGTTGTTGTGGTGGTTGCTGCTGCTGCTGCTGTTGTAACTGCTGCTGTGGCCTCTGAGGAGGTCTCCTAGCCTTGAGAGCCGCGACGTACCGTCTCATCTCATCCCAATCTATTTGATGTTCATCATTCATATCATGGATGTAATCTTTGAAATGGAAGCAGTAATCCACTGTGTGTCCCGGTTGCCTGTGGTAGACGCAGTATTTGGAGGTATCAACATTGGGGGGCCAGGCGGGCCTTTCTCTGGGTAGGGCGAGTTGGTTTGATGCCATGAGGGCATTAAAAATATCTGCTAAGGTTTCTGGCAATGGTGGATAGTAGGCTCTCTTAGGACCGAGCGGCCTCCTTTGTTGCTGTTGGGGACCATAGTTCCCCGGGGGTGGAACTTGGTTGTACTGAAGCGGTGGTTGTTGTTGTTGAGGTTGTGGTTGTTGTTGCTGGGGTTGGCGTAATGGAGGCATATTATCCTGGGGTGGATTATTTTGGGGTGGAGGACGGAGAGGGAAAGGACCTGGTTGAAGGGGTAGTCGGGGCATTTGTGGAGGCCTTGGGTTGACTGCATAGTTGGCATTGTTGACCGCACTGACTTGCTCATTTGTCACGACCCCTTCTGTGGCTCCGCCCGGGACACCGGCGCCTGTCTTTCTGACCACTTTGGGCTTCGGCGACTCAAACATGTTCATGATGGGGGAGTCTTTTAGCTGGGTTTGGATGTATCGGGCCCTTTCATAGAGTTCCTCCATTGTAGTAAGTTTATTCATGGCGAGGACGTGTCTGAACTGCGGGGTTGCATTAGACACAATCATTTTCACTTGTTCGGGCTCGGAGAGGGTATCCCTTATTCTTTCCGCCAGAGACCTCCATCTATCAGCATATCGGACAAAATCCTCGTCGGGTTTCATCTTTTCGGCCACTAGGTCGGTAATGGAGAGTGAGGGACCGACCCTATCCCTATATTTCTGCAAGAACCTTCTCTGCACTATTTCAAAATTCTCGGCCTCGCGGGGCTCCAGAGAATAGAACCACTCAAGCGCGGGACCATCCAATGATCTCCGAAAGAGGTATGCCAGGGACCTCTGATCGTTTTGCCAATAGGAGGACTCATACATGAAGTCCTTGAGGTGAATGAAGGGGTTGCCGGTACCATTGTATCTGCGGTACGTGGGCATTTCGGAGGGAGGAAGATGAATGACGGGGAGGATTGGCAAAGCAACCTCCGGGGTGGCTTTCACGTCCACCATTCTTCTCAGATTTTGAAACTGCTCGTCCATGCGATTGAACCTATTGAGGAGCGATTGGGCGAGCTCCTCTGGGGGTGAAGGTGGCACTTGCCATTGGGGGAGAAACTGTCTCCCGGAGACTTGAGGGGGAAACCCGGAATGAGAGGGAACTGTCGGACCACCGACAGTTGGCCCTG
Source organism: Amorphophallus konjac (assembly GCA_022559845.1). Taxonomy (NCBI): domain Eukaryota; kingdom Viridiplantae; phylum Streptophyta; class Magnoliopsida; order Alismatales; family Araceae; genus Amorphophallus; species Amorphophallus konjac. The sequence continues at coordinate 410,062,117 of CM040122.1, read as the reverse complement.
GCTGAAACGGTGTGTGAGGAACACCGGGAGTTTGAGATTGTGACGGGAATTGGAATGAGGGAGGTTGTTGGCTCGCTTGTCCTTGAAGCGAGGGAGACTGGATGGCTTGCGCCAATGAAGGAGATGGAATGGCCTGCACGGACTCGTGGAGAGGTGCGATAGCCGGAGTTGACTCCTGGGGCGTGGGGGAAACAGATTTCCCCTTTAGAATGGCCTGGAAGGCCCGGAGCTGTTCAGAGGTAAGCTCCGTGTTGGCGAGGACGCCCAGTAAGGAAGTGATATCCTGTGGCGGGGACGTGTCCCCGGCAATAACCTGCACCTCATGCGAGGGGTCATGAGAAGGACCCGAGTCCATAGCATGGACCCGCGGGTCGGCTGTCAAACCACGGCTAGGGTGGTTCTCCTGAGAAGACTCGTGAGACATGCTCACAGTTCTCCCAGAACGCAAAAACATACACTAGCAAGTAGGTAGCAGAGATTATCAAACAAGTGGATGCCTTTACGCCCTTTTTTTTGTTTTGATTTTGATGATTTTTTTTTTTTGTGTGTTTTTAGCGAGATCCGAAATTCACACAAGATAGGGACCCTAGTTTATTTTTGTTTCACCGCCGTGTCAGCTAGGGTCTCTCGTCTCACCATGAATGAAATGACTAACTTCGGGGAACTTCAATGGTACAACCAGCCTAGTGAACGAAGAGGAGATTCTTCGATGTCGGGGACTTACGGAGGTCCCAGTGTAGGAGATTCTAGTCCGTTGAGAGGAATTCCCAAACGGAGAGTCCTTCCTTCACCGGGAAAGGGTGATCCTAAAAAAAAAATGAAAAAAAGGATAGAAAAGAGGAATGGATGTATGCAATGGAATGCTGACAGATATATGGAGTGGGAAAACAACAGAAATAACAAACATGTAATAAACAAAGAACCAATCAGAACTGACGGTGCTGCCGTGAGCACAACGGGGGCGCGCGTGGGCGCCAAGGTGGAGAGGCACGGGTGGTGCCGAACTTGCAAGGGTAGCCGGGAGGAAGCAGTAGAGGTCCCACCGTGATCGCCAATCTGTGAGCGACGTCACGCGGTTCGGAGTTCGATGGTGCGGGGAAGTGGATGCGGAGAGCGCGCGGGCTCCTCTTTTTTTGTTTGTTTTGCTGTTTGCTGCAACACAGAAATGATAGAGAAGAGAGAAGGGGCCACCACGGGAGATTGCTCCGGTGGGGCGAGCGGGACAAGTATAATATAGCAAGATATGAGGTTCAAACGGCCATAGCGGGAAGTGACTCGCCGCGGCCTCGGGGGGATGGGAATGGTGCAGAAATTAAATAACAAGAATTGAAACGGCCATTGGGGAAGTGACTCGCCGCGGCCTCGAGAATATGAGCAGAATATAGCAGAATATAAAAGAGAATATAAGAACAGAGATTTAAACGGCCATTGGGGAAGTGACTCGCCGCGGCCTCGATGATATGAGCAGAATATAACAGATTATAGAGAGAATATAAGAACGGAAATTTAAACGGCCATTGGGGAAGTGACTCGCCGCGGCCTCGATGATATGAGCAAAATATAATATAATATAGAAAGAATATAGGAACGAAAATTTAAACGGCCATTGGGGAAGTGACTCGCCGCGGCCTCGATGATATAAGCAGAATTTAACAAAATATAAAGAGAATATAGGAAACGGAAATTTAAACGGCCATTGGGGAAGTGACTCGCCGCGGCCTCGATGAAAAGATGTGATCGCCAGGGGCCGAAAGACCCCAAAATAAGAAAGTGATCGCGCCTACCTCAAGAGCGGGACATGGCGGGTTGCTTCTTCCTCTCCTTCCGGCCGGCCGACGGAGAGGGCTTTCCTCGGGTACCCTTGCAAAACAACGATAAATAAATGACAAGTGGATTAGAAAGATGGAGGTGTAGTATTCAAATCCTCGCGGTAAAAATAACGAAATGATGGCAAGACACACACCTGGTTGGTGTTATCTTTTAAACCCCTCTCGGACTCGAGTAGGAGGAAAATGAGATGATGGATGCAAGAAGTATAAGAGAAGAGGCGCCCTTGTGAAGGGGGATAGAGGATGCAATATGATGAATGTAAAGAACTATGGAGAAAAAGGGGAAGAAAAAAGCTTATTGGATGAGCCGAGGGTGAAATCCGGCGGAGCTCCGGCAGCGTGGGGACGACGGGGAAGCGCGGTGGATGAAGATGACCTTCCTCTCGCGAGCGTAGGCACCCGAGAAGCCGGCAGAACCTCCACCTACAAAAGACCCCATGGGTTAGAAAAATGACTCCGTAGCCTCTGGGCTCCGGCAGCCTATCGGATCACTGCTTTGCTCCCTCAGAACTGAGGGGGGTGGGTCTTTATTTATAGAGCTCCGGAAGGTGGAGGCGTCCAGGACCCTGGACACCTCCATCAGGGCTGAAATAATATTTTATTCTATTTTTATTGATTTTTTTAGAATACTTTTATGGGGGCGTCCAGGGTCCCGGACGCCTCTAACAGGTCCACCGAAAACCGACGACGGCCGCACGCGGTTTGGCACAACGCGTGGTTTTGTGAGCGGCGCCTCGTGATTCAGAAATGGGCGCGTCCAGTCAGCTGGACGTCTCTAAATTTGGCTTTTTTTTCACACACGACAAACCGTCGTTCGGTGGCCGGCGCCCGTGAGTGAGTTGATGGAGGCGTCCAGGGCCCTGGACGCCTCCAAAAGTTTATTATTTTTTTATTGTTTCTTTGTCTTTTTATGCTAGGGCTGGCATTTTATATTTTTTATTTGTTTTTATGGAGGCGTCCAGGGGTCTGGACGCCTCCATTAATATGTATTTTTTTTATTTATTTTATTTGTTTTTGTATGCCAACTGGCATTTTACACTTATTTTTTTATTTTTGTTTTTATGGAGGCGTCCAGGGGCCTGGACGCCTCCATTAATATATATATTTTTTATATTTTTATATTTGGTTTTGGGCCCTGAGAAAAGAATAAAACAAATTAAAATAATGGGGGCGTCCAGGGGCCTGGACGCCCCCATTAAGACCCACCCGGGTCCTCAAATCAGGCGTCGGCGGCCGCCCGGCAGACCCCCTTCTTGATTCCGGAATCTCTTGATGCGTCTGACTGGTGTTGATGCCGTCCGAATGCCGTGACGAGACGATTTCGGATGCCGAAAAAGGCAGAAGAAGATCCGAGAAAAGGAAGCACTCGAGTGATTCAGAATGCGTAAGCCGTTGCGGGGCGTTGTATAGTAATATGAGACTTTCTCAGAAGGCGTCAAGAATGGCGTGTCTACACTGTGGTGGAGGCATGGAGCTAGAACTGGCAAAGTGAAGGATATGTGCCTCTTGGAAGTCGTGTTGCATGTGAGAGATTGTTGTTGCTAGAGAGTCAACCCTCTGAGTTAGCTTATCATCCCTTTGTCTGACAAACTGGTGTAAAGACTTGAGGAGGGGGTGAGCCAAGGAGAGGTTAGAAGACAGGGAGGAGAGAAGACGGAGGACGGCTGGAGCCAGCTGGGGAGATGGTTTCACAAGGGAAGGAGGACGGAGCGAGGGCGTCGACCTCCACAGTGAGAGTGTGCAGGGTCGCCGGAGAATAGGTGTGAGGGTGAATAGGGTTAGAAATGAGGAATAGCAAAGAAGAATGAGTTTCAACGTCGAGTAAATAAGGAAAGTTGAGATTTTTGATTTTTAAAATAGCAACCCTGAGATAAGAAATGGTGTATATACCCCGATGTTAAGTTCAGAATGGTTTAAAGCTTATAAACTCATTTTCGAGAATGAAGGTTTGAGAAAAAAACCGTTTTTGCAACAAAGAATAAGATTAACATATTTTAGATAGTTAAAGAAGGTAGAACCAAGACCATTTGACTTACTTATCACGTTCAATTGGCATGATTGGAAAAGGAAGATAAGCAAGTATTGAAAATAAATAAGAACCTTTTTATTTTGAAGCAAGGTGTAGAGTCAACCCCAAACCATTTTTTTTGATTTTAATTAATAAAACAGTCTGATATAGCATTCACTTTTTAACTCAAGGAAACACGTTGATTAAAAGCCAGAGTCCCTGGTTACTCAGTGAGCTTATCTTTCTGAATTTTTCTGAATAGAGTTGACAGCATTCATCATGACTAGATTAACCTTCATTTCATTGATGGAGGATCTAATTTCTCTGAAGATGAGGTCATTGCTCTGAAAATTGCAGTATGGTTTTTAAGAGGCGTATTCTCTAATTGACTTCAGATTATGTAACTTGTTTAAGGATAATACATGCCAATCAATTCATAAACCAAGAAGCCTATTTGCAATGAGCTTTCAGACGCTTAGGCAAAGGTCATTTTCAATGACTTGATGAATGTTTTAATCCTATTATAAGTGCAAGATTTGTAGGACACAACGCAATAATTAACGAAAATGAGGATTATAAACTGAAACCATTCTTTTAACCAGGAGTAAAACTGATGAACTTACCCAAGGTTGTATAAATGAGTGAAAACATTCTCAACTCCCCCTCACTTAATGCCCAATGAAAAGTGAAGGTTCGGAGGCAAGGATTTGAGGTGGAAATGAAAGAAGTAGTGTATAGAAAGAAGTAGAAGGCTCTCCATTGGATCTTCAAACCCAAGGGCGGCTGAGTGATAGTCTTGACACATGACTGGAGGGTGTCGACTTGTTCAACAGACTTGTCCTTCATGTCTCGACACATAGCTGTAGGGTGTCGACCTGTGCATCAGACTTTGTCCTGCATGTCTTGACACAAGACTGAAGGGTGTCGACCTGTTCAGCAGGCTTTGTACTGCATGACTCGACACATGACTGTTCAGCAAACTGTGCTCAGCCAGCTTCTATGAATCTTCATTTTTGAAATATACCTGCCAGTTTCGAGTGCTAATACCTCTGACATTCTTCTTTCAGTCAATCATTCCAGAATGGCTTTGCCTTTTTGCTCTTATTGAGAAGTGCTTTATGCGTTGCAAAAGCTTTAAACATACTTATGCACAAGAAATCACTTATGCAGTTAACAATATGCATTTCTGACTTATGGTACTTGGCGGAGGCCCGTCCTCACACATGAGGAGAGTTTCCTGACAGTCGTGACCTGTCTTTCCACTTCTCAACACTTAATATACCATATACTCATCATATGATGTTCTACTAAAAATAACCAGAAATACAAACAGGCTCCCCCTGAATGTGACCATCATTCAGAGCAAGGTTCATTCAGCCAATGGACCAGTTCTAAATCAAAACAGATATGCTTGTTCCAATCATAGTAAAGACAAGTAAGTTGAGCATCGAAGGAGAAATAGATACCTCAAACCTGATTGGATTGAGGTCTGCATAGACCTAGGTCTCTCTTTAATGTTGAAAACATGTCATTACTTAAGGGTTTTGTGAAGATATCTGTAATCTGATTTTTTGAGTCAACAAAGTGGAGCTCAAAGTGATTTTTGAGGACTTCATCCCTTATAAAATGATGCCTAATTTCAATGTGTTTAGTCCTAGAGTGCATGACTAGATTCTTTGCAAGATTTATAGCACTTGTGTTATCACGCAGAATGGGAACACAACCAAGATGTAATTGATAGTCTTGGAGTTGGTATTTGATCCACAGTACTTGGGTGCCATAACTCCCTACAGCAACATATTCTACCTCTGCAGTTGAGAGGGCAACCGAGTGCTGTTTCTTAAAGGCCCAAGAAACCAAACACCCACTAAGAAATTGGCAATAGCCACTAGTGCTCTTGCAGTCCAGTTTGCATCCAGCATAATTTGCATCTGAATAAGAAATAAGTGAAAGTTCACAGGATGCAGGATATCATAATCCCAATTCTTGAGTGCCAATAAGATATCTAAAAATACGCTTGACAGCAGTCAAATGGGACTCTCCAGGACTAGACTAAAATCTAGCACAAAGGCAAACACTAAACTGAATGTCTGGTCTAGATGCAGTTAGATAGAGTAATGACCCGATCCTACCCTTGTATCTCTTTGCATCTACAAGTGTACCTTGTTCATCTACATCCAGTGAAGTGGCAGTCCCCATTGGAGTTCCTAATGGTTTGCGGTTTGTCATATCAAACTTTTTCAGCAACTCCTTCACATATTTGGCTTGTTTGATAAAACAGCCTTCATTGCTTTGATTAATCTGCAAGCCAAGAAAGAATTGAAGCTCACCCATTAGACTCATTTCAAATTCATTGGTCATAAGTTTAGCAAACTCCTCACACATTTGAGGTTTAGTGGACCCAAACATTATGTCATCCACATAAATCTAAACTATCAAGATATCCTTACCTTGTTTCTTGGTGAATAGTGTTTGGTCTACATTACCTCTTGAATACCCTTGTTCGGTGAGGTATGAGCTTAGTCTGTCATACCAAGCTCTAGGTGTCTACTTCAAGTCATATAAAGCCATGTCCAACTTATAAACATGATCTTTGAAATATGTGCATTCAAAACCAGGGGGTTGCTCTACATAGACTTCTTCCTTAATAAGACCATTTAGAAAAGCACTCTTAACATCCATTTGCTGCAGTGTGATTTTATGAGAACATGCAAATGCTAGCAAAATTCTAATGGCCTCTAGTCTAGCAACATGAGCAAAAGATTCTTCATAATGTATGCCAAATTCTTTATTGTACCCTTGAGCCACCAATCTGGATTTGTTTCTTATTATCTTTCCATCTTCACTTAGTTTATTTCAGAAAACCCATTTAGTTCCTATGACAGATTTCTCTTGAGGCCAGGGAACTAGATGCCAAACTTTCTTTCTTTCAAACTGGTTTAATTCTTCATGCATGGAGTTTATCCAGTTATCATCTTTTAAGGCCTCTACAATATTTTTGGGTTCAGTTTGAGATACAAGAGCAAGTTGTTCAATTTCATCCATAATTTTGAAATGAGACCTAGTTTTAGTTCGGCCATGCAGATTACCTAAGATGTTTTCTCATGGATGGTCTTTTAACACTCTTAAATCAAGCTGAGTGTTACCTTCATCTGCTTCGGTGACCGGATCATTGCTTGGCCCTTCTTGGTCTTCATTTGCTTGTGTCTCCTCATGTGGAAGTTTTTCTTTTCCTTTTATGTTCAGGAATTCCCCATCATCATCTTCCCTGCAAGTGTTGTCATAACCAATTTCATCAAAGGTGATGTGAGGGGGTTCTTCCACACAAAGGGTCTTGAGATTGTAGACTCTATAAGCTCTAGGCTTATCAGAGTACCCAAGGAATATCCCTTCTTCACTCTTGGGCTCAAACTTGTCCAGAACTCTTTTATCATTGTTATGAACAAAGCACTTTGACCCAAAAACTTTCATGTGAAAGAGAGATGATTTTTTACCTTTTAGAAGCTTATAAGGGGTCATTTTGGTGAGTGGCCTTACCATTGAGCGGTTGATGATATAACATGCAGTGTATACCGCTTATGCCCAAAATCTCCTTGGTAGATGCCTTTCAACAAGCATTATGTGTGCCATCTCTATGAGAGTTCTGTTCTTCCTCTCAACTACTCCATTTTGTTTAGGAGTTCTTGGTGATGAAAACTTGTGAATGATTCATTCAGACCTACATAAGTTTTCAAAGTCAGCATTGTCGAATTCACCACCATGATCTGAAATTATGTTGGAAATCTTAAACTTACCGTCTTGCTTCACTTGCATATACCGTGCCTGTTACTCATTAAAGGTATTGTTTTTATGTGCAAGATAAAATACCCAAGTGAATCTAGTAAAGTCATCTACTAAGACATAACCATATCTTTTACCACTTAAGCTAGCTGTTTTGGTTGGACCAAACAAGTCCATATGGATTAGTTCAAGTGGTTTAGATGATGAGTTTTCAGTTCTACTTTTAAATGACTTTCTAGTTTGTTTTCCTTGAGCATATGCATCACAAGTCTTAGTGTTCATTTTGAATTTTATTTCAAGCAGACCTTTGACAATAGAATGCTTCACCAACTTATGAAGAGTATTGTAGCTAACATGACCTAGTCTGCGATGCCATAAACATGCTAATTCAGATTTGGGTGCAGCAAGACAAAGATTTATGTGAGCATGGTCATCTAAGTCAATCATGTACACGTTATTGACTTTTTTACCTGAAAATTTGATTTCTTTTGAATTAGGGTGCAAGATCCTACATTCATTAGAGTCAAAGACTACAGTATGACCTTTATCACACAGTTGACTTATGCTCGGCAAATTGTACTCCAGACCATCAACAAGTAATACATTATCAATTGAGTTGGAGGGGTTCTTACCAACATTACCTGTACCGATGATTTTTCATTTGTTGTTTCCTCCAAACGTGACATGTCCAGCTTCCTTTTCAAATAGGAGATAGAATTTGGTTCTATCTCTAGTCATGTGTTTTGAGCAGCCACTATCAAGATACCAGTAGTTGTGCACGGCTGCAAGACACTCCTACACAAGGAATTAAGTGACAATGTTTGGAACCCAAGGACAAATGGGTCCCAATAATTTCTTCATTTCGGTAAAGCAAGATAGCACAGATTTTGAAATCCAGACTTTCTTAGGATTTTTGCTTTGCTGGGAGTTCTGGTTTTTGTTCTTCTTAGTCTTTTGGACTTTATGATTTTTTGGAATGGTGGAAAAGGATTGTTTGTTAGACCATCTATTCCAGTTGGTTGGTCTAGAGGAATAGGAGGTGTTATAGTGCCTAGGTTGTTGAGGTTGAGTGAACCTATGACCATAGGGAACATGACTGCTCCTTACCCATGGAGGTGTCGACCTATGGAAGGTAAAGTCTCGACTTGCCTCACGTACTATCCATCTATGGCTGTTTGTGGATGACAGATGTGTCGACCTCCTGTACTGAAAGTGTCGACCTGTTGGTGCAAACATGGGGTAATGTTGGGCATTTGACCATGTGGGTGTCGACCTGCTCCATGGATTGTCCCGACATGTTCCAACATTGTAACTGTTTCTTCTATTGGAATGTGCAGGCTGATGCTTGGTTGGGTGTCGGCCTGTTTGAGATTGTTGGTTAACCTTTTTTGGTTGTTGAGAGGTTTTGTTGATTGATTCTCCTACTTTTTCTTTTCCTTTATTTTCAACATTTTCATGGTGTATCATTTTGGAGGTTGATGCTTCGGAAGATGAAACAAAGGTGGTAGTTTTTAGCCCAAAAGTTTTCTTCTTGGTTGGTTCATATCCTAGCCCTTCTCTGTTGAAGTTCATTTTAGTTCCTAGCAGGGCGTTCAAGTTCTCACTTCCATCAACAAATTTTTCAAGAGCAGTTTGTTTATCTGCTAGGTCTTTTGAAGTTTTTCATTTTCTTTAATAGTTGTGAATTGACTTGTTTAAAGGCTTCTGACTTCTCATTGCACAGATTGTTGTCCTTCACATAGCTTTGTATTTTTAGTTTCAATTCATCAATTTCATCTCTTAGTCTTTCATTTTCATTTTCCAAGTCTCTCATCTCTTTTCTTCCTTCTTCAAGATTTTCATTCATTTTTCTGAGATCTTCAATTTCAGTTTCTAGAGAGATTATTTTTTCATTAAGAGTTTTGTCTTGGCCACAGGAGTCAACCTTCTTCTTTAAGATTTTGTTTTCTTATTTGTACACTTCATACTTATCCATCAATTCGAAGTAAGCTTGATCCCAATCATCAATAGAGAAGTGCTCAAAGGGAGAGCTCACCTCGCGGTCACTTTCTCCTTTGGCCATTAGGCAGAGATCATTTTTTTCTTCCCCAGAGGAGTTGTCTTCAGTCTCTTCCTCTTCTTCATCACTCCAGGTGCACACCATGGCCTGCTTCTTCTACCTGGGCATAGCTTTCTTAGCTTCTTCTGGACACTCAGACTTGATGTGTCCTGGTTTCCTGTAAGAGTAGTAGACAAGCTTTTCAGACTTTTTAACATTTTCAGGTCTTGGCCTGAAACCTCTTTTTACCTGGGGCTTCTTCTTAGTGAAGCATGTACCTTCCTTTCTTAAAAATCTTTTGAACTTCCTTGTCAATAGAGCAACTTCATCCTCTTCAGTGTTGCCACTAGATGGCTCTTCATCTTCATATAAGTCATTAGTGCTTGGTCCAACATTAAGAGCCAGAGGCTTCTATTTACTTACCTCAGCCTCTTTGTTCTTCAGATTCATCTCATAGGCCATCAGGGACCCTATGAGTTCTTCTACCTTGATGGTAGTTAAGTCTTTTGATTCTTCAACCACTGTGGCCTTTGTATGCCAAATAGGAGTTAGTGAACTCAGAATCTTCCTTACTATCTCCTGCTCAGAATAGGTCTTACCTAGCTCAGTCAAGCCATTAGTGAGCACGGTTAGCCTAGCATACATATCCGAAATGGACTCAAAAGATTTCATTCTAAACTTTTCATATTCAAACACTAACATGTTTGCTTTGGTTGCACGTATCTGCTGTGTCACTTCATATATTACCTTAAGGCGGTCCCACATTTCCTTTGCAGTAGCGCAAGTTGACACCCTTGAGTACTCTGTGGATGAAGGGAGCACTGCATGATTTGCTTGGCACCCCAGTTCAGCGTTGATTGCCTGATCTGTTCTTTTGTCCATGTATCTTCGTCCGGAGGCAGCTCAAATGGTCCCTTGTTGATCACTCGCCAGACTTCACGATCCTGTGCTCTAATGAAGACTTGCATGCGGTTTTTCCAATAAAGATAATTTGTCCCAGTGAAAAAGGGAGGTCTATTTACGGAATGTCCTTAGGCCATAGGACCTTTAGTTGCCATATCACCAGTTCTCTCAAGGTCGTTAGACCACATACAGAGAGACTAGCTCTGATGCCACATGTTGAGTGGTGATAGGCAGATCTAGAGGGGAGGGGTGAATAGATCAGTCCCTTTTTGCCCTTCTTTACGAAAATAAAAAAAGGATCTAACACAAATGATGATAAGATAGATATTTAGTTAATAGCTAAGAAGATGGACACACAAATGATATCCATAAACAGTCCTACCAAGCTTCTACCGCTAGAATATAAAGGAAACCAAACCATAAGACACAATTTTTAAGGTGGTTCGGTCTCAATCTAGAGACCTACGTCCACCCCTCATACAACACGGTGAGGCTTCACTAGTGCAAAAGCACATCCGATGATTCACAGCTTCAATCAGAGAGATACACTCTCACAACTCCGCTGCCACACAGTTTGAGGATCACAACCCAAAACACTCTGCTGCCAAACAGCTTGAGGGATAACAACCCAAAACACACAGACTGGTTACCACACCGTCTGTCTTCTTACTCGCAGGTAGGGAATGAATGATATGAAGTGTGTTTTGAAGAAAAGCAAAATGAAAATGAAACAACCAGACAGAGTATCGTAATGAAGCACTATGAGAAATAAGTCTCCTATCTGGGAAAGAGTTTGAAGGCTCTTTGGCTCTCTTCTTGTTCTTCATGGTTCTTCACCATAACCCTTGTGAGAGGATGATGATCTAGCTTTCAGCCTTCAAGGGTTCTGGATGAAGCTTCATGAGACCTTCCTGCTTGCAAGGAGTCTTCTCGTCGTGAGGAAGAGGATCATCTTCTTTTGTTGCACTCACGCTGGCAGCATCACCAGGAAGAAGATAACTTCGTCAACAACCTTCTAGCTATTCTTTTCTCTGCTTGGTTGCTTGTCTCGAACTAGAGCTCATCTCCTGATATATTGGTGTCCTTCAGCGACACCAACGTTGTCCACTTTTCTAGCTAAACCCAGAATGTCACGTCCACATAATTTGATTTGCTTCTATTTGCCAAGTTGACTCTCTTTCTGTTAAGTCTGCAGATATGTGGGTAGGTAGAAGACCATATCAGCCAAGGTACAGTCCTTTCAGGGGATTTCTCTACCAGATCACAGTCCTCTGACAGAGTATCATCTTTGACGGCTTTTACCAGACAGAACGGATCCTCCAGGATAAGTTTTAGATCTTGAAAATGGCTTCTATCGGATTTAGACTCGTTCTGGTCGAACTCGAATGTGTCGACACTTTCCACACAGTGTGTCTAGACATCCCATTGTATATCTTGAAGATAGTTTCTATCGATTTCAAAATCATTCTGGTTGAACACTGATGTGTCGATACTTTACACACAGTGTGTTGGGACATCCATTGAATATCTTGAAGACCCATGGCTAATGTGTCGAGACATCGTTCAAACGGTGTCGAGACATGTGTGTCATGTGCAGAGTTACCACACGATGGTGTCGAGTCTTTACGCGCCAGGATCCGTGTCATCACACGAAGGTGTCAAGACACGTCCGCCATAGAGAAGTGAGGCTTTGAGGTGTGTCGACACTTTTCACTCAGTGTGTCAAGACATCGATTAATTAATAGGCCAGACAAACAACAGCTTCAGCTTGATTTCTTCTGGAGGTGTCGAGACATTGGTTAGATGTGTCGACACATTCTTTTCTGCTGAAGCTCAACCATTTGTATTTCAGCACGATCTCTTCTAGATGTGTCGAGACATCATCAGACGGTGTCGAGACATAACTTAGAGAAATTCTCCTGCACTTGTTTAGTCTATTCATTAAACCAAAATATGTTAGATATTCCTCAATTATCTACTAATGATTTATGATTTGTTATCATCAAAACCATGGGACATAACATTATCCCCCTTTTTTATGATTAGAACCATGAATCAGTATAACCAAGCATTCATATAGCATTACACAATTTGGTTGAGGAACCATCAAACAAGTGAAATTCATTCATTCAACACAACGACTGAACGTCAGCATTTTTCAACAAAAAGCTTGTTTCATAGATCAACCAAGGTTTCATATAGATCAAGCAAGACATGTATTCAAGCATTTACATAGCACTGACTAAATGCAAAAACTAAAATCTAGATGAAAAATCTAAGTACATGCTAGATGTTAGATGATGCTTGTCTTATCAGAAGATCTTCAGTACTTCTCCCCCTTTGTCATTAGCAAGGAGGGGGTGAAGGAGGAGGCTGCTGTGGTGGAGGCATGGAGCTAGAACTGGCAAAGTGAAGGATATGTGCCTCTTGGAAGTTGTGTTGCATGTGAGAGATTGTTGTTGCTCAAGTGTCAACCCTCTGAGTTAGCTTATCATCCCTTTGTCTGACAAACTGGTGTAAAGACTTGAGGAGGGGGTGAGCCATGGAGAGGTTAGAAGATAGGGAGGAGAGAAGACGGAGGACGGCTGGGGCTAGCTGGGGAGATGGCTTCACAAGGGAAGGAGGACGGAGCGAGGGCGTCGACCTCCACAGTGAGAGTGTGCAGGGTTGCCGGAGAATGGGTGTGAGAGTGAATAGGGTGAGAAATGAGGAATGGTAAAGAAGAATGAGTTTCATCGTCGAGTAAATAAGGAAAGTTGAAATTTTTGATTTTTAAAATAGCAACCCTGAGATAAGAAATGGCGTATATACCCCTATGTTAAGTTCAAAACGGTTTAAAGCTTATAAGCTCATTTTTGAGAATGAAGGTTTGAGAAAAAAAATCATTTTCGCAACAAAGAATAAGATTAAAATATTTGAGATAGTTAAAGAAGGTAGAACCAAGCCCATTTGACTTACTTATCACGTTCAATTGGCATGATTGGAAAAGGAAGATATGCAAGTATTGAAGATAAATAAGAACCTTTTTATTTTGAAGCAAGGTGTAGAGTCAACCCCAAACCATTTTTTATATTTTAATTAATAAAATAGTCTGATATAGCATTCACTTTTTGACTCAGGGAAACACGTTGATTAGACGCCAAAGTCCATTGTTACTCAGTGAGCTTATCTTTCTGAATTTTTCTGAACAGAGTTGACAGCCTTCATCATGACTAGATTAACCTTCATTTCATTGATGGAGGATCTATTTTCTCTGAAGATGAGGTCATTGCTCTGAAAATTGTAGTATGGTTTTTAAGAGGTGTATTCTCTAATTGACTTCAGATTAGGTAACTTGTTTAAGGACAATACATGCCAATCAATTCATAAACCAAGAAGCCTATTTGTAGTGAGCTTTCAGATGCTTAGGCAAAGGTCATTTTCAATGACTTGATGAATGTTTTAATCCTATTATGAGTGTAAGATTGGTAAGACTCAACGTAATAATTAACGAAAATGAGGATTATAAACAAGAAACCATTCTTTTAACCAGGAGTAAAACAGATGAACTTACCCAGGGTTGTATAAATGAGTGAAAGCATTCTCAACTCCCCCTCACTTAATGCCCGGTGAAAAGTGAAGGTTCAGAGGCAAGGATTTGAGGTGGAAATGAAAGAAGCAGTGTGTAGAAAGAAGTAGAAGGCTCTCCATTGGATCTTCAAACCCAAGGGCGGCTGAGAGATAGTCTCGACACATGACTGGAGGGTGTCGACTTGTTCAACAGACTTGTCCTTCATGTCTCGACACATAGCTGTAGGGTGTCGACCTGTGCAACAGACTTTGTCCTACATGTCTCGACACAAGACTGAAGGGTGTCGACCTGTTTAGCAGGCTTTGTACTGCATGACTCGACACATAACTGTTCGGCAAACTGTGCTCAGCCAGCTTCTATGAATCTTCATTTCTGAAATATACCTGCCAGCTTCGACAGCTAATACCTCTGACATTATTCTTTTAGTCAATCATTCCAGAATGGCTTTACCTTTTTGCTCTTATTGAGAAGTGCTTTATGAGATGCTAAAGCTTTAAACATGCTTATGCACAAGAAATCACTTATGCAGTTAACAATATGCATTTCTGACTTATGGTACTTGGTGGAGGCCTATCCTCACGCATGAGGAGAGTTTCTTGACAGTCGTGACCTGTCTTTGCACTTCTCGACATTTAATATACCATATAGTCATCAAATGATGTTCTACTAAAAACAACCAGAAATGCAAACATGCTCACCCTGAATGTGACCACCATTCAGAGCAAGGTTCATACAGCCAATGGACCAGTTCTAAATAAAAACTGATATGCTTGTTCCAATCATGGTAAAGATAAGTAAGTTGAGCATCGAAGAAGGAATAGATAGCTCAAACCTGATTGGATTGAGGTCTGCATAGACCGATGTCTCTCCTTATTGTTGAAAACCTGTCATTACATAAGGGTTTTATGAAGATATCTGCAATCTGATTTTCTGAGTCAACAAAGTGGAGCTCAAAGTGATTTTTGAGGACTTCATCCCTTACAAAATGATGCCTAATTTCAATGTGTTTAGTCCTAGAGTGCATGACTAGATTCTTTGTAAGATTTATCGCACTTGTATTATCACACAGAATAGGAACACAGCCAAGATCTATTTGATAGTCTTGAAGTTGGTGTTTGATCCACAGTACTTGGGTGCCACAACTCCCTGCAGCAACATATTCTGCCTCTGCAGTTGAGAGGGCAACCGAGTGCTGTTTCTTAAAGGCCCAAGAAACCAAACACCCACTAAGAAATTGGCAATAGCCACTAGTGCTCTTGCGGTCCAGTTTGCATCCAATAATCTGCATCTGAATAAGAAATAAGAGAAAGTTCACAGGATGCAGGATACCATAATCCCAATTCTTGAGTGCCAGCAAGATATCTAAAAATACGCTTGACAGTAGTCAAATGGGACTCTCTAGGACTACACTGAAATCTAGCACAAAGGTAAACACTAAACTGAATGTTTGGTCTAGATGTAGTTAGATAGAGTAATGACCCGATCCTACCCTTCTACCTCTTTGCATCTACAAGTGTACCTTGTTCATCTACATCTAGTGAAGTGGCAGTCCCCATTGGAGTTCTTAATGGTTTGTAGTTTATCAGATCAAACGTTTTCAGCAACTCCTTCACATATTTGGCTTGATTGATAAAATATCCTTCATTGCTTTTATTAATCTGTAAGCCAAGAAAGAATTGAAGCTCACCCATTAGACTCATTTCAAATTCATTGGTCATAAGTTTAGCAAACTGCTCATACATTTGAGGTTTAGGGGACCCAAACACTATGTCATCCACATAAATCTGAACTATCAAGATATCATTACCTTGTTTCTTGGTGAATAGTGTTTGGTCTACATTACCTCTTGAATACCCTTGTTCGGTGAGGTATGAGCTTAGTCTGTCATACCAAGCTCTAGGTGCCTGCTTCAAGCCAAATAAAGCCATGTCCAACTTATAAACATGATCTTTGAAATATGTGCATTCAAAACCGGGGGGTTGCACTACATAGACTTCTTCCTTAATAAGACAATTTAGAAAAGCACTCTTAACATCCATTTGCTGCAGTGTGATTTTATGAGATCATGCAAATGCTAGCAAAATTCTAATGGCCTCTAGTCTAGCAACAGGAGCAAAAGATTCTTCATAATCTATGCCAAATTCTTTATTGTACCCCTGAGCCACCAATCTAGATTTATTTCTTATTATCTTTCCATCTTCACTTAGTTTATTTCTGAAAACCCATTTAGTTCCTATGATAGATTTCTCTTGAGGCCTGGGAACTAGATGCCAAACTTTATTTCTTTCAAACTGATTTAATTCTTCATGCATGGAGTTTATCCAGTTATCATCTTTTAAGGCCTCTACAATATTTTTGGGTTCAGTTTGAGATACAAGAGTAAGTTGTTCAATTTCATCCAAAATTTTGAAATGAGACCTAGTTTTGGTTCGGTCATACAGATTACCTAAGATGTTTTCTAATGGATGGTCTTTTAACACTCTTAAATCAGGCTGAGTGTTACCTTCATCTACTTCGGTGACCGGATCATTGCTTGGCCCTTCTTGGTCTTCATTTGCTTGTGTCTCCTCATGTGGATGTTCTTCTTTTCCTTTTATGTTCACGAATTCCCCATCAACATCTTCCCTGCAAGTGTTGTCTGATGGGATCTAGCAACGGTGCGTGTAGGATTTAGAGGGGGGGTAAATGAATCCCTAAAAAAAATTGACCGAATAAAAATCAATTAACCCAAACGCAAGGGCCTGATTGAGTCAGATCATAGACTCGAATAACTGATGTGCACCAATGAACTTTGAAAGCCAAACTAAACTACTCGAGCCTAGTCATGCATCTATCGATTCACAGGAGACAAGCATACCACACAGAACACAATGATGAAGTCCCGCGATCAATGACACCCAAGAGGGGGGTGAATTGGGTGTTTACAGATTTTTAGGAAATTTTTAGCTTTTTACAAAATATATGGTAAACAATAATTAGCAATTGAAAAATAATTAACCAATACTCTCAAACTCACCGTTCCCACACGACCATACAACGAAAATAATCAAACCACATAAATAACACACAATGCACAGCGGTTTTTAAGGTGGTTCGGATGCAACGATGGAAATCCTACATCCACCCCTCACCAAATCCGGTGACGCTTCACTTGGGAATGAATCCCCAAACGGAGACGATGCTCCAACCACACACGCAGGACGACACCTGCACACACACACGGGGACACGCCCCAAACTACACACGGAGACAAGCTCCAACACACACACACATACGGGGATGAACTCCAACTCGATCCGACAACCGGATCACTACCACACACGCATACACACGCTGCAACAAACGCATCACAATAACACATACGACCGCACGCAGGCGATTAACCACGACCGTATACACAAACGGTCACACACACAAAGTATTTTCAGGTTTGAAAGTAAACACAAGTACAATATAAGCTCAGATCAAAATAGAACTCATGGTAACCATCTCAAAATAGCAACTAAAGGATGTAGAGATTGTTCCCCCTTTGATTTTCAAGACGAATAGAAATGGTAGCTTGAAGCTCCAATCGGATGGTGATGATTTTGATATCTTCTGGATCCTCTCCTTGATCTGCTGCACTTTTCCTTCTTCTGCAATCTTCAAAACCTCTTGGATGAAGATCAAAACCCCTTGGCTTGAGCTCTTCTTTCCTTTCTTCCCTTTCTTCATTTACAAAATAGAAAACAATGAACACATTAGAGTTCCACTTGCTAAATTCGTAGCTTACACATATGCCTATGTAGAAGACATGAAAAGACCATGATCACCCTTCTAGAACCATCCAAAAAGACCCCCAATAGGTCTATTATGAACCCAAGGACAAAAGGGGGTTTATGACTTCACAAATATATTTTTATGACCCTTGAATGGTCCAAGGACAAGTCCCAGACCAGATCCGCATTTTGTGGATGATTGGGTGTTATTAGGATTAAAGAAATGCAATGAGAATGGCACTTCTCGAAGTTGAGAACAAACTCAACTTTTGTTGGCTCGGGGCTGGCAGTCGACCGGTGGCTTCTAGCGGTCGACCGCTACTGAGAGAACTGCTGCCCGTTGGTTTCTGGGATTTTCGGTCGACCGCTAGCTCCTGGCGGTCGACCGCTAGCTATAATATTTTTAGGTCAACCTAAATTATCCTTTAGGTCGACCTAAACCTGCAGAAAAAATACAGAAAAAATAAAAACATTAGTAAACATGTAGGAAAACATGCCCAATGATCCCAAGTGATGAATGCATGAAGTACATACATGAAATTATTAACAAGGAGGATGAAAACACTTGGAAAACTCAATCAACCATAACATAACATCAAGATCATATGGCTATCCAATATGTGCAATAAGATAGCATCATTGAACCAAATTTCATATATTATGAGGATGCCATTCAACAAGGTGATTGGGTCTAATTTGCCAAGTGTATATGCAATGTGAGAACACATATCAACCATATATCCTATCAAGATCAAAAAATTCCAAATGGAAACCTACCATTTTCTCCCAAAAATATACACATGCAAGGTGCCAAGTTCTCACCATGAATCTTGATACCTTTGCATATGGGATTGGCATTCCATTTTAAACCTGCATAAGAGAGTAAATGAAGTTAAGACAATACAAGTTCAATCACTTCGATGCCATTTACCACTTTCAACCAAGATTCTCATGAAGCTTCATTTTGTGAATCCAAATGATCTATATATGCATCCCATTGATATCAAACATTCAACCAAAGATTATATACAAACCAAGGATCAAGACCATGTAATCGTTGCCATTTGCCATCCGAACCATGCAAGTTCAGTTATCATCACGTAATCACACATTAAGTTTAGTTATCATCAAAACCATAATAGTCATGAACAATAATCATAACAATTATCAAAACCATAACTCAACAATCTCCCCCTTTTTGATGATGACAAACTTAGTGATGATGACAAATTTAATGATAAACTTAGGATGATATAACAGAATGGCACAAATGTTCTTTTCCCCCTATCAACAATAGTCATCAACTTCTCCCCCTGTCAACAATAATCATCAATTTTTCTCCCCCTTTGACATAATCAAAAAGCATGATAATGCAAATGGCAATGAAGTAAGAGCAAGTCTTTCTCCCTCTTAAGGAGACCAAGATGTGATTATTCTCACACATCAATATGATATCATTTGAGGCAAATTCAGTCAAGCATGCATGGATACCAATGGAAAGAAATGATTGACCTCATATCAGATTTTCACAAGCTGAGATAGTCAACATGATAGCATGCAAATAAGAGAACCCATATAAGATGTTCACAACATGCAAGAGCACATCAAAAGATTTTCTTTTATTTTCAAATTTTTGATTTTTATATTTTCTGAAAATGCGTAAGAACTCAATGCAACCATGTGATGATACTATGAATGCAAGCATGATACCAATGGAAAGCAAAAACCCCATATTGCAAGTGTAAGCAAATTGAAGTCCAATTTTTGTGAGATTTTCAGTGATTTTCAAATTTTTTATTTTCTTATAAAATGCATGTGGCTATATACATGTAACTTATGACACATGATGAGCACACAATGCAACCATACAGATGCGTATATATAGACATGCAAGCATATCTCCCCCATACTTATATAAGAGGGTATAGGTATAGGAAGGGTGCATGAGGCTCATGAAAATCGGAATGCACATGTGTAGCACACGGGAGGTTGTGCAATCATATAGGAGAATTATACAATTACTAATGCAGTCAATCAACTTTCTGAATACATATTAAATCAAATTTTCAGATGTGTAAGTGAGTAACATGAAAAATGATAGTTGTAATATGGATATTCAGATTTTCAGATAAACACAATGAGACATTTCACAGACTGCACTTCAATTTTTGAGAACAGCGTATTGGAGGCTTCGCTCTACCACAATGAGTTTTCACCACATTTTTTTTACCGCACCAAGATCACATGATAGTCAGAATTTTTCAAGAGTGATCAGGTTCAAATGATTCCTTTTTACACGAGTAGACGCATGGAGCTCATGCCATAATCCCCGGTTACTCAGAATACAGATCCATTTCACCTCATTTTGAACAGAGATATTAGTCAACACTTTTCAGATATGAACAACATCACGTCTCAGGTGACATGTGCCCAGTTTACTCAGTGAGACCGAGCATTGCTCTATCTTTCATTTTCATTTCAGATTTTTCAACAATGATATGTAGGCAGCTTTTTCCTCAACTGTCTCTTTAACATACATGCAGCAAGTTTAGCATCTCGAGAGTGTTGAAAAGAAATTCATATATTCATATCTTTAACACTCATTTTCACATTTTGTGCATGAAGTGTGCGAATTTGTTTCAGCATGTACACCAAAAATATCATGAATACATAACAGTGCAACTCCCCCGAAATAGATGCACTTATGAAATATAAACTCTCCCAGAGTGTACGACATGAAACATTCCAATAATGACGCAAATGCAGCATTATGTATCAAGAAAATATAAGGCCATAGAAATGCCAAGGGATGGGGGTGAATAGCATATAATACCATACAAGCACACATTAGGAGTTTATGCAAATGCACTGTGACATGCATGCGAGCAATGTGATGTAAATTTGATACCAATTGAATGGATGCCAACTGAATGAACTAAGTGTGACTAATACATGAGTTCTAATGCAATACAACATATGAGCATATGAGAATGCGATGCAATGTGCAAAGTGATTCAAACTTTTGATTTTCATTTGCATGATCTAAAAACACCTTATGCATTGAATTATGATGCATGCAACCTATAACTATGTAAGAATAGAATGTAAGATGAAAAATGACACTATGTATAAGAGAGCAGTTTAGATTTGAAGGATGAGCATGGGGCATTATTCATCACAAGTGGTTCATATACAAAGGTGTAGAAATCATTTGGCATGCAGTGGAAACCATTTATTGTCAAAAATAGTTAAGAACAGATTTTCAAAAGGTTTGAAATCAATCACAAGTCATTCAGGAGTAGACATTTACATTGCAGAACTCTTTACTTCAACAAGGATCAATTTTAGAAATTTTGAAGCAATTCATCATGAGCATGTTGTATGTTTCAATTAGAGATCACTCATTCAATAGAGAATAACATTCATTTCAACTTGTTTAGCTAGCAAGACCCCCTTTGACAAAAATATGAATCTTAGAAAAATTCAGTGAAAGTGCAATGTTTCTCTCATGACATGGGGCTAGCTTACAAGGAGTAAATAGTAACATCAGAAGAAGTCTTTCAAGGCCAAACAATCAATTTCTTCCAATTCTGGTATAAGGCGGAGAACTTTGGTCCAAAGACCAACTCACGCATAGTGAGAGTTTCCAGGTGAAGATAATCCACTTTTTCACTACTCAGTATTTGATATACCAGATACTCAATTAAGCTTAAATGTGCTCAAGCAATCAGATTGAAGGATGTTCAAAGGTCAACATAAAATTCAAGATTTTCAGCTTCATTTAACCAATAAGCAGGTTAATCATAGCAGAATGGAGAAGCAATTATTTCAGGTATGTAGAAACAATACATGTCATCAGAATAACATCACAAAGTCCCATAGACTAATGCATGAATTTTCATTTTCATAGTAAGAGGGTAAATTACCTTAGAAGGCCTTCAAGCACCAAAATCACTAACCTCACGAAGGTTAGTATTTTAGATTTTCTTTCTTACCTTTACCTTGAGAATCCATTTTCTTCCGAGCCTCCACTTATTGAACCCATTCTTGGTTAAAAGAGATGCGCGCCTTTCATACCATGTCTTGGGTACTTGCTTCAACACGTACAAAACTTTCACCACCTTGTACTTGAGTCGATCCTGGAGGTTGTTCTACACAAAATATCCCATCTTCTTGTAACAACTTGATAGGGTTCTCATCATTTTCATCCTTGCAAGGTATTCCTTTCATTTACTCAAGCTTGACCATGACTAGCCCATCATCATTTGGATTTGGGAGTATAATCTACATCCAAGGACAAGAGGACTTGAGTTGTCAATTTCGATTCAAATTTTTTGACAATGGTATGATAAATTATTTTAACAACCAACATCCCCTAAATAGCTCTAGATGCAATGTATGACTCATGTGTGAACCTATACATTAAGTTCATATGACGAATGTAGTTGCTCCCCCTTAGTGTGTGCATGAATGCAAGATGTTCATTAACATCTTAATGCCATGTGCAGCCATATGCAATATTACATGACTATATGACACAAAGTGAGTTAAAACATGACAGAGTCACTACAAAGGTGGGAGGGATATCACCTGATCTTCAAATTCAGTTTTTGATTTTTCTTCCAACCTGACTTATGCCACTTGACCTGTGTGCCTTACCTTCTTGATGAAAATAGATTCCATGCTTTACATTCCCAAGGCACACCTGCAAAATAGATTTCTCATTTGCCATTCTTAGGTACCCAAATCCTTTTGGGTCCTTATGGGTTAGCAGTAATATTTGCACATGGTTTCCGCTTTTTGACAGTATTCAAATTATCATTTATCATCAAAGGATAACAATGCATCAACTCACAATCATGCTTAGTATGACCAGATTCACCACAATAGAAATAACGCACAGAAGCCATTTTCTCATGTGATCTTTTAGCATGAACATAAGAATTCTCAAATCCATTTCTCCCAAATGAAACCTTTTTTGGATTTTTAAAAACATTCATTTTCTTGCATGCTCTCAAATCATCATTCTTCATAATGAAACAATCATGCATGGCATGTCCAGATTTACCACAGTAAAAACATGAGAGTTTCTTTCTAAGTGGCTGTGTGTGTGTGGCAGAAGTATGTTTAACATGCATGGGTGTACTAGCAACATTTTTGGATTTTTGATGCAAATTAATTTTCTTTGTGGATCCATGTGTGTGTGCAACATGATTTTCTTTTTTCAGATTCTCATTTGATGTGCTGGCTATGTTTGAATTGTGAACAAAGGATGTATAAACTTTATTTTCAAACTTCTTTTTATTCACAGGATTATAGCCTAGCCCCTCTCTTTAAAAGTTTACTTTCATTCCTAGCAATTTGTCCAGGTTATTTTGACCATCCACAAATCTAGACAATGAAGCATTCAAGTCAGAGTTTTCTTTTTCAAGTGATGAAATGTGTAATTCATAGGAAACAATCACATTTTCACAAGAATTGATTTTTTCATTCAAATGTGTATTGATGGTTTTGTGGTTTTCCACTTCTTGTTCCAACACATGCACCTTTTCATATTCATCAACAAGCAAACTTTTTCCTTTTTCAAAAATAAGAAATCTTTCAGAAATGACATTATTCAACTGTTTCAATCCTTCATTTTCTTTTCTCATGCATGAAATGACTTCTTCATGATTTTTGATGTCAATCATAAGAGATTCATTTTCCGTTTTGAATTCCAAGCATTTATTACAAGAAGAATTTTATTTTTGAAGTTTTTCAAGATTTTTCACATTACTTTCAAGTAAAGAGTTCTGAATTAACAAAACACTAATCTCATTTTCAAGTTTCGAGCATTTATCACAAGAAGCATTCTCAAGAAAAGCATGTTCAGATTTATTTTTCATATTTTTATTTTTAGACTTAACTTTCTTGTACTTTTCAGCAAGCTCATCATATGCATTCAACAAATCTTCATAGCTAAATTCATCTTCATTATCAGAATCAGAATTTACCTTTGAGCTTGATCCACTTGATGAGCTTGATCCACTTGGCTGATCACTCCTTTGTTCACTCGTCCCTACCACAAGACATTGGTCTCCATCCTCTTCCCGAATTTTGGTTAGGCCATCCAAGATATCCTTCGCGGATCTGCAATGGGAGATAAAGGGAAAATAATTAGAATCAACTGCAGCAGTTTGCAACTTTAACACCAAACAATTTTGATCATGTTTAAGCTTTTAATTTTCAGTCCAGACATTTTTATCCTTAGGCAACTCATAAGGACCATATGAAACAAGCTTCCATAGCTTAGGGTCATATGAGTTGACAAGACTGCACATTCTACCTAACCACAAATCGAAATTGCAACCATCAAACACCGGTGGAGATTTTAAAGTATACATAATGGTAGTCATTGATCTAGATCACTCTAGATCGTTAGATCTATGCAATTAGAGCCTTAGCTCTGATACCAATTGAAGTCCCGCGATCAATGACACCCAAGAGGGGGGTGAATTGGGTGTTTACAGATTTTAAG
Source organism: Amorphophallus konjac (assembly GCA_022559845.1). NCBI lineage: Eukaryota > Viridiplantae > Streptophyta > Magnoliopsida > Alismatales > Araceae > Amorphophallus > Amorphophallus konjac. The sequence goes on along the minus strand of CM040122.1, from coordinate 410,037,713 downwards.
GAAACTTTTAGCTTTTTACAAATTATGTGGTAAATAATAATTAGCAATTGAAAACTAATTAACCAATACTCTCAAACTCACCATTCTCACACGACCATACAACGAAAACAATCAAACCACACAAATAACACACAATGCACAGCGGTTTTTTAGGTGGTTTGGATGCAACGACGGCAATCCTACATACACCCCTCACCAAATCCGGTGAGGCTTCACTTTGGAATGAATCTCCAAATGGAGACGATGCTCCAACCACACAGGCAGGACGACACCTGCACACACACACGGGGACGCGCCCCAAACTACACACGGAGACAAGCTCCAACACACACACACACACACACACACACACACACACACACACACGGGGATGAACTCCAACTCGATCCGACAACCGGATCACTACCACACACGCATACACACGCTGCAACAAATGCAGCACAATAACATATACGACCGCACGCAGGCGATTAACCACGACTGTATACACAAACGGTCACACACACAAAGTATTTTCAGGTTTGAAAGTAAACACAAGTAACAATATAAGCTCAGATCAAAATAGAACTCATGGCAACCATTTCAAAATAGCAACTAAAGGATGTAGAGATTGTTCCCCCTTTGATTTTCAAGATGAATAGAAATGGTAGCTTGAAGCTCCAGTCGGATGGTGATGATTTTGATATCTTCTTGATCCTCTCCTTGATCTGCTGCACTTTTCCTTCTTCTGCAATCTTCAAAACCTCTTGGATGAAGATCAAAACCCCTTGGCTTGAGCTCTTCTTTCCTTTCTTCCCTTTCTTCACCTACAAGATAGAAAACAATGAACACATTAGTGTTCCACTTGCTAAATTCGTAGCTTACACCTATGCCTATGTAGAAGACATGAAAAGATCATGATCACCCTTCTAGAACCATCCAAAAAGACCCCCAATAGGTCTATTATGAACCCAAGGACAAAAGGGGGTTTATGACTTCACAAATATATTTTTATGACCCTTGAATCGTCCAAGGACAAGTCCCAAACCAGATCCACGTTTTGTGGATGATTGGGTGTCATTAGGATTAAAGAAATGCAATGAGAATGGCACTTCTCGAAGTTGAGACCAAAGTCAACTTTTGTTGGCTCGGGGCTGGCGGTCAACCGGTGGCTTCTGGCGGTCGACCGCTACTGAGAGAACTGCTGCCCGTTGGTTTCTGGGATTTTCGTTCGACCGCTAGCTCCTGGCGGTCGACCGCTAGCTACAGTGTTTTTAGGTCAACCTAAACTGTCCTTTAGGTCGACATAAACCTGCAGAAAAAATACAGAAAAAAGAAAAACATTAGTAAACATGTAGGAAAACATGCCCAATGATCCCAAGTGATGAATGCATGAAGTACATACATGAAATCATTAACAAGGACGATGAAAACACTTGGAAAACTCAATCAACCATAATATAACATCAAGATCATATGGCTATCCAATTTGTGCAATAAGATAGCATCATTGAACCAAATTTCATATATTATGAGGATGCCATTCAACAAGGTGATTGGGTCTAATTTGCCAAGTGTATATGCAATGTGAGAACACATATCAACCATATATCCTATCAAGATCAAAAAACTCCAAATGGAAACCTACCATTTTCTCCCAAAAATATACACATGCAAGGTGCCAAGTTCTCACCATGAATCTTCATACCTTTGCATATGGGATTGGCATTCCATTTTAAACCTGCATAAGAGAGTAAATGAAGTTAAGACAATACAAGTTCAATCACTTCGATGCCATTTACCACTTTCAACCAAGATTCTCATGAAGCCTTCTTTTTGTGAATCCAAATGATATATATATGCATCCCATTGACATCAAACATTCAACCAAAGATTATATACAAACCAAGGATCAAAACCATGTAATCGTTGCCATTTGCCATCCGAACCATGCAAGTTTAGTTATCATCACGTAATCACACATTAAGTTTAGTTATCATCAAAACCATAACAGTCATGAACAATAATCACAACAATCATCAAAACCATAACTCAACAAAGGAGTTTTTTAGATGGTTCAGTATGCTGCCTACAGACCTATGTCCATCCCTCACTCAAATCAGAGTGAGGCTTCCCGTTGCCTTACAGCTTGAAAATGCTGCGTAATATAGTGTAAGACCCCAAATTCTTTAGAAATTTATTTAGAAAGTTATTTGTAATTATTTGGAATTTATTTGAAGTTATTCGAATTAATGAGAATTATCCAAATTAATTAGATTAATTAATTAATTAATAGAATAAGTCATTTTTCAACTATTTTCTAAAAATCTCCAAAAATCACATCTTGTAGAATTAATTTTGTTTAGCAACTTTGTCTTCTACATTTAAACCTCAGAAAATCATTTATTATGCCGAATTAGTGAACTTAGTTTTCCGAACTTAACATTTAACTATTTACGGAATAGTATAAGTAATAATCCGACTACCTTAGAAAAATCTGTAAAAATAGTAAATAGATTTAGGTCGATGTAGATAACAACTTTTCCTTCTGGCATTAGGCCATTGTAAATCCATGGTAAGATCTATTTAGAGTTTAAACCCAAAAGTGCACACTTTTGACCCATACCTAACCCTTAGTTTAAAACACGAAATTCGACCTCAATACTCGACCAAATGATCTGAAATCAAGGGCAAATAGAAGGCCACAATGTAAGGAACATTTACCCCCAATCAATTTGAGGTAAATCTAGCCCCAAAACGTGCTGCCGACATAGTTTGGTCAAGTCAAGGATTTCGGCATCGTTTCTAAACACGTAGCTTACAGCAGCGAATACTCCCAATTCCGAAGGCTCCAGAAGCTCTATGAGCTATCAAAATGAAGCCCTACGAGTCTTCTTTCATTTGGCTACTGTGGGGTTTGCTGAAGTTTCAGATCTGGAGAGATCTAGCTCGATTTGTGGAGGTGGGTCAGCAGGCCGTTGGCTTTCCTTCATCCTTCTTTGATCCATCGATTGAGGTAGGAATTCTCAACCAAATCTTGATCATGAGTATAACAAATTGTTCCTCTCATCGAGCTCTATCCATTGGTGGCAAAATCCCCAATTTTCATTAGGTGTCCGTGGAGAAATCGAGCTTTTTGTGAGGTGCTGTCCAAGTGTTCTTCATCCTAGGGTTTGAGTTTTCTCTCTCCAATTTGAGGTAGGATCTAACAACCAAACTCTAATTAACTTACATGATGTAATCAGCATGTTGTTAGCTTTCATTTAACGTAGGAAGCCCCAAATTTCATTGAGCATACTTGGAAAATTTTGATTTTTAGTAAGAGCATGTCTAGAATTTGATGTATATTATGTTCTTCAAGTAGAAGCTTGATTTTCGGGCTATTTTTGGATTAGATAATTTGATCCACATATGGCTTATAGTATATGGTTGGATTCATCATTAAGTTAGCTTTATTTTGATATAAAAAGCCCCAAATTCCGTTGTGTATATTGAGAGAAATCTACGTTTTAGTAGACGCATGTCAAGAACTAGGTTCTTCATGTATTCATCATAAATAGGTTGTGATTCGATTCAGTTTTCAGCAAATTTCTTGTTTCAATCTCTTGTTTTATGACCTTAGTATGTATATTAAGAACCCTAGAGCATTTGGTTAGAATCCCAACTCATTTAGACCCCAAATCATTGAGTTTTCATGGTTTACGGAATCACCCATCGCTTCTGGAAGTGTAGGGGTCGACCCATGGGGTCGACCCATGCACCCAGTGAAGGGGGTCGACCCAATGGGTCGACCCATGAAGCTTTTTTTTGAGGGGTCGACCCACACCCAGGAAGGCTCCTAGAATGCCAGGGGTCGACCCAATGGGTCGACCCATGCCCTGTATGACCCCATTAATGATGTTTTTGACCCGGGGATCAATCCGGATCATTGGGGAATCAATACATTCAACCTAATCACATTGAAAACTACAATTTTGAGGAACTAATGACCTATTCATGTACCCTTTTTAGTTTCAATTAACATTGGTCCATACATGCAAACTTAGTGTTAAAACACACCGTTTATCATCTTCATTTCAATGCATACAAGATTAAATAGAAACCCACATAATTAGTGGTTAATGGTGTAACTAAATCTCTGTTAATGCATTCTATTTCACTCCTGTGGGAGTTGTTCTTTGCCTTATCATCTTGAATCAGCTTCTTGGCAATTGTCTTAATGCAAATGATAATGGTTAATCATGATATCTTAACTTGGTGATTATGATTAATATGTTGATTAGCTTGTTTGATTGCTGCTGTTTTACAGTAGCGCAGCACGATTAACTCTTGTTGTGACTTGATTTCGATCTCCTTGATGATTATACTTACCTTGAAATTCTGGAAATGAATCTCTTTCCTACGTGAAGTTGTTATTGCTACTTAGTTTAAACCTTGGAATTCTGGCCATAAACTGTGGAAGTCTAGATTCGTGGGATCTTTGATCCAAAGAAATCAATGCCTGGCAAACAATTAAGGGCTCGATCTGGTCCTGGGAAGAGCGCCCGAACACTACGTGTACCCCCGGGGAGGTGAATGACTAGGTGTGGCATTTGGCACCAGTACTTGACATGTGTTAAATCTAGGACTGTCCACTATTCTCTCCACTACTCTCTACATTACTTTCTACTACTTTTCACTTTCCACTCTTTATTGTTCTATACTCTACTTGTGGTTACTTTACTTGCTTATTACTTGGACGTGGAAATGAAATTACATACGTGCTTGACATGACTTGAATTGTCTTGATATGGCCAACTTTTTATCGTTATCTCCTGTAGTAAATTCTTGTCTTACTATTCTATTCATTATATATCTTGACCTTGCAAGATCTTTGAATTCTGTTTCGTGATATCACCGTTATCTTTTTATTGTTTTTATCATTTGTAGCATGACATTTTAAAATGTAATTAAACTGTTAATCACTTATACCTGTCTGTTATTTCCTACTGAGCGTCAGCTCATAGTTGTGTTTTCCCCCCTTTCCAGGCTTTTCAGGTGACGCGCTTACCGATGGGGAAGGGCAGGAGTGATGTCTTGAGTGTATCAGTTCTAGTGTGTTAGTAGTGTGTTATCTTTCTTTAGTTGTGTTTTGGAGAGCTTTTAGTCTCAGTCATGTTATTGAGTTTTAGTGGTTGATTATTCCAGTTGTATTAAGTTGAACTTGAGGTTATTGTATCAGTTGTGGTTTGTTAATGATCATTTAGTATTTCCATCTTGTAGCACTTGTGTATTATTTTAGATTAGTTCTCTCTCTTGCCAGCGTGTCCCTAACTGTACGTCCCGATATTTCCTCCTTGTTCGGGGCGTGACAGTTTAGTTGGTATCAGAGCCTAGGTTTCACATTCCTAGGTTTCCTAAGTTTTAGGTTTTCTTGCATTGCATCCCAATAATCGGTATATCAAAAGGTGTTGTCCGAACGTTAGGCTACGCCTATCGGGAAGGTCGCACACTTGCGCGAGTGGTCTTCGGACCGATTACCTCCGCCAGGTACCGAGTTTTTGGTCGTGTCTAGGTGCATTAGATCCCTAACCTTGTAAAAGTCTAGGACCTGACCTGGTGAGAATGGGTAGAAACTTGGGTTAAGATCGTTTCTTAATCGTGTAATTATTTATCTTGATTAAACCTAAGTAATCTATTTCTCGTGTAGATGGCAGCTGATCGTGCTGAATGGAGGAACCTAGAGCGTACGGTGCAAGGCCTTACTCAGGCCCTTCAGCAAGTAGCTCAGGCAGGAGCGGCACCGCATGGCACCGGTGATCTATACCGGAACTTTCGCGGAATGAACCCGCCTAGATTCGCTGGTTCGACTGACCCTGACCAAGCCGAGCACTGGCTAGATGAGATGGGGAGAATCTTTGAAGTTATGCAATGCACCAACCAGGAGCGTGTCCTTTTATCCACATTTCAACTGGAACATGATGCACGTACTTGGTGGGATTCTATCAAGGCAACTCTCGGTGATCGGCAAGTTATGTGGGAAGAGTTCGAAGAACTCTTCAACAGCAAGTATTTTTCTGATAGAGTGCAAGAGAAGAAAGCGGCAGAGTTCGCGGCCTTGAAACAGCGAGGTTTGTCCGTGGCAGAGTATGAGGCTCAATTTGCACGGCTTTCTCGTTATGCTACTCATCTCATTTCCACCGAGAAGATGAAGGCGAAGCGCTTTCTCAATGGATTGAAGCTTCATTATATCAACCAATTGGCACCGATGGAGATTTCCACTTATTCTGAGATGGTAAGGAAAGCGCAAGTTCTAGAGGATACTCTTGAGATGACGGAGAGAATCCGTGGGAAAGGCACCAAGAAAGAATTACCTACGGGTTCCGGGAGTGTTAAACCCGGGTATACCAAGAAGAGGCCTGTTAGTGGACCTGGTTCGTGGAGCGGGTCCGGATCGTGGAAGGGCAAGATGCCGAGGCATGAAGACAAGAAGCCTGGCCCTATTGTTCCATTCAAGGGCGTGTGCAACTATTGTGATCGTCCGGGTCACAAGATAGAGGAGTGCTGGCGCAAGCAAGGTGCCTGTTTACGATGTGGAAGCAAGGAGCACCGTATCCCCAATTGTCCTCTCATATCGGAACAAGCTACACCGGCAAAACCTCTAGTCTTCAAGAAACCACAAGGCAAGCTTCAAGCTTTACATGAAGATGAAACTGGGATTTCTGATGATGGCGGACTCGTCGAAGGTACCCTTACTATAATCGATAAGCCCGCATTTACTCTCTTTGATACTGGTGCAACACATTCATTTATTTCTCGGAGATTTGCTAAGTCATTAGTTGTGGAACCTGTTTTGATGAATACTCCGTTAGAGATTTCAACCTCTATTGGCACTAGATCAACAATCCAGTATTTCTATCCTTCTAGTAAGGTTATGATTGGTGAACAGAACTTTCCAGCAGATTTGGTCTGCATGGACATGAAGGATTATGATGTAATCCTAGGAGCAGATTGGTTGGCCAAGTATGAGGCCAATGTTCACTGTAGTTCTAGCTCAGTGACTTTTACTGGACATTCTGGTTTATCTTTTACGGGAGTCAAGCACCATAACTCCGTACCGCTCATCTCGGCTCTTCGAGCTGATAAGCTTTTGAGGCATGGGTGTGAGGCTTTTCTAGCCTTTGTTTGTGCAACTCCTGAGCAGCAGATGGAGATCAAGGACATTCCAGTTGTCCGAGATTTTCCTGATGTCTTTCCAGAAGAACTACCAGGACTTCCGCCTGAGCGGGAAGTTATCTTTTCTATTGATCTTATTCCTGGCACAGCTCCTATTTCTAAGGCTCCTTATCGTATGTCTCTTGCGGAACTGAGAGAACTGAAGCAGCAACTGATGGAATTACTTGAGAAGGGTTTTATTCGTCCTAGTACTTCTCCGTGGGGAGCCCCTGTACTATTTGTCAGGAAGAAAGATGGTTCGATGAGGCTGTGCATTGATTATCGACAATTAAACCAGTAGACTGTCAAGAACAAATATCCCTTGCCGAGGATTGACGAGTTATTTGACCAGATAGCGGGAGCTCAATATTTCTCTAAGATCGATCTTCGATCTGGATATCACCAGTTGCGGATTAAGGAAGAGGATATTTATAAAACGGCTTTCCGCAGCAGGTATGGTCATTTTGAGTTTGTCGTTATGCCTTTTGGTCTAACGAATGCACCAGCGGCTTTCATGCAGTTGATGAACGATGCATTTCGGCCCTATCTTGATCAATGGGTCGTGGTCTTTATTGATGACATCCTGATTTATTCTAAGAATGAGGAGGAACATGCTGAACATCTTAGAATGGCATTGCAATTGTTGAGAGATCATCAACTATATGCTAAGTTCAGTAAGTGTGAATTCTGGCTGCAAGAGGTGTCCTTTCTAGGACATATCATTACGAAGAACGGTATTTCTGTTGATCCTTCGAAGGTTGAGGCAGTGAAGAATTGGGAACAGCCTACCAGTGTGACAGAAGTTAGAAGTTTTCTAGGCCTGGCAGGTTATTATCGAAGATTTATTCAAGATTTCTCCAAGATTGCAGTACCTATGACAAGATTAACCCGCAAGGAGAATAAGTTTGATTGGTCATATGATTGTCAGCGAAGCTTTCAGACTCTGAAGGAGTGTTTGACTACTGCACCTGTTTTGGCTTTACCTTCTGGTGAAGGAGGATTTGTTGTTTATACTGATGCATCATGTATTGGCTTAGGATGTGTACTCATGCAGCATGGGAAGGTGATTGCCTATTCCTCTAGACAGTTGAGGAAGCACGAAGATAATTATCCTGTTCATGATTTGGAACTTGCTGCAGTCGTGTTTGCTTTGAAGATATGGAGGCATTACTTGTATGGAGAAACCTTTACAGTGTTCTCAGATCATAAGAGTTTGAAGTATTTATTTTCTCATAAGGAACTCAACATGAGGCAGCGGAGATGGTTGGAGTACTTGAAAGACTTCGACTTCTCGATTGAGTATCATCCTGGCAAAGGTAATGTTGTGGCAGATGCATTAAGCCGGAAGCCGGTAGCTAGATTGTCAAGTCTCATGTTACAAGAATGGAGGTTGTTGGAACAATTATCTAGTCTGGATCTTAATATTGACAATGATCGGATCCTGATTGCTCAGATTCAACTTAAACCTGAATTATTGATAGAGATCAAGTCCTTGCAAGATAATGACCCCGTGTTGGTAGAGATCAAGGGAAGCTTGAACAGCAGACCTGACTTCATGTTGGCCGATGATGGTAGATTATTATTTAAAGGCAGAACTTGTGTTCCGGATGAGGCTACAATAAAGAACAAAATTCTTGAGGAAGCTCATAGATCCAGATATACCATTCATCCTGGAGGCACTAAGATGTACCGAGATTTGAAAAGGTCCTTTTGGTGGCCGAATATGAAAAGAGAAGTTGCAGATTTTGTGAGCAGATGTTTGGTATGTCAACAAGTTAAGGCCGAACATTTCAGACCAGCAGGGAAATTGAAACCACTCGACATACCCCAATGGAAGTGGGAAAGCATTGGCATGGATTTCATTATGGGTCTACCTAGGACTCGTGGTTGATTTGATGCGATATGGGTGATTGTCGATCGATTGACAAAGTCGGCTCATTTCTTACCAATTAAGTCCAAGTGGACGATTGATGTATTGGCTGCCTTGTATATAAAGGAAGTTGTGAGATTGCATGGTATCCCAGTGAATATAGTATCTGATCGAGACCCCAGATTTACTTCACATTTCTGGAAGGGACTGCAAGAGTCTTTGGATACTCGTCTGAATTTCAGTACTGCTTTTCATCCACAGACAGATGGACAGACTGAAAGAACCAATCAGATAGTGGAAGATATGTTGCGAGCTTGCATGATTGATTTCGGTGGTAATTGGAGTGAGCATTTGGCATTAATTGAATTCGCTTACAATAACAGCTATCGGTCTCGCATTCAGATGGCTCCTTTTGAAGCACTATATGGTAGAAGTTGTCGTTCCCCGTTGTGTTGGGACGAGGTAGGTGAGAAACAGTGGCTTGGACCAGATCTTGTTTCGGAATCATCACAGAACATCCATGTTATCCGAGACCGGTTACAAGTAGCCCAGTCAAGACAGAAGAGTTATGCCGATAACAGGAGAAGAGCATTGGAATTTCAGGTTGGCGAGCATGTGTTCTTAAAGGTCTCTCCAACGAGAGGGATCCGAAGATTTGGCATTCATGGCAAGCTGAGTCCGAGGTACATTGGTCCATTCGAGATTCTAGATAGAGTGGGAGAGGTGACATACAGACTGGCTTTACCACCGCATTTGTCTGGCGTACATAATATTTTTCATGTGTCTATGTTGCGGAAATATGTGTACGATCCCACTCATATCATTCAGCAGGTGGATTTTGAACTGAAGGAAGATTTGACCTATGAGGAAAGACCTGTCAAGATTCTGGACCAGAAGCAACAGCAACTCCGGAATCGTTCGATACCGATGGTCAAGATTCAGTGGAGTCGGCGTGGGACCGAAGAAGCTACATGGGAGTCTGAAGAGACTATGCGAAAGCGGTATCCCGATCTATTCTAGGTGAGCGATCTTTTTCTACTCTCAGTTTTAGTGCAGTGAATTTGGAGGACCAAATTCCTTTAAGTAGGGGAGGGTGTAAGACCCCAAATTCTTTAGAAATTTATTTAGAAAGTTATTTGTAATTATTTGGAATTTATTTGAAGTTATTCGAATTAATGAGAATTATCCAAATTAATTAGATTAATTAATTAATTAATAGAATAAGTCATTTTTCAACTATTTTCTAAAAATCCCCAAAAATCACATCTTGTAGAATTAATTTTGTTTAGCAACTTTATCTTCTACATTTAAGCCTAAGAAAATCATTTATTATGCTGAATTAGTGAACTTAGTTTTCCGAACTTAACATTTAACTATTTACGGAATAGTATAAGTAATAATCCGACTACCTTAGAAAAATCTGTAAAAATAGTAAATAGATTTAGGTCGATGTAGATAACAACTTTTCCTTCTGGTATTAGGCCATTGTAAATCCGTGGTAAGATCTATTTAGAGTTTAAACCCAAAAGTGCACACTTTTGACCCATACCTAACCCTTAGTTTAAAACACGAAATTCGACCTCAATACTCGACAAAATGATCTGAAATCAAGCGCAAATGGAAGGCCACAATGTAAGAAACATTTACCCTCAATCAATTTGAGGTAAACCTAGCCCCAAAACGTGCTGCCGACATAGTTTGGTCAAGTCAAGGATTTCGGCGCCGTTTCTAAACACGTAGCTTGCAGTAGCAAATACTCCCAATTCCGAAGGCTCCAGAAGCTCTATGAGCTATCAAAATGAAGCCCTACGAGTCTTCTTTCATTTGGCTGCCGTGGGGTTCGCTGAAGTTTCAGATCTGGAGAGATCTAGCTCGATTTGTGGAGGTGGGTCAGCAGGCCGTTGGCTTTCCTTCATCCTTCTTTGATCCATCGATTGAGGTAGGAATTCTCAACCAAATCTTGATCATGAGTATAGCAAATTGTTCCTCACATCGAGCTCTATCCATTGGTGGCAAAAGCCCCAATTTTCATTAGGTGTCCGTGGAGAAATTGAGCTTTTTGTGAGGTGCTGTCCAAGTGTTCTTCATCCTAGGGTTTGAGTTTTCTCTCTCCGATTTGAGGTAGGATCTAACAACCAAACTCTAATTAACTTACATGATGTAATCAGCATGTTGTTAGCTTTCATTTAACGTAGGAAGCCCCAAATTTCATTGACCATACTTGGAAAATTTTGATTTTTAGTAAGAGCATGTCTAGAATTTGATGTATATTATGTTCTTCAAGTAGAAGCTTGATTTTCGGGCTGTTTTTGGATTAGATAATTTGATCCACATATGGCTTATAGTATATGGTTGGATTCATCATTAAGTTAGCTTTCTTTTGATATAAAAAGCCCCAAATTCCGTTGTGTATATTGAGAGAAATCTACGTTTTAGTAGACGCATGTCAAGAACTAGGTTCTTCATGTATTCATCATAAATAGGTTGTGATTCGATTCAGTTTTCAGCAAATTTCTTGTTTCAATCTCTTGTTTTATGACCTTAGTATGTATATTAAGAACCCTAGAGCATTTGGTTAAAATCCCAACTCATTTAGACCCCAAATCATTGAGTTTTCATGGTTTACGGAATCACCCGTCGCTTCTGGAAGTGTAGGGGTCGACCCATGGGGTCGACCCATGCACCCAGTGAAGGGGGTCGACCCAATGGGTTGATGATGAGGGCATCCCTTGCCCCTCCACTCTTTTTCCAGACTCGGATTGTTCGACGGCAAGCACCATTATATTTGTCATGTATTTTTGAGACTAGTCATGTAATCTTCACATTTTCTTTGAGTCATTATCATGTAATTTTCCCTTTATTTTGAGTCATGTACCTAGGTAGTTGAGTCATTTTCCTAAGTATTGAGTCATTATGTTGGTTAGATAGGTTAATGGGCCCAATCCATTGGGCTAGGCCCAGGGGCGCCCCTCCCTTGGACTGTGTGGTCTTTAGTTAGTTGTCAGGGTCAGTTTGGTCTTAGGAAAATTATGGAGTCTATAAATACCCCACCCCTCTCTCATTTGTAACAACTTTTGATGAATATTGAAAAGCATTTGCCATCTCCCTCTCAATATCTCCCTCTCTCTCTCTCTCTCTTACTATCACTCTCTCTAAGTGGGTTGTACCCCCTCTCTCTCTCTCCTCCCCACCCCAATTTCGAAATTCACTCTCTCTCCTCCCCATTCACCCCTCATTAAGGCCCCTTCCCCTTCCCCATGCACTCATTCAACTCCCCCTCAAACCCCTAGGTGGAAACCCCTTCTCCTAGGCACCTTTCCACTTTCCAAAGCACCCCACCACCTTCCCAAGGCTGAATTAACCCCTCCCAAAGCCCAAATTCGAATTTCCCTCTCCCTAGGGCTGTGCCCCTCCATCTCCCCCACCCCCAAGCTCCCAAATTCGTCCCCCACCTCCCCTTGGTCAAACCAAGTTCACCCCCCCTCTCCCTTGCTCTCCCCTTGCACATCTCCTCATTCTATCTCTGTTTCAGGCAGCAGAACTACAACGAGTTGCAGAAGCAGCCACGACCGTTACTTGAAGATTCAAGTAGCAAGGCCTACATCTCTGGAAAGGTCTTCCAGAGAGCTTTCCAGGCGAGGCGGTTTCGTCAGCATCCGAGCTCCGAGCAGTCCGCAGCATCCATTCTCCCTCGACTGCGCAGGAGACCCCAGGCAAGGAACCAGAACGTGATTGGAAGCTCAACCACGGCAAACCCTTTGGGATTCAGATCAAGTGTTCTTCATAAGAAATCTTCCCTCTCAAGTCCTCTTTAATCCTCAAGAAGCAGAGCTGCATTTGGATATCGGCATCAGAAGTTACGAATTTTCTACTCCAAGGCATCAGGTCAGTTTTCAGGAGCCAGAACCGACATCCCTCTGCTCATCTGTTCGTCCCGGTATACTCCAACATCTTCCGACATCGCCGTCAAGTCCGAAAGAAAGAAGACTTGACCACGGTTCCAACGGTTCAAGTCTCGCCTCAATCAGAGCTCGGTAGCAATCGTGGCACCCCCTGCATCCAGTCACATGGTTCTGCACCAGACAGAGGCAGAACCAACCATCCCGGTTCCAGACTCTGCCACAGCCAGCTCGTGAAGGCTCTGAGCGCCATTTTTGGAGGGGAGAAACTACTTCCCGCTAGCCGCCACCTCCAAGAAGAAGGGACTCAATCGACCTCTGGAACCCTCTGTTCCAATTTTCTTCGTCGGAGAGGGCAGACTGCCCCTGTGGTCCCAGGTTAGATCAGTATTCATTTCTCCGGTCACTCCTCTCTCCACTGACATCGGATTGCATCCCCGTCAACTCCTGCTCGAAGCTACTCCGACCAAGTTCGCGTCACCGCTAGTTTCATTCCAATCGGAGTCCGGGAGAGCCCACAGTGACTTCTGCAACCTACTACTTCAGCCCGATACCAGCCAGAGACCAGACGGTGGTGTCCTGTTCCAGTCGCCGGTGCAGTCAGCCCCGAGACTCAAAGCTTCCCCAAAAATTCAAGCTTCATCCCCTGTCAGCTGAGGAACTTTTGGCAGTGGTTTCGTCAAGTTTGGAGCCCCGTGGAGCCCGTGGCAGTGTCAACAGCGACACCCTATCCTGCAGACCTGCAGATTGGCAGAACCGGCGGACTCGGAAGATCGGTTTTTCCTTTGCATAAAACCCCACCCCGCTTGGCCGGCTGAAGGCCCCTCCCTGCGTGGAGGTAGTTTTGAATGTAATAAGAATAATCCCCACCCCAAGTTCATCCCTCCTGCGTGAGGTGTAGTGGTGTAATTCTTTCAATTTCAGGTTCAAGCTACATCGCCGCGGCGATCGGGTGTATACCCTCGCCTCCCGGCTCGCCCTCGTCTCCGGCCGGAGTCGGCGTCTTCATGCCGGCTAGGTGAGCCTCAGTCCCTCTCTTGCTTGGTTTAATCACTTGCTTAGCTTAGTATTATTGCTAGTACTGCGTCGGACGGAGAGTGAGAGCTCGGCCCAACTTGCTAGTTCCGTGAGTGACCACCGCGGGCGAGTTGAGAGTGAACCCACTAAACCCACACCCTTGGTGTGCTGGCCGCCCATGGTTTGGGCATCCTAGGCCCATTTGGGGTTCTCCACAAGCTAGCCAACCATTGGAGCTTCATGGTCCCGCCTCGGACCCTCTCCCACATCGCTTAGTTGCCAACGGGCACAAGTGTGCACCAAACGGGTGAGTTCGCTAGTGTGAGTCCGCTGCTCAACTTGAATGCTTGAAAATAGGTCCAAGGTTCGGTGTCACATCAAGTGGTATCAGAGCAAGTTCACAACTTGTCTCTATCAAGTTGGTCCTAGGGCATGTCTAAGCATTTAGAGTCTTCAAATGCATCACTCTTGTCCCCTAATATGGCCACCTCATATCGACCTTACCAATCGGCCCACTCCATAAGTCCAAGTCACCAAAAGATGCCTACCACTAACACCCATAACTTCCCGGGCCATATCAACTACTTCATGAAAGCCTTGACCTATGCCAATGAGCGGCTTGATAACATATCGGGCCGACTCGACCAACTTGGAAAAAATAGGCCCGCCCCAAGGACGGACGATAGGATGGCCCCTTTCCCACTTCCCACCTTTGATGGGACCTCTCCTAGCAAATATTTAGATTGGGAAGCTACAATGGACCAATACTTCAATTGGTATCATATTTCCAAGGATGAAAAAGCATGGGTTGCCAAAATGCAACTAACCAAAAGGGCTCAAACTCATTGGTGTAAAATTGAGGGCTTAAGGATAATTAGACGGGAAGCTCCCCTCACCACATGGGAGGACATGAAGGATCAACTAAGGGCTAGATATGTGTCCCCTTCTCACTCGGATCACCAAAACCCAAGGAGCACTCCCACTCCTCCCACCCCACCCGTCCAAACCCTTATCACTAAAACCCAAGTACCTAAGACCTCCACCTCCCCACCTAACCCCATGAGGTCCCCCACACCCCAACCAAAACCCCCTTCCCTAACCTACACTAGTCAAGCCCCTTTAGCCCCCACTTCCACCCCAAATGATCCCAAGGGCAAGAGACCCCTAACCGACCCAATTCCCTCCATGGTGACCACCACTCATCCAACCCTCACCATTAAAAACCATGTGGACACCATGTCCACCCCTCCACCAAGGCCCATAATGGCCACCACCCCAAAACCCAAAACCCCTCACCCAACCCACCTCCCACTTCCTACACCAATCTTTCCCCAACCTAGGCCTCCTCTACTTCCCCTTCCTAGCCCAACCCAAGCCCATGCTTATTCACCACCCCGGGAGTGTCATACGCTAGCTATCACCAAACCACCCACCATAGATCCCCCTACTCCATTAGCAATAGAAGTTGCAACCCCCACACCCACCCAAGTGGAAAAAGATGCCCCTCCGGATCCACCTCCCAACATAGAGGAAATCCAAAGGCCAAACAACTCACACACCCCTAGCCTAGATCCTCTAGAGACACCCAACCTCACCATAGATAAGTCCATACTCCAATGGCTCAAGAAAAGTCTCACCATTCCTAGTTCACAACCATGCCACCTACCTATGGGATATCAATCTCAAATCATTCCCATTCAGCCACATGTCACTTATCAAACTTCCTATTGTGTGGAAGATTTGGGAGACTTAGTGAACTACCTACATGGGCAAATTCACTTGACCAATATGCTAGCCATGAGGCCGCCCGAAACTAACACCATTAGCCTAGCATATCCCACAATTGGCTCCATCACTTCCATCTATACTAATGGCCAAGTTACTAGTGAGATCATCCTCCTTCTTCCCATGGAGGAAGAACCTATCATAGTCTACTCCCCAACCATTGAGATCCCAAGTGCTTTGATTGGCCAACCCATTAGCAACCTTGGCCCAATTATCTTGGAGGAGGATGACTCACCATTTGAGGTCCTTAAGAACACGGAGTACCCCTACCTAGGTGACCCTTACCATGATCCCTTTGACCCTTTTCTATGGGAGCCTAAATCTCCATGTGACCCTCTCCCCCTATTCACCACTCACCTCACCCTACCCATACCACCCATGTTGACCCAAACTCCTCCCTTCCTGGAATCGGGTTACACCATGAGAGCATTGACCTTAGACAACAAACACCTCGGGATTGAGGAAATGACCCACCCTATATCCACCTACCTAGATCCCTTCGACCCTTTTGAGTGGAAGCTCAAAGACCACCCCACCATCCCACATAAGGAAGTCATCTTTGGGAAAGGAGTTCATATGTCTTGGCACATCACACCGCTTGGCATGATTAGTCCGTCGGGTACATTCATCCATATCACCCACATGTCAAGAAGAAAATATGAGTGGTCAATATTTGGTTGTCATGGTCCACCATCATTCATCATAAATCTCAAGCATGTTAGGAGCATTCATGGATGTTCGGATCCTCCAACGTTCATCACACTCACTCACAAGAGGGACACCTATGGATGCCCTGGTCCTCCCAAATCCTTCAAAGTCTTCATACCATCAATGCATGATAGGTCTATATGTGGTTGTCCTGGACCCCCTTTGCATACCATACATTGTCAACTCACACCGCGTCATAGTACATGGCATATGCATTCAAGCAAGTATCAAGCAACAAGCGGTGAGATTCACAACAAGCGAGCAAAAACTCGTGAGCGCCACTTGGAATTCCAAGTTGGTAACTTGACGATGATGACTTTGGAGTGGCTCTACCCTAGGGTCACCTCCAAATTGAGGGCACGAGGACTTGGACCTTGCCAAGTTCTGAGTGACTTTTGGCAACCCGGCTTATGGGTTGAACTTTCAAAAGAGTTTTGGGATTCTCCCCATTTCTCATGTGGCGGATCTAGCACCCTATAAGGGCACCGCGGTGGATCCTAGTGAGTGCCTCCAGCTTACACCTACCCTTGTGAGAGACACCCTCGGAGTGCCACCACAAATAGCCTGAGAGCCCGACGTGAGCACACAGCGGCAATACTAGGCAAGCAAGATCCCATCACCAGCATGAGGGTATGACCGAGTCACTTTGTCGACTGAAGCACCGTTCCCCGACTAGAGTCGCGGGTTGAGTATGGAGATCGTGGATCGCCCCGAGCTGCAGTTCGATGCACTACTTCCCTGGTGGACCCATACTCGACGGAGTCGAGTTTTCCCCACCCCGGGGGTATGATGAGGGCATCCCTTGCCCCTCCACTCTTTTTCCAGACTCGGATTGTTCGACGGCAAGCACCATTATATTTGTCATGTATTTTTGAGACTAGTCATGTAATCTTCACATTTTCTTTGAGTCATTATCATGTAATTTTCCCTTTATTTTGAGTCATGTACCTAGGTAGTTGAGTCATTTTCCTAAGTATTGAGTCATTATGTTGGTTAGATAGGTTAATGGGCCCAATCCATTGGGCTAGGCCCAGGGGCGCCCCTCCCTTGGACTGTGTGGTCTTTAGTTAGTTTGTCAGGGTCAGTTTGGTCTTAGGAAAATTATGGAGTCTATAAATACCCCACCCCTCTCTCATTTGTAACAACTTTTGATGAATATTGAAAAGCATTTGCCATCTCCCTCTCAATATCTCCCTCTCTCTCTCTCTCTCTTACTATCACTCTCTCTAAGTGGGTTGTACCCCCTCTCTCTCTCTCCTCCCCACCCCAATTTCGAAATTCACTCTCTCTCCTCCCCATTCACCCCTCATTAAGGCCCCTTCCCCTTCCCCATGCACTCATTCAACTCCCCCTCAAACCCTTAGGTGGAAACCCCTTCTCCTAGGCACCTTTCCACTTTCCAAAGCACCCCACCACCTTCCCAAGGCTGAATTAACCCCTCCCAAAGCCCAAATTCGAATTTCCCTCTCCCTAGGGCTGTGCCCCTCCATCTCCCCCACCCCCAAGCTCCCAAATTCGTCCCCCACCTCCCCTTGGTCAAACCAAGTTCACCCCCCCTCTCCCTTGCTCTCCCCTTGCACATCTCCTCATTCTATCTCTGTTTCAGGCAGCAGAACTACAACGAGTTGCAGAAGCAGCCACGACCGTTACTTGAAGATTCAAGTAGCAAGGCCTACATCTCTGGAAAGGTCTTCCAGAGAGCTTTCCAGGCGAGGCGGTTTCGTCAGCATCCGAGCTCCGAGCAGTCCGCAGCATCCATTCTCCCTCGACTGCGCAGGAGACCCCAGGCAAGGAACCAGAACGTGATTGGAAGCTCAACCACGGCAAACCCTTTGGGATTCAGATCAAGTGTTCTTCATAAGAAATCTTCCCTCTCAAGTCCTCTTTAATCCTCAAGAAGCAGAGCTGCATTTGGATATCGGCATCAGAAGTTACGAATTTTCTACTCCAAGGCATCAGGTCAGTTTTCAGGAGCCAGAACCGACATCCCTCTGCTCATCTGTTCGTCCCGGTATACTCCAACATCTTCCGACATCGCCGTCAAGTCCGAAAGAAAGAAGACTTGACCACGGTTCCAACGGTTCAAGTCTCGCCTCAATCAGAGCTCGGTAGCAATCGTGGCACCCCCTGCATCCAGTCACATGGTTCTGCACCAGACAGAGGCAGAACCAACCATCCCGGTTCCAGACTCTGCCACAGCCAGCTCGTGAAGGCTCTGAGCGCCATTTTTGGAGGGGAGAAACTACTTCCCGCTAGCCGCCACCTCCAAGAAGAAGGGACTCAATCGACCTCTGGAACCCTCTGTTCCAATTTTCTTCGTCGGAGAGGGCAGACTGCCCCTGTGGTCCCAGGTTAGATCAGTCTTCATTTCTCCGGTCACTCCTCTCTCCACTGACATCGGATTGCATCCCCGTCAACTCCTGCTCGAAGCTACTCCGACCAAGTTCGCGTCACCGCTAGTTTCATTCCAATCGGAGTCCGGGAGAGCCCACAGTGACTTCTGCAACCTACTGCTTCAGCCCGATACCAGCCAGAGACCAGACGGTGGTGTCCTGTTCCAGTCGCCGGTGCAGTCAGCCCCGAGACTCAAAGCTTCCCCAAAAATTCAAGCTTCATCCCCTGTCAGCTGAGGAACTTTTGGCAGTGGTTTCGTCAAGTTTGGAGCCCCGTGGAGCCCGTGGCAGTGTCAACAGCGACACCCTATCCTGCAGACCTGCAGATTGGCAGAACCGGCGGACTCGGAAGATCGGCTTTTCCTTTGCATAAAACCCCACCCCGCTTGGCCGGCTGAAGGCCCCTCCCTGCGTGGAGGTAGTTTTGAATGTAATAAGAATAATCCCCACCCCAAGTTCATCCCTCCTGCGTGAGGTGTAGTGGTGTAATTCTTTCAATTTCAGGTTCAAGCTACATCGCCGCGGCGATCGGGTGTATACCCTCGCCTCCCGGCTCGCCCTCGTCTCCGGCCGGAGTCGGCGTCTTCATGCCGGCTAGGTGAGCCTCAGTCCCTCTCTTGCTTGGTTTGATCACTTGCTTAGCTTAGTATTATTGCTAGTACTGCGTCGGACGGAGAGTGAGAGCTCGGCCCAACTTGCTAGTTCCGTGAGTGACCACCGCGGGCGAGTTGAGAGTGAACCCACTAAACCCACACCCTTGGTGTGCTGGCCGCCCATGGTTTGGGCATCCTAGGCCCATTTGGGGTTCTCCACAAGCTAGCCAACCATTGGAGCTTCATGGTCCCGCCTCGGACCCTCTCCCACATCGCTTAGTTGCCAACGGGCACAAGTGTGCACCAAACGGGTGAGTTCGCTAGTGTGAGTCCGCTGCTCAACTTGAATGCTTGAAAATAGGTCCAAGGTTCGGTGTCACATCAGTCGACCCATGAAGCTTTTTTTTGAGGGGTCGACCCACACCCAGGAAGGCTCCTGGAATGCCAGGGGTCGACCCAATGGGTCGACCCATGCCCTGTATGACCCCATTAATGATGTTTTTGACCCGGGGATCAATCCGGATCATTGGGGAATCAATCCATTCAACCTAATCACATTGAAAACTACAATTTTGAGGCACTAATGACCTATTCATGTACCCTTTTTAGTTTCAATTAACATTGGTCCATACATGCAAACTTAGTGTAAAAACACACCGTTTATCATCTTCATTTCAATGCATACAAGATTAAATAGAAACCCACATAATTAGTGGTTAATGGTGTAACTAAATCTCTGTTAATGCATTCTATTTCACTCCTGTGGGAGTTGTTCTTTGCCTTATCATCTTGAATCAGCTTCTTGGCAATTGTCTTAATGCAAATGATAATGGTTAATCATGATATCTTAACTTGGTGATTAGGATTAATATGTTGATTAGCTTGTTTGATTGCTACTATTTTACAGTAGCGCAGCACGATTAACTCTTGTTGTGACTTGGTTTCGATCTCCTTGATGATTATACTTACCTTGAAATTCTGGAAATGAATCTCTTTCCTACGTGAAGTTGTTATTGCTACTTAGTTTAAACCTTGGAATTCTGGCCATAAACTGTGGAAGTCTAGATTCGTGGGATCTTTGATCCAAAGAAATCAATGCCTGGCAAACAATTAAGGGCTCGGTCTGGTCCTGGGAAGAGCGCCCGAACACTACGTGTACCCCCGGGGAGGTGAATGACTAGGTGTGGCATTTGGCACCAGTACTTGACATGTGTTAAATCTAGGACTGTCCACTACTCTCTCCACTACTCTCTACATTACTTTCTACTACTTTTCACTTTCCACTCTTCACTGTTCTATACTCTACTTGTGGTTACTTTACTTGCTTATTACTTGGACGTGGAAATGAAATTACATACGTGCTTGACATGACTTGAATTGTCTTGATATGGCCAACTTTTTATCGTTATCTCCTTTAGTAAATTCTTGTCTTACTATTCTATTCATTATATTTCTTGACCTTGCAAGATCTTTGAATTCTGTTTCGTGATATCACCGTTATCTTTTTATTGTTTTTATCATTTCTAGCATGATATTTTAAAATGTAATTAAACTGTTAATCACTTATACCTGTCTGTTATTTCCTACTGAGCGTCAGCTCATAGTTGTGTTTTCCCCCCTTTCCAGGCTTTTCAGGTGACGCGCTTACCGATGGGGAAGGGCAGGAGTGATGTCTTGAGTGTATCAGTTCTAGTGTGTTAGTAATGTGTTATCTTTCTTTAGTTGTGTTTTGGAGAGCTTTTAGTCTCAGTCATGTTATTGAGTTTTAGTGGTTGATTATTCCAGTTTTATTAAGTTGAACTTGAGGTTATTGTATCAGTTGTAGTTTGTTAATGATCATTTAGTATTTCCATCTAGTAGCACTTGTGTATTATTTTAGATTAGTTCTCTCTCTTGCCAGCGTGTCCCTAACTGTACGTCCTGATATTTTCGCCTTGTTCGGGGCGTGACATATAGCTTGCGTCCGCTGAGCCTCACAGCTTGCTTACAAACAGCTGAGCAACACAGCTTGCTATCCAGAGGATTCCTCCTCTGACCGCTGAGGATTACAGCTTGACCTCTGCTGCCACACAGCTTGATCTAAAGATTAAGATAAAGAACAAAATGAAACAGTGAAAATAGCTACAAAAAGTTGACAGTGAAAATCGATGAAATAGCTCACGCAGGAGCGAACTGGACTGGATTTGATCCAAGTACTAGTGGACAGACTATCAGAGAGTCTCTTCTCACGAACTCACTCTTTCTCTATCTCTTTTTCTTCTCCCACAACCTCTCTATTTCTTTTTCCTTCTCTTCTGTTCTCTCTTCTTTCGATATCTATTCTGCCTTCGATCTGCAACTTCTTATATCCTCTTATTGGGCGTGTGGAGGAAGAACTCCCGCCCATATGCTTCCAGAAGGCTCTCAACCACGTGTCACCATCTGAGCATTGTACCCTTCCACGTGGCATTCTTTTGGAGGACGATCCATCTTGGATCACGTGCCCCTCCTCGGAGAGATAACTCTGTCAGAAATACAAGACGTTAGTCAAACACTTAGCACAGTTTGCACAGACGTAATGAGAGAGTAAACATAACATGCACTAAGTGGAAATATGCAATTCAACCATTGTACTGACTTAGTACAAGGTGATCAATGGATTGCACCGACATGATTCCATGAGGCACAGGAGGAAAACTATGCACCGAGTCAAAAAGTCTTAAAACATGCACTGACATATGAAGTGTCTAGAACAGAGGATGCACCGACTCTAAAAAATGTGTAGGACAATAAATGCACCGGGTTGGATTTGCGGTCCAAGCAAGAGTTGCACCGAGATGATGGAGAAGAATACATGGACAAAGAAAGATGCAAGACAAAGCTTGCACCGAGTCAAGAAATCCCGTCCAAGTCAAAACTTGCACCATGTTGGCGATATCCTATCTAAGTGAAACCTTGCACCGAGATGGAAGAGAAGAATGCACTGACACTAAATGACAGAACTAAACAGTGCGTGCTGTTCAAGTATTGCACTGACCTAAAACTTGCACCGACCCCATGAGGTGAGATGCAAAGGCAAGATGTGCACCGACCTAAATGCGCATGCTGCATTGAAATACACTGACCCGTTTATGTATGAGACAAGTAATGCACCGAGGAAGGAATGGGACGACAGTGCTTGTGTGTGAACAGAAAACTTGCACCGAGACAAGTACTTATACGTGAAATGCAGAACTAAGCTAGACTAGCACCGAGCAAGATCTCTTGCAGGACAACACATGCGCTGACTATGATTTCTTCTATGAAATAACATGCACCAAGTGAACCAAACATAATGGATATAAATGAAAGATTTAAACACTTTAATCTAAACATGATTCATAGATTGTCATTATCAAAAGTAGGGTTCCAACAATCTCCCCCTTTTTGATTATGACAACTATGAGTCATGTATGATTAAGCCATAAAAACATTCAATACTCAACATTCAAAAAAAAACTGTGTGCAAACCAACAAAATGCAAATATGCAACATGTAAGAATAAGAGAATGCTTCTGTGTATATTAATAAAACAAACATTAGTGTTTGAATGTACATCTCTTTTCACAAAAAGAAAGGTATTAGAAGCAGCTCAACTTCCCCCTTGACAGCACATCATTCCTCTTGCCAATGAAACTTTGCCAATTCACTCGGCAGAAAAGGTGAGGTCTTCTTCATACATGTTCTTCTTCATACATGAGGTCTTCTTCTCCCCCTTTGTCATTATCAAAAAAAATGGGAAAATGGTAGAAACTAGTGACCTCGGTAGCTCCCCCTGTCTCTTGGAGGATATGCTGAACTTGAGCCAGAGAAGGGAGGTCTGTTCAACAAAGAGGTATGAAGATCTCTAATGGTGTCTGCGAGTTTATCAAGTTTCTGATGCACAGTGTTCACCAGCCTTTCCACTAGAGAGGTGGTTGACTCTCGTTTGTTGAGAGCTTGTTTAACGGTCTCTGACAATGTCTGCAAATTAGACTGGACAACTTCAAACTTTGTGATGATTTCTGGCTGACTGGTCGCTATCTTGTTTATTGTGCCCTTTAACAGTTCAAACTCAATTTTTAGATCAAAGGTATGGCTAAGAATTTCACCCATATTGCTGAATATGGAGATTTGGGTATCTTGAATTTTGCTGACCATGTCACCCACTCGAGTGCTGATACCCATAAGAGATTCTAAAATCTCTCGTACTGCTTCATCAGTTTTTCGTTTAGCAGTCAAAAACTCTATTCCTTGAACTTTCACAATCTTTTCCAGATGTTTCAGTCGGCCCTCTACTCTGTCCATTTGAAGGGTATGGAACAAGAACTGTCTGTTCATCAAGTCATTTTGATTGAGAACAATCTCTGTCACGTTTGACAACATCTGTGCAAAATTGGGTTCAGCATTTGCTCCATGTGTACTAGAAGTGGAATCACTAGAATCTGGCAACTCAGTGAAGTACTCATGATGCTATTCAGGGGGTGGAGAAGGTGGTATGCCAAGACTAATTAGTTCTCCAAAGTGTGGACCATACTCAGGAGCCTGAGAGAAGGACATTCTTGGATATAATCTGTGGTGAGGGGCAGGTCCCATGACATAGTCTTGAGTTTCTTCTTCAGCTGCCCCTGGAGCTGAAGCAGTTGGTTGCTCATGTGGAGCTTCTTCAGTAGGTGTTGGAGCTCCTTGTTGTTCATTTTCTTGTTCATTGACCAAAGTTTAGGAAATTTCTTCATAAATCACTTCAGCAGCTTCTCTCATAACTTCGTCGACCAATTTATTCATTTCCTCTTCATCGGGAATGATTTCCTCGTCTCTGTCACTAGGTAGTTCTTCTGTTGGAGTCTCTTCATGCGCCAGCTCTGCTTGAGCAGTGACTAGTCTTTCTTGTGACTTCTATCCAAAAGCATCAAATATTTCATGGATGTTGTGATCTAATTCTTGAATGATGTCTTCATCCTGAACTCTCTGTTCAACTGTATCATGAATTTGAGATGCCTCAGGTGTTGTAGCTGCAGTTGGGTTCAGTTGAAGTTCCTGTTGATCAGAACCTTCAGTTGCTTGAATTTGAGCTGGAGGTTGATCCTCCTTCTGACGAACAGGGTCCAAGGGTGACTGAACAGACTAACATTCACTTTGAATTAACTCAAGAGTGTTAGTTTCTTGTGTGGGCTGATCAGACACTGACTCATCCTGAGTTTCTGTATCTTTTTCCACTGGAGTATCCTTTGTAGAAGGAGTACTCGTTCGTTTGGTTCCTTTCCTCCTCATGAATGTATTGATGAAACCCATGTTATAAATGTTTATCTTGGGGATTGATGACACAACTTCACCATCTAAGGAGATGTTTTCCTCTTTAAAGATTGTAGTTAAAGGAGCAGCAAAAGGAAAATATCTTCTTGATTCCTTGCAAGTTCCTATAACCTGAATCATTACATGTGGCAAGCAGAATCTAATCTTCTTCAGCAAGCAGTAGAGAATAAACCGTTGAGAATCTGTCAGTCTTCCCCTTCCTCCTACTTGTGGAGTAATCATGGAGGTGAGAAAGTGATGGAGTAGTCTCTTGGGTGCAAAAAAATTGTTGGTGTTATAACAACCGAGCTTAGTCTGTTACTTGTCATGAATGTTTCTAGGCAGGTCAGTGATGAGGGAAAACGCATCATGTAGGTTAAATGTAAACCCTCCTTCAACCTCTCCATCTACAGCGACTCTTAGAGTCCTTTGTAGGGACTGCCTAGATAGCTCTATCACTTTTCCTTTGACCAGAGAGGAAACTGTGAAATTAGCATCATCGTACCTCAAGTTGCTGTAGAATTCTACTACCAGATTAGGGCAATACACTCTATGCATGCTTAAGAACTCTTTCCATTGTTGGAACTCAAACAGCTCAAGCACCTCAGGGAACTCGGAAGCCATCTCTTGATCAGTAAAGTCAATATACCGAGGGGGTATAATCTTCCTGGCTTCCAATACTAGCACAGGTTTCTCTATAGGCCTTGTAGACGTATCTCCATTCCTCGTGGTAGGAGCTGCTTTCTTCTGCCTTTTCATCCCTTGAGGTTGTACAGCGGCCACCGTGGACATAGCATATTCTGGCTGCGGCTGCTCCACTACTTTCCTCTTCCCTTTGCTCACGGATGACGAAGTAGACATGGCGACAGCAAGGATGGAGGAGAGACGAAATGTGGAGACAGAGAGGGTGCACTGGGAGGAGAGAAAGGTTGGAGAAGCGAAGGGTTTTAGGTTGTGCACGCGCGAAGGAGCCAAGGAGCGGGAGGACGCTTTACCTTCGAAAGAAAGGGTAAGATGGTAAAGTAGATAGGGTTTCGTATATAGAGAAATACTACCAACTTTACCAATCTTCAGTAGATAATACCCAAAATACCCTTAACTTAAAATAAGGTGCCTTTTTTGTAGAGAAGCAATTTACGGAATATGAGATTATATCTCACAGGTTAGCTCTTCACAAGATATCTCAAATGAATTTAAGTCAATGAAAAATAAAACAATTTAATCTGGGAAACAACTCAGACAGAAGACACATTAATCTTACGGGTCCTTTTCATTAGCCAAAATCTGATTGAAGAACCCAATTTTATATTTTTCTTAAGTCTGTAGAGATTAACTGAGAGAACCCTTGGGTTAGCCATATATATTTCATTACTCCTCCCCCCTTTTTTTAATCTATTAAAAAAACTTTTATTGAGTATTCCAGTGTAACTGCACCTTTTTACACAAGGAGACATGTCTATCAAACACCAGAATCCCTGGTTACTCAGTGCAATTAACTTTCATACTTCATATGTTGAACAGAGTTAGCATTAATTATCATGACATAACCTCTGAATTTCTTTGAAATAGATGGTTAATTTCTCAAATGTCATGTCATTGCTCTGCCAAATTTATTTCATTATTTTATATCATGGCGTATTCCTAGTTCTTTTGTCAGAAAAATCTCTTTAACAAGACGTAAAAAACATATAAACCTTAGGTTTCCAACAGATTGGCTTAGTACTAAAGATTTTCAGATATCAGACCTTCTACAGAGAAGTTTCCAATTTGGACTGTTTCAAAATCATTGAGAAATCACTCATTGTAATTTGTGAGAACAATTTGGATAAGATTTAATGTTCATACACTGTAAATTACTTCTCAATTTAGATCAGCAAGATGTTTTTAGTTCAGAGTGATTTGGGCATTTAATTATTGAAGAGGGTAAAGATGACAACATTTATATATACTACTCCCCCTGACTGGAACAACCAGGAACATTTAGAAGATAGAGAATGATAGGAGAGATAGACCAATGACAAGGTGAGGAGGATGAATGCCATACGTGAGCAAGGTAAGAGCATTTCCAAAAGCCACAACTTAAACGGCTAACAGCCCACCAGCACATCTCTCAGTAAATTAATCATCATTCAGTCTTCAAACAAACTTCTCATGCAAACTTAAGCTCACACCAATGACAGAGCCCGCAACAAAAATTTCAAATTCATTAGACACCACAAGATGACTCCCATTAGAGCAAAGCACAGCCTCTCAAGATTTTAAACATCCACAAGGTAGCATCTAGCTTACTGAACCAGAATCAGTGACACTCCACTAGAAGAGATATCAGCTCACAACAGACCAGATACATTGAGCTCAGCAGCAGAAGAGATACCAAATCTCATGTTCTCTTTTTCAGAAGGGTATACCTCTAATGACCAGCTGCCTTAGATAGACTAAACTCCCCCTTTGAGTGAGCAGAGATTTCCATCAAATATTATTTTTTTTAAATTCACAGAAATGCTACTCTAAATGATGACATTGTGTTAAACTGCATGCAAGATTCCTAATCATTCAACATGATCAATTTCAGAATGAGATTCATTATCTAGCATTCATCACAAGTTTGCATCCTCCTAACTGCATGAATTAATTACATGACATTGATCACAGTAGAAGGATAGAGATCATGCAGGCAGTTGTAACTTAAAAAGAAACAGATGTAAACTAGAGAAGAAATTAAATTCAACTAACCTTTATGTGCCTTTGTTTTATTTTCCCTTTATTTTCCTTCTTCAAGACACACCTGCAAAGTAAGATCAACCTGCAAATTTAGGGACCCAAAGACTATTGGGTCTTATTAGTTGAGTGACACCTCTAGCAGGTGTACTCCAAGGTTTCCAAGTTTTTCTATTATCAAATTCCAAATCATGGCATTTATTCATAATATGACCCATTCTCCCACAATAATAATAATGAATAGTAGAATTTAGATGTTTCTTGACAGAATAAACATTGAATCTTTGTGGGTGGACTTTCGTTAAGATGGTTCTGCCATGGAGATTGTTACCTCCTTTTGCATGCCAGCATTCAAATTGACCACATTCAAATTCATGGTGGCCAATTCTTCCATAAGCAACATTTTTACTACCAAAAAGATTTTTATTTACAGGGGAGTTTCCAAATTTTGAATTGACTCCCTTTGTTTGAGCATGCCAGCAATGGGCTCCAATATGGCCCGACTTCCCACAGTGGTAACAGTGAATTTTCTTCTTCTGAACTGCATGGTGAGTGTTTTGAGTTTTTCCATCATGAAATTTCTTGGAGGCCAGCTCATCTAGCTCCATTGTTCTACACTCATGCATTTTATGACCAGCTTTTCCACATTAATGACATGAAAAGGTTTTTGTGTTTACATGTGACTGAATGGGGAAGGTTTCTCTAACATGCACTTGTTCAGGACAATTTTTAGAGACAAGAGAAACTTTAACAGCATCAGATGAAAGTTTGATTTTATGTTTGCTTTCACTCTTTTTCTATTTTCCACCATTTTTTAAATTTTTACTTTGTTCTTCACTTCTCTGTGAACTGAAATACAGATGAAGTGGAAGGTTTTTCTTGTTCTGAACTTTTAACGAAAATAATTTTCAATTTATTTCCATCAACCTTTTTCATTACTGGACTTTAACCCAGTCCCTCTTTCTGAAAATTTACATTAGCTCCAAGCAGCTTATTCAAATTGTCTTTTCCCTTAACAAACTTTGACAGGAAATTCTTTAAATCTTCAATTTCAATTTGCAAGGAGGCAATATAGCCTTCACAGGAAATGACTTGATTATGCAAACCATCATTTAGACTTTTCAGAGTCTCATTCTCCTGGGTTAACTTCAAATCTATATTCACTTCTTTTTCTTCCAAGACTGATTTTCCTCTTTCAAAAGCTAACCATTTTTTAGAGAGAACAGTATTCATAACCATCAGCTTTTTATTTTGATCTTTTAGATAACTATTTTCTTCAATCAATTTGTCTTGGCATTCATCAATTTCTTTTTTCTATTCAAGCAATGAATCATTTTCTTCTTTCAGGGATCTAATTAGATTCTTCTGCATAGTGTCATCCGAATCAAGATCTTCAATTAGTTCCCTTAAGAAAGCACATTCATTACATGAATTTTCATCTTTAGTAAGTTTGTTTCTTAAGTTCTCATTTTCAGATTTCAAATTTTCTTTTTCAACTTTTAAGCGAGCAACTTCATGGATCATTTCTTTTCTTAACTTGTTCTTTTCTGACTTGACTCTATCATATTTATTCAGTAAATGCTCATTCATGGAGAGTAAGTCATCATAACTAAAATTTGCAGCTTCAGAATTTACCTGGGAGGATGAGTCCTCGGACTGATCTCTGACCATCAGACACATTTCTTCATCTCCAACAGATGTTCCCAACACTCTGTTGATGATAGCCGCTGCACTCCTGCATTCATTAACATATGGAACATAGTTAGAGTCTATTGCCCTTTTGGTTAGATCTAGGGCCTTTTTATTTTCTTCAGATTTGAGTCTGTCAGAAGATTTCCATTGGGATTTGTCCTCTGGAACTTCATATGGACTGTGATCTATGAGTACCCATAAGTCAGAATTCAAATGTATCACATAGTCTCTGAAACGACCGTCCCAGCCATAGAAATCCGAAATAGTGTATACAGGAATTTCAGTCATAAGAACAAGACAAAATAGATAGAGCAAATCAAATCGCACCGAAACCAAATCAAGGAACGAATCTGCAGGTTGTTAGACCTTTTGTGCAGAAACCCGCTCTGATACCAATTGATGGGATCTAGCAACGGTGCATGTTGGAATCAGAGGGGGGGGTGAATGAATCCCTAAAAAAAAAATTGACCGAATAAAAATCAATTAACCCAAACGCAAGGGCCCGATTGAGTCAGATCATAGACTCGAATAACTGATGTGCATCAATGAACTTTGAAAGTCAAACTAAACTACTCGAGCCTAGTCATGCATCTATCGATTCACAGGAGACAAGCATACCACACAGAACACAAGGAGTTTTTTAGATGGTTCAGTCTGCTGCCTGTAGACCTACGTCCATCCCTCACTCAAATCAGAGTGAGACTTCCCGCTGCCTTACAGCTTGAAAACGCTGCGCAATACAGCTTGCGTCTACTGAGCCTCACAGCTTGCTTACAAACAGCTGAGCAACACAGCTTGCTATCCAGAGGATTCCTCCTCTGACCGCTGAGGATTACAGCTTGACCTCTGCTGTCACACAGCTTGATCAGAAGATTAAGATAAAGAACAAAATGAAACGATGAAAACAGCTACAGAAAGCTGATAGTGAAAACCGATGAAATAGCTCACGCGGGAGCGAACTGGACTGAATTTGATCCAAGTACCAGTGGACAAGCTATCAAAGAGTCTCTTCTCATGAACTCACTCTTTCTCTATCTCTTTTTATTTTCCCACAAGCTCTCTATTTCTTTTTCTTTCTCTTCTGTTCTCTCTTCTTTCGATATCTATTCTGCCTTCGATCTGTAACTTCTTATATCCTCTTATTGGGCATGTGGAGGAAGAACTCCCGCCCATATGCTTCCAGAAGGCTCTCAACCACGTGTCACCATCTGAGCATTGTACCCTTCCACGTGGCATTCTTTTGGAGGACGATCTGCCTTGGATCACATGCCACTCCTCGGAGAGATAACTCTATCAAAAATACAAGACGTTAGTCAAACACTTAGCACAGTTTGCACAGACATAATGAGAGAGTAAACATAACATGCACTGAGTAGAAATATGCAATTCAACCATTGTACTAACTTAGTACAGGGTGATCAATGGATTGCACCGACATGATTCCACGAGACACAGGAGGAAAACTATGCACCGAGTCAAAAAGTGTAAAAACATGCACTGACATATGAAGTGTCTAGAACAAAGGATGCACCGACTCTAAAAAATGTGCAGGACAGTAAATGCACCGAGTTGGATTTGTGGTCCAAGCAAGAGTTGCACCGAGATGATGGAGAAGAATACACGGACAAAGAATGATGTAAGACAAAGTTTGCACCGAGTCAAGAAATCCCGTCCAAGTCAGAACTTGCACCAAGATGGCGATATCCTATCTAAGTGAAACCTTGCACCGAGATGGAAGACAAGAATGCACTGACACTAAATGACATAACTAAACAGTGCGTCCCTACGGTTTTGATGATGTCTCACACTATAAATCAATCTTCTATCTCTAGATTAATTCATGTTTCACCATGTAAATGAGTGCAGTTCATATGGTTGTCAGATAATATGCTCTACTTGATTCTGTCTACACTCTGTCTGCATAGTTTGGACAGTGGTGGGTCGACCCCTCCTTGCTGATGAGTCGACCCCTCAGTACATTAATCATCTTAGTCAGTCCATTCATTGGCCTTTCTATTCAAGTCCATACAACAGGACTGTAGCCTGTTTATCTGAAAGTCTATACATCCGGAAAGGGGCCATGTCTATACATTCTCCCGTTGAATTCATTCAAAGTCTATACATCGGCTTCAACTCTCCAAGTCTGTACATCATCTTCAGACTTTCAAGTCTATACACTCCATGCTCATTCAAGTCTATACATCCACAGTGTAACTTTAAAGTCTGAACATTGTCTAACTCCGTCAAAGTCCATACATTCTCAGCTGAACCCCATGTCTATACAGTGGCCTCGAGCTTCTCAAGTCTACACACTGTCTTCGGCCTCAAAGTCTGTACACTCGCTGCACTGTACAAGTCCATACACTGGCAGCCCTGCAGAAGTCTATACATTGGCTCAAACATTCCAACTCTGTACAATGGTCCTTCGAACACTCCAAGTCTATACAGTCTGCTTTCACGATTCAGAGTCTATACATCATTCCTCAAAGGCTAAGTGTATACACTGCTCACCGTCTCACTAAGCGTCTCACTTGCAAGTCTATACATCGCTGTTGGGCATCAAAGTCTACACACTACTCACCGTCTCACTAAGCATCTCACTTGCAAGTCTATACATCGCTGTTGGGCATCAAAGTCTACACACTGCTCACCGTCTCACTAAGCGTCTCAAAGGCTAAGTCTATACATCACTGTGGCTGCTCGAAGTGAAGCATAGTCTATACACTCCTCACCTTTCCCTACGTTTGGCCAAGTCTATACACTCATACCTTTCCCTACGTTTTCTGGCCAAGTCTACACATCGTTTACCTGGCGTTTGCTTCAAAGTCTAAACACTCGTTTCTAAGGCAAAGTCTATTCAATCGTCTTCATAGGTCCTAAAGTCTGTACAGCCCTTCCCTCAACAGGTCTATACACTCGGTGGCTTCATACACTTCACAGAAGTATACACACTCCCTCCTGTAATGATAATGCATTCTTCAGCAAGTATATCCACTGAGATTGCATAAAGTCTTACAAGTCTATACACTCTCTCAGTGTACACACTTATTCAGTTGCTGCTTCTGAAGTATATACACTCGTGTTAAAAGCCTGAACTAACTAAGTATATACATTCCTTTTGTCTCTGTCTGCAGGTGATTCAGGCTGATGATTGGGCACGTGATCAGAGGTTGGCACCTGGCACGTGATCCAAGAAACCAGGAACATGACACGTGGATGGCAACCCAGTCAGGATGCTGCCATGTGGTCGAAATTCAAATGATCTGGCAAAAAGTTCATGGGCGGGAACCTGAAAGCCACACGCCAATCGTCTGCTATATATATGGAGCATCGTCCTTCAGTAGAAGATGATCGTGAAAAGAAAGAGCAGAAGGCATTTGTGTGAGGTTACACGATCCAGAAAAGAGAAAGAGCAGAGAGTCCCATTTTATCCAGATCTGAGAGGAATATGTTTGAGAGAGAGAGAGCAGTGTCTGTGGTTTGAAGAATTGCTTCCTCGGAAGCTACATTTGTGTTGGTTTTTCAGAAACGACTGTTGTTCTTCGTTGGTCTTTGTTTCTCTTCTGTTTTTCTTTGTATTTGCTCATACTTCTGATCTCGAACTGTTTCCCTCCGGTGTTTGGAGGAAGGGAGTGTTACTCCGGTTTCCCTCTGGGCTGCAGAGGAAGAGAGATCGTAGATCTCTAGTTTTGCTAGTGACGGGTTGTCATTAGCAGGTTCCCTCCGGGTTGGAGGAAGGGAGAGCTATCTCCGGTTCTGTTCTAGCTGGTAGCTGGAACAGGTTTCAAGCTCTGTGGGTAGCAGAGTTTGGTTGAGGGATTTGTTTCCCTTGGTTATTCAAGCTGTGTGGCAGCACATTGTTCGCAGACTGAGTCTGCAGGTTTCTAGCATTGGCTAGTGGAATCCTTACTCTAGTTGGAGTGAGGGGTGGATGTAGATTGTGGACTACAATCGAACCACCTTAAAATCTCTTGTCTCCTCTGTGGTTTGCTGCAATCGTTGATGCTCTCTATCTGCTTGGCAATGTGCTTGTGTGTGGACGGCCTCTTCCAATCGCACCTTATTACTCTGTCTTAGTTTCTCACTGCATTAGCTATTTTGTTTAGCTATATTCGGTAGGGTGATTTTCGAAGTAGTGATTTTCCGCTGAAGTTTCAGAAATCGGGAGTGATCTATTCATCCCCCCCTTCTATATCACTCTTGCTGCGCTAACATTTGGTATCAGAGCAGGTTTGCATCATGTGGACGAACGGTCAGGGAAATGCTAATGGTCCTAGAAGCTTCATGGCTGAAGGTCAATCCATTAGTCGCCCTCCATTTTTTGATGGTAATAACTATCTGTTTTGGAAGAACAGGATGGAAGTGTTTATCAGGGCTCAGAGCCATAAGCTGTGGAGAGTAATTACTGTTGGGCCGTATGATCTGCCACCGAACGAGGACGCGTGGACAGATGACCATGTCAAGCTATCTTCACTCAACTGGACGGCGCTGAACATCATCCAGTGTGCTGTTCACCCAGAGGAATATGCTCGCATATCTGCCTACAAGACTGCCAAACGAATGTGGGACGAGCTGCAGCTAATCTACGAAGGTACAGCTCAAGTGAGAGCCTCAAAGGTAAATGTCTACACCTCTGAGTATGAACTGTTTAAAATGAAACCAGAGGAGAATATTACTGAAATGTATGCTAGGTTATCTTTGATCACGAATACTCTTAAGGGGCTAGGGAAAGAGCTAGCTGAGGCAGACATTGTCAGGAAAATTCTGAGATCTCTATCCCCGGCATGGCACACTAAGGCCATTGTGATTGAAGAGTCAAAAGATCTGACTACCTTGACTGTGAATGAACTCATAGGATCCCTCATGACCTATGAGATGAATTTCAAAGGAGGCGGTGAAGGAAGTGATAGGAAGGCTAAGAATGTAGCTCTAAGGGCATCCCGCAACAAGGGTAGCAACAGCGGGAACAGCAGCAGTAGCCCCGAGTCCGAGTCCGAGCTTGATGGTTTTTCTGATCTCGACCAGGAGGAGCAGGCAATGCTCACTCGACAGTTCAGAAAATTTTTGAAGAAAAAGGGGAAGACCTTTAGGAGGAAGAAGCCATATTCCTTTGGCAAGAATGCTGAATCTAGCAATCATAAGGACAGAAATTCTAAGAGACTTACTTGTTTTCATTGTAACAGACAGGGACACATGAAAGGCGAGTGTCCAGATCTTCAGAAGAAGGGTCCCTACTTTCAGAGGAAGAACACAAAGGTGCAGAAGAAGAAAAAACCTCAGGCGATGGTCTGCACATGGAGCGAGGAAGAAGAAGATCCCGAAGACACTTCCTCAGAGGAATATGAAGAAGGAATTTGCCTAATGGCAAACAGCGAGGAAGAGGTAATAACTGTCTTTGAAAATTTCTCGATTGATGACTGGGAGGATGCTTATGGTGAATTGTTAGATAAGTTTAATTCTCTTAGTAAAGAGCATAGAGTTCTGAAAAGAAAACTTAATACCACTGTTGAAGAACAAACCCAGGTCTGTGAGGAAAATCAGAAACTAAAAGAGCAACTAGAAGAAATGACCTCACTAAGAAAAGAAAATGATAAGCTCAAGGGAGAAAACCAGGACAGTCAAAATCAGCTGAATGAACTCAAAATACGAATTGAAGAAAGCTTAAATGAAAGTAGAGTGAACTCAGAAAAATACGAAGCTGTTAAGAAAGTCAATGGTGAACTTCTAAAAAATTCTGAGTCCCTTCAAAAGGAGCTGGAAGACAAACAGAAAGTCTTGGAAAAGTTTGTCCAAGGAAAATCCAGTCTGGATGCAATACTGGGGGCTAGGGTTAATTTCAATAAGGAGGGTCTAGGCTATGACCCATCTAACAAAAGACCCTTACAATTCAAAACCATTACCTTCTGCCCAGAGAAGGGAAAAGAAAAGCTGGACACACCATCCAGCTCAAACAGCAGTAAGGGAACTCAAGGTCAGAAGGAAAGTTCTAAAAACAGTGCTGGTCAACATTTTAAAATGGGAATGAATTTTATGAAAAATTTCACTAAGCCTACAAATCAGAACATAAATGATAAATGGACCAAGCAAGGGGATCAGAAGAAAAGATGGAAGTACTACAATCAAATGGGTCCAAAGAGGACCTACTGGAGAAATGATCATCATCTTCAAAAATCTGCTGATCAACAAACTTACAGGAGATATTCTAGAAATGGCAAGCCTAATGAATGGAATAAAACTTACTTTTCCAGACCAGCCGGCTATAATTTCAATAAAACAGAAGTAAAGGTGCCAGAGAAAACAATGTTGAAGCAAATCTGGATTCCTAAACATTTGATCAGAGAATTGAACAATGTCTTTGGACCCAACTCATCTTGGGTTCCAAATCACTTTGCTTGACTTTGTTGTGTAGGTCGGCCTGGCAGCTGAAGACAACAAGTGGTACCTCGACAGTGGCTGCTCCAGGCACATGACAGGAGACCGATCCAAGTTCAGCAAGATAGAGATGAAGGTAGGGGGTCTGGTCAAGTTTGGAGGAAAGAACAAAGGTAAGATAATTGGAGTTGGCACAGTAGGTAAGACTTCCACAAACTCCATTGAAAAAGTTCTACTTGTGGAAGGTCTGCAACACAACCTGATTAGCATTAGTCAGTTATGTGACAAGGGTCACAGGGTTGTATTTGATGATAATTCATGCAAAATCTTTGAAATAAATTCTGATGTGGTTAAATTTGTAGCCAACAGGATTAATAATGTCTACATAGTAGACTTAGATGAGGAATCTGAATCTAATATTTGTTTATCTGCCAATTCTGAAAATGATGTTTTTGAATGGCATAGACGTCTAGGTCATGCTAGCTTTACTACTTTAAATAAATTGGTCAAGCATGATTTAGTTAGAGGCATGCCTAGAATTAAATTCAATTCTATATCAAAATCATGTGATGCCTGTGCTCTAGGCAAACAGACCAGAAATTCTTTTAAATTAAGATCTGAGCCATTGTCCTCTAGACCAATGGAACTTCTCCATATGGACCTTTTCGGTCCCACTAGAACTCAGAGTCTTAATGGAAACAGGTTTGGCTATGTCATCATAGATGACTTCTCTAGATATTCATGGATATTCTTCTTAGCAAATAAAAGTGATGCATTTCAAAAGTTTAATCTGTTTTTCAATAAGGTCAAACAAGAAGGAAAACACAAGATCTGTACTATTCAATCTGATCATGGAGGTGAGTTTGAAAACTCCATGTTTTCTGATCTTTGTGAAAGAGAGGGACTAACTCACAGGTTTTCTTCTCCCAGGACACCTGAACAGAATGGGATTGTGGAGAGAAGAAATAGAACTGTGGTGGAGATGGCCCGAACCATGCTGATTGAAAGTAAGTTACCAAGAAGGTTTTGGGCAGAAGCGGCCAATACAGCAACTTACATAATTAACAGGGCCATGGTAAGACCCATTCACAAGAAAACACCCTATGAGCTTCTAAAAGGTAAGAAACCAAACTTGTTTCATTTCAGAATTTTTGGAACAAAATGTTTTATTCATAACAATGACAAGAAAGATTTAGACAAGTTTGAAGCTAAAAGCTCCCCTGGAATATTTTTAGGTTACTCTGAAGTGTCAAGGGCATATAGGGTATTTAACATATCAGATCAGAAAGTAGAAGAGTCTCCACACATTATTTTCAGTGAAAAGAAAGGTGTGTCTAACATTGAAAATTTTGACAGGGACTCCAATCATGATGGGGAATTCCTAGAAGACCAAGAAGAAGAGAAGACTCAGCCGAGTGGAACAACAAATCCCCTCAATCAGGAAGGGCCAAGAGAAACAGGTGAGTCTTCAACCAATGTTAGATTTCTTAAAGACCATCCGATAGATAATGTCATAGGCAATCCTGAAGATCCTCTTTGGACTAGGTCTCATTTTAGGAATGTGAATAATGATGACTTAATTGCTTTAATCTCACAAATTGAACCCAAAACAGTAGAAGAGGCCTTGGCTGATCAAGCTTGGGTCAATGCAATGTGTGAGGAATTAGGCCAGTTCGAAAGAAATAATGTCTGGGAACTTGTTCCAAGACCAGATAATGTTAATATCATAGGAACTAAGTGGGTGTTCAAAAATAAAATGAATGAAGATGGAGTCATCTCAAGGAATAAGGCCAGATTAGTAGCCAAGGGCTACTGTCAGGAATTTGGTGTAGACTTCGATGAATCCTATGCACCTGTTGCTAGGATGGAAGCTATAAGAATGTTGCTTGCCTTTGCATGTTCAAAGAATATAAAACTCCAACAAATGGATGTTAAAAGTGCCTTTTTAAATGGAGTCATTAAAGAAGAGGTTTTTGTTGAACAACCCCCCGGATTTCAATTCTCTCCTCAACCTAACCAAGTTTTCAGGTTAAACAAAGCCTTGTATGGTCTAAAGCAGGCTCCAAGAGCATGGTATGAAAGATTGACTGAATTTCTGATCAGCAAGGGCTACAAAAGAGGTAAGGTTGATCAAACTCTATTTACCAAGGGTACAAATAGAGATCTCATCATAGTTCAGGTATATGTAGATGACATAGTATTTGGATCAACTAAGCATGAACTATGTGATGAATTTTCTAAAATGATGTCTGCTGAATTTGAAATGAGTTTGGTTGGTGAACTAAAATACTTTCTTGGCTTGCAGGTACAGCAGCTAGAGGATGGGTGCTTCATCAACCAGACCAAATACACATTGGAACTGTTCAAGAGGTTTGGTATGGAAAACCTAAAGCACATTACAACACCCATGGGTACCAATACCTCACTGGATGCAGATGAGACAGGTAAAGAAGTAAATGCCAAACTTTATCGAGGTATGATTGGATCTCTTCTTTACTTGACAGCTTCTAGACCTGATATACAATTCAGTGTAGGAATGTGTGCAAGGTATCAGTCTAGACCTACTGAATTACATTTAGCTGCAGTGAAAAGAATTTTCAGATATTTGTCAGCTACTCATTCTCTTGGTTTATGGTTTCCTGCATCACACACATTTAACTTAGTTGCATACACAGATGCTGATTATGCAGGCTGTAAACTAGACAGGAAAAGCACTAGTGGTCATTGTGAATTTTTGGGTGGGTGTTTAGTGTCTTGGGGCTCCAAGAAACAACATTCTGTGGCCCTCTCCACTGCAGAAGCTGAATATGTAGCTGCAGGGAGTTGTGGAACACAAGTCATATGGATTAAACACCAGCTTCAGGACTACCAAGTAGACCTGGGGTGCACACCTATCTATTGTGATAACACAAGTGCCATTAATCTTGCCAAAAATCCTGTTTTGCATTCACGCACCAAACACATAGAGATAAGGCATCATTTCATAAGAGATGAGGTTTCTAAAAGTAATTTTGAACTGATTCATGTAGGCACAGATAATCAGATTGCTGACATCTTCACTAAACCTTTGGATAATGAAAAATTCACAACACTGAGAAGAGAATTAGGCTTATACAAACTGTCTTAAATGTGAAGTCTGTTCTTTTTGTGAGGGGGAGTTCTGTCTATCTGTTGGTTAGCTTTCAGGACTGCTTTGAGTGAGGGGGAGCTGATTGAGCTGTGAGAGGAAGAGTTCTTTGACAGATTCAAAAAGTTTGACCAGATATGTGTCTTTGCTGGTTTTCATGACAGATCTAGTGTGGTTCTCTCAGACAGTAGAATGTCACTTAATTCTTAAGTCTATAAGTCAGTGATTCTAAAATCCAGTCAGAATCTTTCCTTTAGTATTCTTTCAGAGATCTGGATTAATTGTAAAAGGTATATCTTCCTACATTGTTAATGATTCTGGTTCAGGCCAAAACTTGTATGTCTTGATATCTGACCCAATCAGCTTGAAATCTAGACTTCAAGATTCACTTCAAGAAATAGTCCTTCTGGTATTGTTTTCAATCATTCTATCTCTTTAACACAAGGGCTTAACTGAACAAACATGTCTTGTTTTGGGCACTGAGAAACTGGGAGTTTCATCAATGAAATGAATATTTCTCCTATGTCATGAGGTGTCAAATGCTTAAAAATGAATGAAAAGACATGACAGAGCAATGGTGGCTTGCTGGTGAGTAACTGGGGACTCTGGCCTCTAATCAAGGTGTTTTCTCATGTCAAAAGCCACAGTTACTAACTCTGTTCCTTAATAAAAAAAAAGGAAGTAATGAGGTACTCACTCTGAGTAACTGGGATTCAGGCCTCTAATCAAGGTGTCTCTCTAATGTCAAAAGAGTGAATCACCAACTTACTCATTGATCTTCTTGAAAATCATCTCAAAAATTCCTTGTTGTTGTGCAACTAATGGATTGCTTGTCCTCAATACCTTGAGAACACCTCTCTGAATTTGTCTCTTGCTGTCTTGTAGGATAGTTGAATGCTCAGCTATATCAGGCCATACTTGTTAACTCCTGCTCTAAATCATACACTTTGTATGCTGATAAACCTTTCTATCATTCTATGTCTCTATTGTGTACTGGAGTTTACAGAATCTTCACTTGAGTTTAGAACCTCACTTATTCTCTTAAGACCTACTCATGACGTTCTGCACTAAGCAGTTACTGCACTTCATCCTCATGTCTCCAGCACTTTCATATATTCTGCATTTCCTTTTGCTGATGTCAAAGGGGGAGAGAAGTTTAGCAATATCAGTAGATCAGATCATGAGTTTTGGGGGAGATTTGTTCTTGAGCCATGGAAATAACTTGTCTTGTGAGGAGAAGGAGCTGAGAAGAGCTGAGCGTGAGTTGTGGGGGAGTGGTTTTTGAGAAAGAAGTGCTTCTGCAGTAGTGTTTAATTTGTCTGTGCTTGCACTTGCTTTGAATTTGCTTTGTTTGTTGAAGCTGCAGTTAATTGCTTGATATGCCATGATATTGCTTGATTCATAGTGTTCCATCATCAAAAAGGGGGAGATTGTTGCATCCCCACGGTTTTGATGATGTCTCACACTATAAATCAATCTTCTATCTCTAGATTAATTCATGTTTCACCATGTAAATGAGTGCAGTTCATATGGTTGTCAGATAATATGCTCTACTTGATTCTATCTACACTCTGTCTGCATAGTCTGGACAGTGGTGGGTCGACCCCTCCTTGCTGATGAGTCGACCCCTCAGTACATTAATCATCTTAGTCAGTCCATTCATTGGCCTTTCTATTCAAGTCCATACAACAGGACTGTAGCCTGTTTATCTGAAAGTCTATACATCCGGAAAGGGGCCATGTCTATACATTCTCCCGTTGAATTCATTCAAAGTCTATACATCGGCTTCAACTCTCCAAGTCTGTACATCGTCTTCAGACTTTCAAGTCTATACACTCCATGCTCATTCAAGTCTATACATCCATAGTGTAACTTCAAAGTCTGAACATTATCTAACTCCGTCAAAGTCCATACATTCTCAGCTGAACCCCATGTCTATACAGTGGCCTCGAGCTTCTCAAGTCTACACACTGTCTTCGGCCTCAAAGTCTGTACACTCGCTGCACTGTACAAGTCCATACACTGGCAGCCCTGCAGAAGTCTATACATTGGCTCAAACATTCCAACTCTGTACAATGGTCCTTCGAACACTCCAAGTCTATACAGTCTACTTTCACGATTCAGAGTCTATACATCGTTCCTCAAAGGCTAAGTGTATACACTGCTCACCGTCTCACTAAGCGTCTCACTTGCAAGTCTATACATCGCTGTTGGGCATCAAAGTCTACACACTGCTCACCGTCTCAATAAGCGTCTCACTTGCAAGTCTATACATCGTTGTTGGGCATCAAAGTCTACACACTGCTCACCATCTCACTAAGCGTCTCAAAGGCTAAGTCTATACATCACTGTGGCTGCTCGAAGTGAAGCATAGTCTATACACTCCTCACCTTTCCCTACGTTTGGCCAAGTCTATACACTCATACCTTTCACTACGTTTTCTAGCCAAGTCTACACATCGTTTACCTGGCGTTTGCTTCAAAGTCTAAACACTCGTTTCTAACGCAAAGTCTATTCAATCGTCTTCATAGGTCCTAAAGTCTGTACAGCCCTTCCCTTAACAGGTCTATACACTCGGTGGCTTCATACACTTCACAGAAGTATACACACTCCCTCCTATAATGATAATGCATTCTTCAGCAAGTATATCCACTGAGATTGCATAAAGTCTTACAAGTCTATACACTCTCTCAGTGTACACACTTATTCAGTTGCTGCTTCTGAAGTATATACACTCGTGTTAAAAGCCTGAACTAACTAAGTATATACATTCCTTTTGTCTCTGTCTGCAGGTGATTCAGGCTGATGATTGGGCACGTGATCCGAGGTTGGCACCTGGCACGTGATCCAAGAAACCAGGAACATGACACGTGGATGGCAACCCAGTCAGGATGCTGCCATGTGGTCAAATTCAAATGATCTGGCAAAAAGTTCATGGGCGGGAACCTGAAAGCCACACGCCAATCGTCTGCTATATATATGGAGCATCGTCCTTCAGTAGAAGATGATCGTGAAAAGAAAGAGCAGAAGGCATTTGTGTGAGGTTACACGATCCAGAAAAGAGAAAGAGCAGAGAGTCCCATTTTATCCAGATCTGAGAGGAATATGTTTGAGAGAGAGAGAGAGAGCAGTGTCTGTGGTTTGAAGAATTGCTTCCTCGGAAGCTACATTTGTGTTGGTTTTTCAGAAACGACTGTTGTTCTTCGTTGGTCTTTGTTTCTCTTCTATTTTTCTTTGTATTTGCTCATACATCTGATTCCGAACTGTTTCCCTCCGGTGTTTGGAGGAAGGGAGTGTTACTCCGGTTTCCCTCTAGGCTGCAGAGGAAGAGAGATCGTAGATCTCTAGTTTTGCTAGTGACGGGTTGTCATTAGCAGGTTCCCTCCGGGTTGGAGGAAGGGAGAGCTATCTCCGGTTCTGTTCTAGCTGGTAGCTGGAACAGGTTTCAAGCTCTGTGGGTAGCAGAGTTTGGTTGAGGGATTTGTTTCCCTTGGTTATTCAAGCTGTGTGGCAGCACATTGTTCGCAGACTGAGTCTGCAGGTTTCTAGCATTGGCTAGTGGAATCCTTACTCTAGTTGGAGTGAGGGGTGGATGTAGATTGTGGACTACAATCGAACCACCTTAAAATCTCTTGTCTCCTCTGTGGTTTACTGCAATCGTTGATGCTCTCTATCTGCTTGGCAATGTGCTTGTGTGTGGACAGCCTCTTCCAATCGCACCTTATTACTCTGTCTTAGTTTCTCACTGCATTAGCTATTTTGTTTAGCTATATTCGGTAGGGTGATTTTCGAAGTAGTGATTTTCTGCTGAACTTTCAGAAATCGGGAGTGATCTATTCATCCCCCCCTTCTATATCACTCTTGCTGCGCTAACACGTGTTGTTCAAGTATTGCATGGACCTAAAAATTACACCGACCCCGAGAGGTGAGATGCAAAGGCAAGATGTGCACCGGCCTAAATGCGCATGCTTCATTGAAATACACTGACCCGTTTATGTATGAGACAAGTAATGCACCGAGGAAGGAATGGGATGACAGTGTTTGTGTGTGAACAGAAAACTTGCACCGAGACAAGTACTTATACGTGAAATGCATAACTAAGCTAGACTAGCACCGAGCTAGATCTCTAGCATGACAACATATGCACTGACTATGATTTCTTCTATGAAATAACATGCACCAAGTGAACCAAACATAATAGATATAAATGAAAGATTTAAACACTTTAATCTAAAAATGATTCATAGATTGTCATTTTCAAAACTAGGGTTCCAACATTGTCATGACCAATTTCATCAAAGGTGATGTGAGGGGATTCTTCCACACAAAGGGTCTTGAGATTATAGACTCTATAAGCTCTAGACTTATCAGAGTACCCAAGGATTATCTCTTCTTCACTCTTGGGCTCAAACTTGTCCAGAACTCTTTTATCATTGTTATGAACAAGGCACTTTGACCCAAAAACTTTCATGTGAAAGAGAGATGATTTTTTACCTTTTAGCAGCTCATAAAGGGTCATTTTGGTGAGTGGCCTTACCATTGAGCGATTAATGATAAAACATGTAGTGTTTACCGCTTCTGCGCAAAATCTCCTTGGTAGATGCCTTTCAGCAAGCATTATGTGTGCCATCTCTATGAGAGTTCTGTTCTTCCTCTCAACTACTCCATTTTGTTCAGGAGTTCTTGGTGATGAAAACTTGTGAATGATTCCTTCAGACCTACATAAGTTTTCAAAGTCAGCATTGTCGAATTCACCACCATGATCTGAAATTATGTTGGAAATCTTAAACTTACCATCTTGCTTCACTTGCATGTACCGTGCCTGAAACTCATCAAAGGCATTATTTTTATGTGTAAGATAAAATACCCAAGTGAATCTAGTAAAGTCATCTACTAAGACATAACCATATCTTTTACCACTTAAGCTAGCTATTTTGGTTGGACCAAACAAGTCCATATGGATTAGTTCAAGTGATTTAGATGATGAGTTTTTAGTTCTACTTTTAAATGACTTTCTAGTTTATTTTCCTTGAGCACATGCATCACAAATCTTAGTGTTCAGTTTAAATTTTATTTCAGGTAGACCTTTGACAATAGAATGCTTCACCAACTTATGAAGAGTATTGTAGATAACATGACCTAGTCTGCGATGCCATAAACATGCTAATTCAGATTTGGGAGCAGCAAGACAAAGATTTATGTGAGCAGGGTCATCTAAGTCAATCATGTACACATTATTGACTCTTTTACCAGAAAATTTGGTTTCTTTTGAATTAGGGTGCAAGATCCTACATTCATTAGAGTCAAAGACTACAGTATGACCTTTATCACACAGTTGACTTATGCTCAGCAAATTGTACTCCAGACCATCAACAAGTAATACATTATCAATTGAGTTGGAGGAGTTCTTACCAACGTTACCTGTACCGATGATTTTTCATTTGTTGTTTCCTCCAAACGTGACATGTCCAGCTTCCTTTTCAACCAGGAGATAGAATTTGGTTCTATCTCCAGTCATGTGTCTTGAGCAGCCACTATCAAGATACCAGCAGCTGTGCACGGCTACAAGACACTCCTGTACAAAGAATTAAGTGACAATGTTTGGAACCCAAGGATAATTAGGTCCCAATAATTTCTTCATTTCGGTAAAGCAAGATAGCACAAATTTTGAAATCCAGACTTTCATAGGATTTTTTCTTTGCTGGGAGTTCTGGTTTTTCTTCTCCTTCGTCTTTTGGACTTTATGATTTTTGGGAATGGTGGAAAGGGATTGTTTGTTAGACCATCTGTTCCAGTTGGTTGGTCTAGAAGAATAGGAGGTGTTATAGTGCCTAGGTTGTTGAGGTTGAGTGAACCTATGACCATAGGGAACATGACTGCTCCTAACCCAAGGAGGTGTCGACCTGTGGAAGGTAAAGTCACGACATGTCTCACGTTCTATCCATCTATGCCTGTTTCTGGATGACGGATGTGTCGACCTCCTGTACTGAAAGTGTCGACTTGTTGGTGGAAACATGGGATAATGTTGGGCATTTGACCATGTGGGTGTCGACCTGCTCCGTGGATTGTCCCGACCTGTTCCAACATTGTAACTGTTTCTTCTATTGGAATGTGCAGGCTGATGCTTGGTTGGGTGTTGGCCTATTTGAGATTGTTGGTTAACCTTTTTGGGTTGTTGAGAGGTTTTGTTGATTGATTCTCCTAATTTTTCTTTTCCTTTGTTTTCAACATTTTCATGGTGTAT
The DNA here is from genome assembly GCA_022559845.1 of Amorphophallus konjac. NCBI lineage: Eukaryota > Viridiplantae > Streptophyta > Magnoliopsida > Alismatales > Araceae > Amorphophallus > Amorphophallus konjac. The sequence goes on along the minus strand of CM040122.1, from coordinate 409,992,833 downwards.
CATTTTGGAGGTGGATGCTTCGGAAGATGAAACAAAGGTGGTAGTTTTTAACCCAAAAGTTTTCTTCTTGGTTGGTTCATATCCTAGCCCTTCTCTGTTGAAGTTCATTTTAGTTCCTAGCAGGGTGTTCAAGTTCTCACTTCCATCAACAAATTTTTCAAGAGCAGTTTGTTTATCTGCTAGGTCTTTCTGAAGTTTTTCATTTTCTTTTAACAATTATGAATTGACTTGTTTAAAGGCTTCTGACTTCTCATTGCACAGATTGTTGTCCTTCATATAGCTTTGCATTTTTAGTTTCAATTCATCAATTTCATCTCTTAGTCTTTCATTTTCATCTTCCAAGTCTCTCATCTCTTTTCTTCCTTCTTCAAGATTTTCATTCATTTTTCTGAGATCTTCAATTTCAGTTTCTAGAGAGATTATCTTTTCATTAAGAGTTTTGTCTTGGCCACAGGAGTCAACCTTCTTCTTTAAGGTTTTTTTTTTCTTTTCTGTACACTTCATACTTACCCATCAATTCGAAGTAAGCTCGTTCCCAATCATCAGTAGAGAAGTGCTCAAAGGGAGAGCTCACCTCGCGATCATTTTCTCCTTTGGCTATTAGGCAGAGATCATCTTTTTCTTCCCCAGAGGAGTTGTCTTCAGTCTCTTCCTCTTCTTCATCACTCCAGGTGCACACCATGGCCTGCTTCTTCTTGCTCTTCCACGTGGGCATAGCGTTCTTAGCTTCTTCTGGACACTCAGACTTGATGTGTCCTGGTTTCCTGCAAGAGTAGCATACAAGCTTATCAGACTTTTTAACATTTTTAGGTCTTGGCCTGAAACCTCTTTTTACATGGGGCTTCTTCTTAGTGAAGCATGTACCTTCCTTTCTTAAAAATCTTATGAACTTCCTTGTCAATAGAGCAACTTCATCCTCTTCAGTGTTGCTACTAGATGGCTCTTCATCTTCAGATAAGTCCTTAGTGCTTGGTCCAGCTTTAAGAGCCAGAGGCTTCTTTTTACTTACCTCAGCCTCTTTGTTCTTTAGATTCATCTCATAGGCCATCTAGGACCCTATGAGTTCTTATACCTTGATGGTAGTTAAGTCTTTTGATTCTTCAACCATTGTGGCCTTTGTATGCCAAATAGGAGTTAGTGATCTCAGAATCTTCCTTATTATCTCCTGCCCAGAATAGGTCTTACCTAGCTCAGTCAAACCATTAGTGAGCACGGTTAGCCTAGCATACATGTCCAAAATGGACTCATCAGATTTCATTCTAAACATTTCATATTCAGACACTAATATGTTTGCTTTAGTTGCACGTACCTGCTATGTCCCTTCATATATTACCTCAAGGCGGTCCCACATTTCCTTTGCAGTAGCGCAAGTTGACACCCTTGAGTACTCTGTGGGATGAAGGGAGCACTGCATGATGTGCTTGGCACCCCAGTTAAGCGTTGATTGCCTGATCTGTTCTTTTGTCCATGTATCTTCGTCCGGAGGCAGCTCAAATGGTCCCTTGCTGATCACTCGCCAGACTTCATGATCCTGGGCTCTAATGAAGACATGCATGCGGTTTTCCAGTAAGGATAATTTGTCCCAGTGAAAAAGGGAGGTCTATTTACAGAATGTCATTCGGCCATTGGACCTTTAGTTGCCATATCACCAGTTCTCTCAAGGTCGTTAGACCACATACAGAGAGACTAGCTCTGATACCACATGTTGAGTGGTGATAGGCAGATCTAAAGGGGAGGGGTGAATAGATCAGCCCCCTTTTACCCTTCTTGGCTGAAATAAAAAAAGGATCTAACACAAATGATGATAAGATAGATATTTAGTTAATAGCTAAGAAGCTGGACACACAAATGATATCCATGAACAGTCCTACCAAGCTTCTACCGCTAGAACATAAAGGAAACCAAACCACAAGACACAATTTTTAAGGTGGTTCGATCTCAATCTAGAGACCTACGTCCACCCCTCACATAACACGGTGAGGCTTCACTAGTGCAAAAGCACATCCGCTGATTCACAGCTTCAATCAGAGAGATACACTCTCACAACTCCGCTGCCACATAGATTGAAGGATCACAACCCAAAACACTCCGCTGCCAAACAGCTTGAGGGATAACAACCCAAAACACATAGATCGGTTACCACACCCTCTGTCTTCCTACTCGCAGGTAGGGAACGAATGATATGAAGTGTGTTTTGAAGAAAAGTAAACTAAAAATGAAACAACCAGACAGAGTATCGTAAAGAAGCACTATGAGAAAGAAGTCTCCTGTTTGGGAAAGAGTTTGAGGGCTCTTTGGCTCTCTTCTTGTTCTTCCTAGTTCTTCACCACGACCCTTGTGAGAGGATGATGATCTAGCTTTCAGCCTTCAAGGGTTTTGGACGGAGCTTCACGAGACCTTCGTGCTTGCAAGGAGTCTTCTCGTTGTGAGGAAGAGGATCATCTTCTTTTATTGCACTCACGCCGGCAGCATCACCAGGAAGAAGATAACTTCATCAACAAGCTTCTAGCTGTTCTTTTCTCTGCTTGGTTGCTTGTCTCGAACTGGAGCTCATCTTCTGATATATTGGTGTCTTCAGCGACAGCAACGTTGTCCACTTTTCTAGCTAAACCCAGAATATCACGTCCACATAATTTGATTTCCTTATATTTGCCAAGTTGACTCTCTTTCTGTCAAGTCTGCAGATATGTGGGTAGGTAGGAGACCATATCAGCCAAGGTACAGTCATTTCAGGGGATTTCTCTGCCAGATCACAGTCCTCTGATAGAGTATCATCTTTGACGGCTTTTACCAGACAGAACGGATCCTCCAGGACAAGTTCCAGATCTTGAAGATGGTTTCTATCGGATTCAGGCTCATTCTGGTCAAACTCAAATGTGTTGACACTTTCCACATAGTATGTCGAGACATCCCATTGTATATCTTGAAGATAGTTTCTGCCGATTTCAAAATCGTTCTACTTGAACACTGATGTGTCGACACTTTACACACAGTGTGTCGGGACATCCATTGAATATCTTGAAGACCCATGGCTAATGTGTCGAGCCAACGTTCAAACGGTGTCGAGACATGTGCGTCATGTGTGGAGTTGCCACACGAAGGTGTCGAGTCTTTACGCTCCAGGATCCGAGCCATCACACGAAGGTGTCGAGACACGTCCTCCATAGAGAAGTGAGGCTTTGAGGTGTGTCGACACTTTTCACTCAGTGTGTCGAGACATCGATTAATTCATAGGCCAGACAGACAACGGCTTCAGCTTGATTTCTTCTGGAGGTGTCGAGACATTGGTTAGATGTGTCGACACATTCTTTTCTGCTGAAGCTCAACCATTCGTATTTCAGCACAATCTCTTCTAGATGGGTCGAGACATCATCAGACGGTGTCGAGACATCACTTAGAGAAATTCTCATGCACTTGTTTAGTCTATTCATTAAACCAAAACATGTTAGATATTCCTCAATTATCTACTAATAATTTATGATTTGTTATCATCAAAACCAGGGGACACAACACCACCCACTCAAAATTGGGCGCCGAGGGTCACTAGCCAGCCCATACGGCCCGTAGACGGTAGTCGGGCATTATGCCGAATACCTTACGGGTGTTCAAAGTTCCAGCCATTTCACCATGAGTCGGGGCCGACCCATGACTCAGGAATACTTGCTGCACCATGTGGTGACACTACAAAAGAGGGGGACCGCTCCTGACTCCCAGACATGTGGCGTTCGGCCACTTTCTTTATAGCCATCGGGCCAACCCGAGGCCACGTACCAGCTCGTCATCTAGCATGGCATGTGCACGCTAAGGTTGGGCTTTCATACCCACGACGCCTTACTCTCGCTATCCTAGCTAGGCCAAATGAGAATTCAAAGTCCTAGTGGGCCATCCGGGCCTCTACTCAGCTTATATAACACGCCAACGAGGCAAGGGGTATTATCCCGAACACCTTGAAGGTGACCCCGCATCAACTCTGTTTCGAAGCTTGTCCCAACACACAAGCCGTGAAATGTGCAGGCAGCCCCCTCCCAATCATCCAAAGAAAAAAAAAGGCAAGGGGAGACCACCCCGGGGGCCGCCCCCTGACCCCGCAATCAAGGGAGAACCCGAGGCCAAGGACGCCCCGGCCCTGGGGCGCCCCTTCCCCGTCCTGTTCAGCCACCCTCCAACTCAATCTCAGTCTGTGGAAAGTCAACTTACTACGTGGAGCATACAAGAAGCATTCAAGGAGCATCTAAGGTGAAAGCACTATCCGAGAAGCAAGTTCGATCACTCCGAGCACCCGGTCTTCCAGGGGTTCAAACCCATCCAAACAACCAGTCCAAACGCGCCAAAAAACCAGTCAAAATCCAGCCACGCGGGGTTTAGAGAAAGGGGGCCCAATTTAAATATATTTTCTCTCTCCCTCTCTCTTCACCCAACGCCCAGCCCCCTTAAAAGGGGGGATTTACATGGGCCACTCCCCATCCCATAATAAAAAAAAGAAAAAAAAGAAGAAGAAAATAAAGAGAAAATTCTCCCTGTATTAACCCTTTTTTCTCTCTCTACCTTTCCCTCCTAAACCCCCTTTAGGTGGGATGAATGCATGTGGGGCCCACTCTCACCTCCCCACCTAAACCCACTCTCTCTCTCCTACATGCGCCCCCTAAACGCCCCTTTAGGTGGGCTTGTGCATGTGGGACCCAACCCACATTCCCTCTCCACCTTCCCCACCTAAACCCTCCCCCTTTAGGCAAGCCAAGCCACACACCCAGCCCTCTCTCTCTCTCCTATATGTGCCCCCCTAAACCCCCCCCTTTAGGCGGTCCTGTACACCCCAACCCTCACACATAAATCCCATTCTCTCTCTAACTTCCCCACCTAAACCTACCCTTTAGGTGGGCCAGCCCCTCAACCCCTTAACCTTTACGTGGGAGCCTCACCACCCAGCCACCCCTTTGCCTATAAATCCCCCTGGAAGGTCAAGGGTCACAGAAAAAAAAAGGAATATCAAAGGCACTCAAGGCACTTGGAGTGTAACCTGATCATTTGTACGTGTTCGGCTTAGCACACACCGAGGGTATGTCAATTCAACACCCCTCATATGGCATTTAGCCATAACACACGAACATTCTCCTCTCCGTATGGAGCGTTATGGTAACCACGAGGACACCCGTCCATCGGGTTCGGTTACGTATGGCGCGTCATGGTAACGGCGCCGACACCCTCATGCCGGGACCTCCAGTGTTTCGGGACCGATATCCAACAACTCACTCTGAGCTGGTGACCGACTGTCCCGACAGCCGCCCTGAGTTAGTCGGACCTTAGCCTGGAAGTATCATCTTCGAGGCCTGGTCCTAACTCTTGGATATGCTGACACCCGTCACACATACCTTTCCTAGTCAATGTCAGTGTCCCAGTAGCCAGCCCGGTTTGCACCACTTCATAGCATCTCTAGCCCCTTCGGGGATCTGTTGGGTTCTGTGCGTCCCCTCGTTGTCTTTGACAATGGTTTTGATGATAACTATATATTGTGTGTAAGTATTGTGAAAAATACTCACTGATCACTTTGGAGCTTATGTCGCAATATCTTATTTTGCAGGTTTGGATGCTTGGTGGATAACTTCTTTAGATGGAAAATGTGCTTTGTGAAGTCAACCTCACTTTTGATGATTGGTTCAAATTCTTAGACCTTGGGTCATATGCATTGACCTTGGTCTCTTGATGTATTTCATACATGATGTTTTTCATTGGTAAAATGATGACTAGGCCTTCATGCATATTATTGACATGCATTGGATTGCATTAGTTTCTTGTTGCATTGGGCTTTATATTTCAAAGTCTGTACATTGGCCTTCATCAGCCAAGTCCATACATTGGCCTTCATCCTCCAAGTCTACACATTGCCTTTTGGAATCAAAGTATGTACATTGGCCTTTGGCCATCAAGTCTATACATTGGCCTTTGGCCACCAAGTCTATACATTGGCCTTCACACATCAAGTCTGTACATTGGCCTTTGGCCACCAAGTCTATACATTGGCCTTCACACATCAAGTCTATACATTGGCCTTCACACTTCAAGTCTATACATTGGCCTTCACACTTCAAGTCTATACATTGGCCTTCACACTTCAAGTCTATACATTGTCCTTCACACTTCAAGTCTATACATTGGCCTTCATAGTTCAAAGTCTATACATTGGGCTTCTATCTTCCAAGTCTATACGTTGGCCTTCTACCAAGTCTATACATTGTCTTGTGCCTTCAAGTTTCCAAGTCTATACATTCAGTTTCATGCATATACAAAGTGGAGATTTGAGTTTGCTCTCAATTCATCTAATTCATGTTGGCTTGATTAAATTGTATTTGAAAGGTGAACCTGTGAAAAAATATGGTTTGGAAATGTTTGAATCAGTTGTGCATATAGTTGCACTTTCAACATACCAATGTGCAGGTTCATCAAGGTTGAAATGCATTGAAGAGGTGGTATTGTGTGGATAATGCATTCAAGTTCGATTCTTCATTGGCATGGATCAAAGCATAACATGAAATTGATTGTCTAAAGGTGCGGGTTCATTAAAGTCTAGAAATCTCTGAAATCACGGTAAGAATCTTCTTATGATGGATTTCCATGTGGGGAGATTAGGCTTACTTTATGCTTCATGGCTTTGGGGTTAATTGGCTTCCAAATTGTCAATTTGATAATTGTAGTTCATATTGCATCATGCTCATGTTGAGTTCTATTCTTTCATGCAATATCTGATTGGTTTTGGTGTTACTTTACCAAGTGATTTATGCATGTTCTTGAGGAAGTTCTTGAGTTGAAAATGTGATCACATATTTATGTGCCTCATACCAATGCTTTCATAATCATATTACATGTCTTTTGGGTCTTGGACTCAAAACTAGTTCTAAATGTGAATGCATGATCCAAATATTTTAATTCATGATTGGGTTCAATGGATTGCATGTTTAGATCATTGGGAATGCATTTAAGAATCATTTTTCAAGGTCCCAAGGTCAGTGGGTCGACCCCCCATGCTCAGTGGGTCGTCCCCTGGGCAAACAGGTTGTTTTTAAGCTTCTGGCTGAAAGTGGGTCGACCCCCCTCTGCAAGTGGGTCGACCCCCCTGTAAAATCTGCCCAGACAGCATCTGTCTGGCAGGTGGGTCGACCCCACCCTTTAGATGGGTCGACCCCCCCCTGTTCGCAGCAATGCGCGTGATTTCCGTAAGTCACCGTAACCCGATCAAATGACCTCCGAATGGGCTGAAAATTTACACACTTACCCTTGAGTTACTAATGAACATATTGGGGTGGTTTTGCTAGGGTTTTGCAAGGGTATTGTGGTCTTTTGCACAACTTATCCCTCTTGTATATATAACATACGAATTTGGGGTTTTCACAATCTCCTTTGGCTAACCTTGTTCTATTTGTTGTAGGAGAGAAAGAAGAGAGCTCAAGGAAGCTTCAACGCTAGATTCGATCTACATCCCTCGACATTTGGAGCTCGTGGAAGAAGAAGAAAAGGAGCGGATCATCAAGGGGATCAAGAGGACACTCTCAACGTCATCATCCGGCTACCCTCCGACCCGTGGCATAGAGAAGACATTCTATAGCCCTTGTTCTTCGATAGGAATTTCTTTCTACATCCTTTTTGTGCTTAATGGAGTCAATCACTTTAGGTTTCTAAAGTTGTATTGATCATATCCTTCGTTTCTAAACATCATGTCTGTGAGTGTGTGAACCGTCGGTGAACGGTTGTGGAGTTATTGTGCCGCGGGCATTGCGGCTTGTGTGTGTGTGATTGTTCGTCCCTTGTGGATCGTGTACGGAGCTGCGTCTCCGTGTGTGCTTATTGTCCGGGGTGTGTTCCCCGTCGTGTGTGTGTGGATATTGCTACAGAAGTAGCGTGTGTGTGTGTGGTTGGGGTTCATCCCCGTGTTGCTATGAAAGTAGCGTGTAGTGAAGCCTCACCCGGTTGGGTGAGGGGTGGACGTAGGGAGCCCTCGTGGTCCCGAACCACCTAAAAATCTCCGTGTCCTTTGTGATTGCCTGTGTGATTGTCTCTTTCTTCTATCTCCCTTCACAGGTTAATCTAATAGATTTTTTACTCACTACACCGATGCACACTGCTACTTCTGTTATCCGTGTTAGGCATAATTGTATCTATCGGTTGCATTGTTATTACGAGTGAGATCGGAAAGATTGAGAGAACTTGTTAAATCTCATGTTTGTTTAGGGTAATCAAGTAGTTGATTTTAATTCCACTGTGATCAATTCAGAAAGTTTTTTAAATCCGCCATATAGGTCTAGGGGACAATTCAACCCCCCTTCTTGTCCGCCATCTATCTGGGCCAACAATTGGTATCAGAGCCCAGTCTCTGATTTTTATTCAGCGGACCTCACGGTCTAGGAGAAAAGATCTTTTTATGATGGCTAGTCTAAATTCAGTTCCTGTCTTTGATGGTTTTGATTTTACATCATGGCTTGGAAAATTGTGTGTTTGGATTTCTGGGATTGATCCGAAACTCATAAAATTAATCTCTCATGGTCCACATGTCTTACCCAAAAATGAACTAAGGTGGACTGATGAACATAGGAAAATGAACTCTGATAATCTTTTTGTTTTGAATTCTCTTAAAGCTGCAATTGACTCTAACAAATTTCCGTTTGTTCTTGATTGTAGCTCGATCAAAGAAATCATGGATCAACTGATCAAGCTTCATGAAGGAGGGCTAGAAGATGCTTGCATGATGGCAAATAGTGAGGATGATCATTCAGGCCTAGAATCCAAGGAGGTATCTTCTGACTCAAATTCTGATGATGAATTAAGTTTTGAAGAATTAATGGATGCCTATGATGAGTTGCTTGAAAGACATAAAACAGTAAAATCTGAAAATAAAAAGCTCAAGAAGAAACTTGAAAATCCTTTTCATGAAAATGCTTTATGTGAGAAATGCTTAGAACTCAAAAATGTGAATGAATCTCTCTTCGCTGATGTTGAAATGCATAGAGATAAAATTTGTTGTTTGAGAGAGGAAAATGAAAAGTTGAATGAACAAATTAAGGCATTGAGTGATGAGCTCTCTGTCTATCAAAAGGGAAAATGGGTGATTAATGATGAGTCTGAAAAGTTGAAAGAACTGAGAAAGGAAATAGAAAACTTCAAAAATTTGAATGACAAATTTGAATCAAATAGAGCAATGAATGAAATTGTTAATGATAACGTGAGTTTTCAAATGAAAGAACTTGAACACACCTCCATGAACAAAAATTCATTTGACAAACTCCAAAATGAAAATAATGCATTGTTGATTCAAATTTCCTTACTTGAAAGTAGATTGAAAAATCTTGAAAAGATTGAAAAAGGAAAAAGTGTGATTGTTGATGATTGTGACAAACTGCATATTCTTGAACAAGAAATTGAAAGTCACAAAACAGTTAATTGCCTGTTGAATGAGAAAATTGTTTCATGTGAACAAGAGATTGCTAACTCTCATTTGCAAATCATGAAACTAGAAAATGAAATTAAGATGATGAATGGATCTTTGTCCTTGTATGATAAAGAAATTGAAAAACAAAAAGATGTTGTTGATTGCTCTCCTGTGCATGCAAAATCCTCTGTTGTTAAACATAATCATGCACCAAGTAGAAGGAGAAATGTTTCATGCTACTATTGTGGACAATATGGACATGACATGTATGATTGTTCCTTGATGGAATATGATGATAATGAAGCACTGAAGTCACAATTGAAAATTGTTGATAAGCCTAACAATCTTGATAAACCAATGAAGAAAACCTTCAATGCTCATTGCTATTACTGTGGATTGCATGGACATGTCTTTGAACATTGCTTCATGAAGAAAGATGATGATGAATGGTTTGCCAACAAGAATTTTTCATGTTATTATTGTGGTGAACAAGGACACATGATGGATAATTGTTCCTTAATGAAAAATGATGAGAAATTATCCATGAAAAGAAAATCTTTCTACTGTTTTTATTGTGGTGTGAATGGTCATTCCATGGATGACTGTTCTACTATGAGATTGGATGATGATTGGCATGCGAGGCAATATAGAAAATCAATTGTTCATGCTAGGACTAACCCCTCGGGACCCAAGATGGTTTGGGTACCCAAACATCCAACTTGAGAATCTATTTTGCAGGGGTACCTTGAGGTCGAAGAAATTAATAAACATTGGGATCTCAAGGTGAGGAAGAAAATGATTTGTTTTGAAATTTTTGTCTCACATGGTTCTCTTTGAAAAAAAAATCTGAAAAAGGTAAAATTTATGTTTCGAGAAAAAATGCTTCCAACTTAGTTCACTGGTTATGGTATCTTTTGGAAATCTTGAGAATTTTTGAGTTCCATGTCAGAATGACTTGATCACTTCTGTTTTCACTCCATGTGAATAAATTCTGTCTTCAAATGCTTTACTCTTCTCATAAATTATTTTCACACTTATAATCAACTCTTGTAAATAAAATTTGGTTTGAATGCTTCTCATTGTGCATAGAGTTTTCAAACTCTTACTTACTTTTTGTAAATAATCACTCACTTGTGCATACATAGATCACATGCTTAAGTTGCATAAAACATGCTGCACATATCATATACATCCTCACTTGCATACATTTGCACTTGCTTGCATACATTTGCATATTCCTCATATTGTGTGCTTGATTGCTATGATTTTTCGGTATATAAAATAGTGTTTGTGGAAGGTTGGATTATGTCTAGCCGGAAGCTTTCACTATGCGTGATGGTGGTCTTCGGACCTATGTTCCCCGCCGCGTACCGAAAATCACTTTGTTTAAATAGTTTGCTATATCCTTGCTTGAATGCATGTATATAATTTTAGAACACAATTCCTTGCAAATCTTCTAAGACCTCACCTCCTTGCTATATAAAATGCAGTGATTTTGATCATGTGTGAATTGTGACATATACAAAGGAGGATGATTCATTTCAACTGTGCATACATTTAGGGGAAGTCATAACTGTGTATAGGCAAATTCATTTTCTACATCCAAAGCAATTACCCATACATTATTCCTAAAATGATGCATATGACTTTGATTGATAAGGATTTCAGAAATTCTTTTTAACACTTCATGGGAAACAAATTTCTACATGAAAATTGAGAGAATCGTGAGGAAAAAGCTGCCTACCCCGCATGCTTAAATAAGTGGTATGTCTAACTGAGTAGCCGGGAATCCCCACTGAAATAAATGAGGAAACTCGCGTCGAAAGGTGAAACAAAATCCACATTTTGTGATGAATCCTAGTAAGCCGGGAAACCCCATTGAGACACATGAGGTGACTCGCGCCGAACAGTGAAATCCAATAAAAGAAAAACAAAAAGGGGTTGAGCGAAGCTACCAATAGTCGAGGATCAAAATGGAAGTGTAGGAAGGAAATAACCCTCTAGTGTTTTCTAGAAACTCTGCTAATATCCATATAAACTTGAAGTTCATTGCTCATTTACATAAATTTCAATTGGGTATTTTTGTGATGATTGTATATCTTGAATTTGTTCTTATCATGGCTTATGTAGTACCTTGCATATATGAATGCACTACCTTTTTTGATTATGGTTCATATCTCACATTTTGATTTTGAATGAACTGTTCTTTTGCTATCCCCTTACCCCATTAAGGGGGAGCTATAGTACTGTTTGTGTGCTTAACTCCAATGCATGCTTGCTTGTTTGCTTGCTTGCATACTTCATTTCACATTTAAGTTTGCATACATGCATCCTTAGGCTATACGTGTATATAACAGGTTCAATAACCCATTGTCGGTTGGTTTTTGCTCTTGACAAATGGGGAAGAATAATGTGCTCTTCTAGCACAATACACTCTGTGCATAACTCAATTTTCAGATTTTGCATATAGTTACCTTATGCCACTTGTGCATATTTTGTTAAACGTATAGCAAAAATTTACAAAAATTGAGCCTTTGCAATTATTTCACACGTCTCCTGATTGCACATCAAATTCCACACTTTTGATTGCTTCTCAGTTTACACACCTTTCTCTCATGGTAGGTGTATTCCCTCAGTCCCCCATTTTTTTGCTAATGACAAAGGGGGAGAGAACTTTAACATTGTCACAATATATTGTCATCACCAAAAAGGGGGAGATTGTTAGGTTCTGTGCGTCCCCTCGTTGTCTTTGACAATGGTTTTGATGATAACTATATATTGTGTGTAAGTATTGTGAAAAATACTCACTGATCACTTTGGAGCTTATGTCGCAATATCTTATTTTGCAGGTTTGGATGCTTGGTGGATAACTTCTTTAGATGGAAAATGTGCTTTGTGAAGTCAACCTCACTTTTGATGATTGGTTCAAATTCTTAGACCTTGGGTCATATGCATTGACCTTGGTCTCTTGATGTATTTCATACATGATATTTTTCATTGGTAAAATGATGACTAGGCCTTCATGCATATTATTGACATGCATTGGATTGCATTGGTTTCTTGTTGCATTGGGCTTTATATTTCAAAGTCTGTACATTGGCCTTCATCAGCCAAGTCCATACATTGGCCTTCATCCTCCAAGTCTACACATTACCTTTTGGAATCAAAGTATGTACATTGGCCTTTGGCCATCAAGTCTATACATTGGCCTTTGGCCACCAAGTCTATACATTGGCCTTCACACATCAAGTCTATACATTGGCCTTTGGCCACCAAGTCTATACATTGGCCTTCACACATCAAGTCTATACATTGGCCTTCTTCAATCCAAGTCTATACATTGGCCTTCACACTTCAAGTCTATACATTGGCCTTCACACATCAAGTCTATACATTGGCCTTCTTCAATCCAAGTCTATATATTGGCCTTCACACTTCAAGTCTATACATTGGCCTTCACACTTCAAGTCTATACATTGTCCTTCACACTTCAAGTCTATACATTGGCCTTCATAGTTCAAAGTCTATACATTGGGCTTCTATCTTCCAAGTCTATACGTTGGCCTTCTACCAAGTCTATACATTGTCTTGTGCCTTCAAGTTTCCAAGTCTATACATTCAGTTTCATGCATATACAAAGTGGAGATTTGAGTTTGCTCTCAATTCATCTAATTCATGTTGGCTTGATTAAATTGTATTTGAAAGGTGAACCTGTGAAAAAATATGGTTTGGAAATGTTTGAATCAGTTGTGCATATAGTTGCACTTTCAACATACCAATGTGCAGGTTCATCAAGGTTGAAATGCATTGAAGAGGTGGTATTGTGTGGATAATGCATTCAAGTTCGATTCTTCATTGGCATGGATCAAAGCATAACATGAAATTGATTGTCTAAAGGTGCGGGTTCATTAAAGTCTAGAAATCTCTGAAATCACGGTAAGAATCTTCTTATGATGGATTTCCATGTGGGGAGATTAGGCTTACTTTATGCTTCATGGCTTTGGGGTTAATTGGCTTCCAAATTGTCAATTTGATAATTGTAGTTCATATTGCATCATGCTCATGTTGAGTTCTATTCTTTCATGCAATATTTGATTGGTTTTGGTGTTACTTTACCAAGTGATTTATGCATGTTCTTGAGGAAGTTCTTGAGTTGAAAATGTGATCACATATTTATGTGCCTCATACAAATGCTTTCATAATCATATTACATGTCTTTTGGGTCTTGGACTCAAAACTAGTTCTAAATGTGAATGCATGATCCAAATATTTTAATTCATGATTGGGTTCAATGGATTGCATGTTTAGATCATTGGGAATGCATTTAAGAATCATTTTTCAAGGTCCCAAGGTCAGTGGGTTGACCCCCCATGCTCAATGGGTCGTCCTCTGGGCAAACAGGTTGTTTTTAAGCTTCTGGCTGAAAGTGGGTCGACCCCCCTCTGCAAGTGGGTCGACCCCCTTGTAAAATCTGCCCAGACAGCATCTGTCTGGCAGGTGGGTCGACCCCCCCCTTTAGATGGGTCGACCCCCCCCTGTTCGCAGCAACGCGCGTGATTTCCGTAAGTCACCGTAACTCGGTCTAATGACCTCCGAATGGGCTGAAAATTTACACACTTACCCTTGAGTTACTAATGAACATATTGGGGTGGTTTTGCTAGGGTTTTGCAAGGGTATTGTGGTCTTTTGCACAACTTATCCCTCTTGTATATATAACATACGAATTTGGGGTTTTCACAATCTCCTTTGGCTAACCTTGTTCTATTTGTTGTAGGAGAGAAAGAAGAGAGCTCAAGGAAGCTTCAACGCTAGATTCGATCTACATCCCTCGACATTTGGAGCTCGTGGAAGAAGAAGAAAAGGAGCGGATCATCAAGGGGATCAAGAGGACACTCTCAACGTCATCATCCGGCTACCCTCCGACCCGTGGCATAGAGAAGACATTCTATAGCCCTTGTTCTTCGATAGGAATTTCTTTCTACATCCTTTTTGTGCTTAATGGAGTCAATCTCTTTAGGTTTCTAAAGTTGTATTGATCATATCCTTCGTTTCTAAACATCATGTCTGTGAGTGTGTGAACCGTCGGTGAACGGTTGTGGAGTTATTGTGCCGCGGGCATTGCGGCTTGTGTGTGTGTGATTGTTCGTCCCTTGTGGATCGTGTACCGAGCTGCGTCTCGTGTGTGCTTATTGTCCGGGGTGTGTTCCCCGTCGTGTGTGTGTGGATATTGCTACAGAAGTAGCGTGTGTGTGTGTGGTTGGGGTTCATCCCCGTGTTGCTACGAAAGTAGCGTGTAGTGAAGCCTCACCCGGTTGGGTGAGGGGTGGACGTAGGGAGCCCTCGTGGTCCCGAACCACCTAAAAATCTCCGTGTCCTTTGTGATTGCCTGTGTGTTTGTCCTTTCTTCTATCTCCCTTCACAGGTTAATCTAATAGATTTTTACTCACTACACCGCTGCACACTGCTACTTCTGTTATCCGTGTTAGGCATTTTAATCTTTGTTAAACTTGAACTCTCTAAATTGTTGCATTGTCAATTCGAGTGAGATCGGAAAGATTGAGAGAACTCTTTAATCTTACTCCTGTTTAAGAAATCAACGTTGTAATTTTAAATTCCGCTGTGTTCAGTAAAGAGAATTTTTAAAATCCGCCATCTCGGCAAGGGGACAATTCAACCCCCCTTCTTGTCCGCCATCTCTATCTGGGCCAACAGGATCCTCTATAAAATAGCAGAAAAACCCGCGTTATCGAGCAATGACCCGGGGACCGATCTTTGAGACGGAATTGTCCTGTGGCTTGTTTCATTGTATCAAGTCCTTTTAGCGCCTCTCTGTAATTCCGGTTATTGCTCACTATAGTGAAGTGTACTCGAAAAATCTGATCCTTCATTTTCCTCAACACACTTTGGTGTCTTCGCCCTCCGGATCCTAGTGATATTTTCCTCGCGGGCCAGTACATGCCTACTCCTTGCCGAGCTAGAGTCTGTAGCCCCATCCCGACCCACGTTTTTCCCAATTCTGTTGCCTCTTGCTCGGTTCCTAGAATCCAACTGTCAAATTTGAGCTGCAGTGCAGATTATATCCTTCCTCTATGCTATGGCTTCCAAGGTTCCCAGTCCTCCTTCAGTAGGAAAATAAAGCTATTCAGATTCAATCCGATGTAAAACAAACATCGGCTACTTGCGGTCGGCGGGGAAGACGTCCTGTACACGAATCCTTGTAATCGTCTACACTTGTACCAGCGGAACCTCTTTCTCTCCACATGTTGCCCAACATCCCGAGCCCACTTTCCATGCCATGGCGGCACTTCCTCGGTCAAATCTTGATTCCGTAGGTGATCGTCGAGAAATCGACTGGCACGCCTGCATTCCACCCAATTGTTCTAGCCCCTGTCACTCAGAACAATTAAACACACACTACCCCGTCTCATCGGGGCCTTCACATCGTTCTTTGTGCCCTTTGACTAATATCCCTGGAATCCCTGTGTGCCAAGTCGACCCGTTCTCGGCTGTAATACCCCGATTATTTATTATGTTTTATTGAGTTTTGATTAATTAAAAATTGAATTAAAATGAATTAATGTTTGAATTTCGAAATATTAATATTTAATTCATTAGAAAATAGAACCTATAAAATTCGACTACCTTAGAAAAATCTGTAAAAATAGTAATTGGGTAAAAGATCATTTTTATAGCAATTTTGTCTTCTGGACTTGACCCAAATTAATTACGTAACCTTGTCTAATTAGAGGATTAATCCTGAATTTGACTTCCACCTACCCTTTACCTAATCGTAACTTAAAACGTGAAATTCGACCTTATTACTCAACCAAATGATCTGAAATCAAGGGTAAATGGAAGGCCACGAGGTAAGGAACATTTACCCTCAATCAATTTGAGGTAAACCTAGCCCTAAAACGTGCTGCCGACATAGATTTGGTCGAGTCAAGGATTCCGGCGCCGTTTCTAAACACGTAACTTGCAGCGCCCAATACTCCCAACTCCGAAGGCTCCAGAAGCCCCATGACCTATAGAAATGTAGCTCTTCGACTCTAGTTTCATTTGGTAGCTAGGTCAGCCGATGAGGAGTCCAGATCTGGGAGCATTCGTCATTTTGGTGGAGGGTGTTGGTAGTTCGTCGTTCTTCATCTCCAGCCCTTTAACCCGTCGATTAAGGTAGGTACCCTTAACCAATTGAGACTTGTAAATATAGTATCTTGATCAGCTCGTCGAGATCTATCCAATGGGACTGAAAGCCCCAAATTTCATTAGGTATCCGTGGAGATATCGAGCTTTTTGTGAGCTGCTGTCAAGCTTGTTCTTCATTCTAGGGTTTCGAATTCTTTCTCCGATTTGAGGTAGGATCTAACAACCAAACTCTAATTAACTTACATGATGTAATCAGCATGTTGTTAGCTTTCATTTGACGAAGAAACCCCTAATTTGTATTGAGCATGTTGAGAGTATTTTGCATCGAAGTAAGAGCATGTCTAGAACATGATTCATATAGTGTTCCTTTAAGTCAGATCTTGATTTCGGGCTAATTTTGAGTCATGTAACCTGATCTTAATGTAGCATATCATACATGATTGGATTCATAATCGAGTTAGCTTTCTTTTGACACAAGAAGCCCCAAAATTCATTGCTTATGTTGAGAGAATTGCATGATTTAGTAGAAGTAGGTCAGGAACTATGGTTTTCATGTATTTATCATGTATAAGTTGAAATTTAATTGATTTCTGTGAAAATTCATGTTTCTAAACTCATGTATCATGACCCTAGAATGTCTATTAGGATTCCTAGATCATGTGGTTTTGATTTCAACTCAATTGGACCTCATTTGGATGAGTTCATGTGTTTTCCGGAGTCAACTTTCGTTGCTGTTCTTGCAGGGGTCGACCCCAGGGGTTGACCCGTTTTCTGGGAAACACAGCAGGCCCGAGGGTCGACCCCAGGGGTCGACCCATCCAACCCCTGCATGGGGGTCGACCCCAGGGGTCGACCCTTGCGCTGGATTGAAGGGGTCGACCCCAGGGGTCGACCCATTCAGCTGCCAGACCCCATTTTTACAGGGGTCGACCCCAGGGGTCGACCCATGTACCAGAAGCCCGGTTTTCATCGTTCTGCGACCTGTGGATCGATCCGGATCATTAGGGGATCGACCCATTGAACTTAGACCAATTGAAAACTATACTTTTGAAGAACCAGTGACCTGTTCTTGAAACCTTATGATTTCAATTTACATTGGTTCCTACTCGCAAATATAGTGTAAAAACATGTCGTTTACCATCTTCACTTCGACTCATACATTGGTTAAATAGAAACCCACATAATTAGTGGTTAATGGTGTAATTAAATCTCTGTTAATGCATTCTTTTTCCTTCCTGTACAAGCTTGTTCCTTTACCTTATCATCTTGAATCAGCTTTTGGCAATTGTCTTAATGCAAATGATAATGGATAATCTTTGACATATTAACTTGATAATTAGGATTAATATGTTGATTAGCTTGTTGGATAGCTGTTGTACTACAGTAGCGCAGCATGATTAACTCTTATTGTGACTTGGTTTTCAATCTTCTTGATGATTGTGCTTACCTTGAAATTCTGAAATGAATCTCCTTCCTACTTGAAATTGTTATTGCTACATGGTTCAAACCTTGGAATTCTGGCCATAAATTGTGGAAGTCTAGATTCGTGGGATCTTTGATCCAAAGAAATCAATGCCTGGCAAACAATTAAGGGCTCGGTCTAGTCCTGGGAGGAGCGCCCGAACACTACGTGTACCCCCGGGGAGGTGATTGACTAGGTGTGGCATTTGGCACCAGTACCATGACATGAGTTAAATCTAGGACTGTCCACTACTGTCCACTACTCTTCACTACTCTCTACTACTCTCTACTACTTTTCACTTTCCACTCTTCACTGTTCTATACTCTACTGTTGTTACTTACTTGCTGTTACTTGGATGTGGAAATGAAACTACACACGTGCTTGACATGACTTGAATTATCTTGATATGGCCAACTCTTTATCATTATCTCCTGTAGTAAATTCTTGTCTTTGTTATTCCTCTTAAGTATTACCATTCTATTCCTTTATATTTCTTGACCTTGCGAGATCTTTAATTTTTGTTTCATTATACCATCATTATCCTTTTATTGCATTATCCTTTGTAGCATGATATTTTGAAAATGTAATTAAACTGCTAATCACTTATACCTATCTGTTATTTCCTACTGAGCGTTAGCTCATAGTTGTTGTTTCCCCCCTTTCAGGCTTTTCAGGTGACGCGCTTACCGATGGGGAAGGGCAGGAGTGATGTTTTGAGTGTATCAGTTAGTTGTGTTTAGAGTGTGTTGTGCTTCAGCTTTGTTATTGGGGTTTAGAGTTGTTATCCCAGTTGTATTGAGTTGATTTGAGGATTATGTACCAGTTATGTTTTGTTTAATGGTCAATAAGTTATTTCCATTTCTTAGCATTTGTATATATTTAGATTAGTTCTCTCTCTTTCCAGCTCGTTTCTAACTGTACGTCCCGATATTCCGCGTCGGGGCGTGACAGTTTAGTTGGTATCAGAGCCCTAGGTTTCATATTCCTAGGTTCCCTAAGTTTAAGTTTTCTTGCATTGCATCCCAATAATCGGTATATCAAAAGGTGTTGTCCGAACGTTAGGCTACGCCTATCGGGAAGGTCGCATACTTGCGCGAGTGGTCTTCGGACCGATTAGCTCCGCCAGGTACCGAGTTTTTGGCCGTGTTTAGGTGCATTAGACCTCTAACCTTGTTAAAGTCTAGAACCTGACCTGGTGAGATTGGGTAGAAACTTGGGTTAAGTTCGTTCCTTAATCGTGTTATTATCTTTTTTTTTTGGACCTAAGTAATCTCTTTCTCGTGTAGATGGCAGCCGATCGTGCTGAATGGAGGAACCTGCAGCGCACGGTTCAAGGCCTGACTCAGGCGTTACATCAGGTAGCTCAAGCTGGAGCAGCGGGTCATGGCACCGGTGACTTATACCGGAACTTTCGAGGAATGAACCCGCCAAGATTTGCTGGTTCGACTAACCCCGATGAGGCCGAGCATTGGCTCCACGAAATGGGGAGAATTTTTGAAGTCATGCAATGCACCGACCAAGAGCGTGTCCTTCTTTCTACCTTCCAATTGGAGCGGGACGCGCGTACTTGGTGGGATTCCGTCAAGGCAACTCTAGGCGATCAACAAGTCACATGGGAAGAGTTCGAGGAATTCTTCAACGACAAATATTTTTCCGATCGTGTACAAGAGAAGAAGGCGGCGGAGTTCGCGGCTCTAAAGCAGCGAAGCTTATCGGTGGCCGAATATGAAGCACAGTTCTCTCGGCTTTCGCGCTATGCTACTCACCTTATCTCCACAGAAAAGATGAAAGCTAAGCGATTTCTCAACGGGTTGAAGCTTCATTACATCAATCAACTGGCGCCGATGGAGATCTCTACTTATTCTGAGATGGTGAGAAAGGCACAAGTTCTAGAAGATACCTTAGAAATGACGGAGAGGATCCGTGGGCAAGGCATGAAGAAGGAACAACCAACTCCTAGACCCGGATTTGGCACTAGCAAAAAGAGGCCCATGAGTGGGTCTAGTTCGTGGATCGGATCGGGAACGTGGAAAGGCAAGATGCCAAGAAATGAAGAGAAGAAACCCGGCCCTATTGTTCCATTCAAGGGCAAGTGCAAGTATTGTGATCGTCCAGGTCACAAGATGGAGGAATGCTGGCGCAAGCTAGGTGCGTGTTTACGATGTGGGAGTAGGGAACACCGTATCCCTACTGCCCTCTTCTATCGGAACAAGCTACACCGGCAAAACCTCAAGTTATCAAGAAGCCGCAAGGAAGGCTCAAGCTTACATGCAGATGAAACTGGGATTTCTGATGATGGCGGACTCGTCGAAGGTACCCTTACTATAATCGACAAGCCCGCATTTGTTCTCTTTGATACTGGTGCAACGCATTCTTTTATTTCTCGGAAATTTGCGAAGTCGTTATCTGTCGAACCTATTATGATGAATTCTCCATTGGTTATATCAACTCCTATTGGTTCTGGAGCGGCTATTCAATATTACTATGCTTCTAGTAAAGTTATTATTGATGAACGGAACTTTCCAGCCGACTTAGTTTGCATGGATATGAAGGATTATGATGTAATCCTTGGAGCAGATTGGTTAGCCAAGTACGAGGCCAGTGTTCACTGCAGTTCTAGCTCAGTGACTTTTACTGACATTCTGGTTTATCTTTTACGGGGATCAAGCACCATAACCCCGTATCGCTCATCTCTTCTCTTCGAGCTGACAAGCTGATGAGGCGAGGTTGCGAGGCTTTTCTATCCTTTGTCCATGCTACACCGGAACAGCGAGTTGAGATAAAGGACACTCCTATTGTCCGAGAATTCTCCGAAGTCTTTCCGGAGGAACTACCAGGACTTCCGCCTGAGCGGGAAGTTATCTTCTCCATTGATATTGTTCCTGGCGCGTCTCCTATTTCTAGATCTCCTTACCGTATGTCCCCTGCGGAGCTAAGGGAATTAAAGCAACAACTGATGGAATTGCTCGAGAAGGGCTTTATTCGTCCGAGTACTTCACCTTGGGGAGCTCCTGTATTATTCGTTAGGAAAAAGGATGGTTCGATGAGATTATGCATCGATTATCGGCAACTGAACCAGCTAACTATCAAGAATAAATACCCATTGCCGAGGATTGATGAATTATTCGACCAGATAGCGGGAGCACATTATTTCTCTAAGATCGATCTTCGATCTGGATATCATCAGCTGAGGATTAAGGAAGATGATATTTATAAAACGACTTTCCGCAGCAGGTATGGTCATTTTGAGTTTGTCGTTATGCCTTTTTGTCTAACAAATGCACCAGCAGCTTTCATGCAGTTAATGAATAATGCATTCCGGCCTTATCTTGATCAATGGGTCGTGGTATTCATTGACGACATACTAATTTATTCCAAGACTGAAGAAGAGCATGCCGAACATTTGAGGATGGCATTGCAGATATTGAAAGATCATCAACTATATGCCAAATTCAGTAAATGTGATTTCTGGCTGCAAGAAGTGTCCTTCTTTGGACATATCATCACCAAAGAAGGTATTTCAGTTGATCCTTCGAAAGTGGAGGCAGTAAGGAACTGGGATCAGCCTACTACAATGACCGAAGTGAGAAGCTTCCTAGGCCTGGCAGGCTATTATCGGAGATTTATTCAAGACTTCTCCAAGATTGCGGTACCTCTCACTCGATTGACCCGCAAAGACAACAAGTTTGAATGGTCCGAGGAATGTCAGCAGAGCTTCCAAACATTGAAGGATTGCCTCACTACTGCACCCATATTGGCTTTACCTTCTGGCGACGGTGGTTTCGTGGTCTATACCGATGCTTCTGGTATTGGCTTAGGCTGTGTACTCATGCAGCATGGTAAGGTGATTGCTTATTCTTCTAGGCAGCTGAAGAAGCACGAAGAGAACTACCCCGTTCATGACTTGGAACTTGCAGCAGTTGTTTTTGCCTTAAAAATTTAGAGGCATTACTTGTATGGAGAAACATTCACAGTATTTTCAGATCATAAGAGTTTGAAGTATTTATTTTCTCAGAAAGAACTTAACATGAGGCAGAGAAGATGGTTGGAGTACTTGAAGGACTTCGACTTCTTGATTGAATATCATCCCGGTAAAGGCAATGTGGTGGCAAATGCATTAAGCCGGAAGCCTGTGGCTAAATTATCAAGTCTCATGTTACAAGAGTGGAGGCTATTAGAACAGTTAGCTAGCCTGGATCTAAATGTTGATAATGATCGGGTTATAATTGCACAGATTCGACTTCAGCCCGAATTATGGATGGAGATCAAATCCTTGCAAGATAATGATCCCGAGCTGGTTGAGATCAAGGGAAGTTTGAGCAGCAGACCCTACTTCATGGTGGCTGACGATGGAAGATTGTTATTCCAGGGTAGAACTTGTGTACCTGATGAAGCTGAGTTAAAGAACAAGATTCTGGAGGAAGCACATAGATCCAAATACACTATTCATCCTGGAGGCACTAAAATGTTCAAGGATTTGAAAAGGTCCTTTTGGTGGCCAAATATGAAAAGGAAATTGCAGATTTCGTGAGTAGATGTCTGGTTTGTCAACAAGTTAAGGCTGAACATTTCAGACCGGCAGGAAAGTTGAAACCACTCGACATACCCCAATGGAAGTGGGAAAGCATTGGCATGGATTTCATTATGGGTCTACCTAAGACTCGTGGTGGATTTGATGCGATATGGGTGATCGTCGATCGCTTGACAAAATCGGCTCATTTCTTACCCATTAAGTCCAAGTGGACAGTTGATGTATTGGCTGCTTTATATTTGAAGGAAGTGGTAAGGCTCCATGGTATACCTGTCAGCATTGTGTCTGATAGAGACCCGAGATTTACTTCACATTTCTGGAAGGGACTGCAAGAGTCTCTTGGTACTCGTCTGAATTTCAGTACTGCTTTTCATCCACAGACAGATGGACAGACTGAAAGAACTAACCAAATAGTGGAAGATATGCTGCGAGCTTGCATGATTGATTTCGGAGGCAGTTGGAGTAATCACTTGGCATTGATTGAATTCGCCTACAACAATAGTTACCAATCCAGCATACAAATGGCTCCATTTGAAGCTTTGTATGGAAGAAGCTGTCGTTCCCCGTTGTGTTGGGACGAGGTGGGCGAGAAGCAATGGCTTGGACCGGATCTTGTTTCAGAATCATCACAGAACATCCGTGTTATCCGAGACCGGTTACAAGTGGCTCAGTCAAGACAGAAGAGTTATGCCGACACAAGGAGAAGAGCATTAGAATTTCAAGTTGGCGAGCATGTGTTTCTGAAAGTCTCTCCTTCGGAGGGATTCGAAGATTTGGCATTCATGGCAAGCTGAGTCCGAGGTATATTGGTCCATTCGAGATCCTAGATAGAGTGGGAGAAGTTGCTTACAGGCTGGCATTACCGCCTCAATTATCTGGCGTACATAATATTTTCCATGTGTCTATGTTACGAAAATATGTGTACGATCCCACTCACATCATTCAACATGTGGATTTTGAGTTAAAGGAAGATTTGACTTATGAAGAAAGACCTATCAAGATTCTAGACCGGAAACAACAGCAACTCCGGAATCGGTCTATACCAATGGTCAAGATTCAGTGGAGTCGGCGTGGAACCGAAGAAGCTACTTGGGAATCGGAAGATACTATGCGGAAGCGGTATCCCGACCTATTCTAGGTGATCTATCTTTTCCCTACTTTCCGTATATAGTTCAGTGAATTTGGAGGACCAAATTCTTTAAGTAGGAAGGGTGTAATATCCTGATTATTTATTGAGTTTTATTGAGCTTTTATTAATTAAAAATTGAATTAAAATGAATTAATGTTTGGATTTCAAAATATTAATATTTAATTCATTAGAAAATAGAACCTATAAAATTCGACTACCTTAGAAAAATCTGTAAAAATAGTAATTGGGTAAAAGATCATTTTTATAGCAATTTTGTCTTCTGGACTTGAACCAAATTAATTACGTAACATTGTCTAATTAGAGGATTAATCCTGAATTTGACTTTCACCTACCCTTTACCTAATCGTAACTTAAAACGTGAAATTCGACCTTATTACTCAACCGAATGATCTGAAATCAAGGGCAAATGGAAGCCACGAGGTAAGGAACATTTACCCTCAATCAATTTGAGGTAAACCTAGCCCTAATACGTGCTGCCGACATAGATTTGGTCGAGTCAAGGATTCTGGCGCCGTTTCTAAACACGTAACTTGCAGCGCCCAATACTCCCAACTCCGAAGGCTCCAGAAGTCCCATGACCTATAGAAATGTAGCTCTTCGACTCTAGTTTCATTTGGTAGCTAGGTCAGCCGACGAGGAGTCCAGATCTGGGAGCATTCGTCGTTTTGGTGGAGGGTGTTGGTAGTTCGTCGTTCTTCATCTCCAGCCCTTTAATCCGTCGATTAAGGTAGGTACCCTTAACCAATTGAGACTTGTAAATATAGTATCTTGATCAGCTCGTCGAGATCTATCCAATGGGACTGAAAGCCCCAAATTTCATTAGGTATCCGTAGAGATATCGAGCTTTTTGTGAGCTACTGTCAAGCTTGTTCTTCATTCTAGGGTTTCGAATTCTTTCTCCGATTTGAGGTAGGATCTAACAACCAAACTCTCATTAACTTACATGATGTAATCAGCATGTTGTTAGCTTTCATTTGATGATGAAACCCCTAATTTGTATTGAGCATGTTGAGAGTATTTTGCATCGAAGTAAGAGCATGTCTAGAACATGATTCATATAGTGTTCCTTTAAGTTAAATCTTGATTTCGGGCTAATTTTGAGTCATGTAACCTGATCTTCATGTAGCATATCATACATGGTTGGATTCATAATCGAGTTAGCTTTCTTTTGACGCAAGAAGCCCCATAATTCATTGCTTATGTTGAGAGAATTGCATGATTTAGTAGAAGTAGGTCAGGAACTAGGGTTTTCATGTATTTATCATGTATAAGTTGAGATTTAATTGATTTCTGTGAAAATTCATGTTTCTAAACTCATGTATCATGACCCTAGAATGTCTATTAGGATTCCTAGATCATGTGGTTTTGATTTCAACTCAATTGGACCTCATTTGGATGAGTTCATGTGTTTTCCGGAGTCAACTTTCGTTGCTGTTCTTGCATGGGTCGACCCCAGGGGTCGACCCATTTTCTGGGAAACCCAGCAGGCCCGAGGGTCGACCCCAGGGGTCGACCCATCCAACCCTTGCATGGGGGTCGACCCCAGGGGTCGATCCTTGCGCTGGATTGAAGGGGTCGACCCCAGGGGTCGACCCATCCTTCAGAAATTGCTGGGGTCGACCCATGTACTAGAAGCCTGATTTTCATCGTTTTGCGACC
Organism: Amorphophallus konjac; assembly: GCA_022559845.1. Taxonomy (NCBI): domain Eukaryota; kingdom Viridiplantae; phylum Streptophyta; class Magnoliopsida; order Alismatales; family Araceae; genus Amorphophallus; species Amorphophallus konjac. The sequence continues at coordinate 409,967,470 of CM040122.1, read as the reverse complement.
TGTGGATCGATCCGGATCATTAGGGGATCGACCCATTGAACTTAGACCAATTGAAAACTATACTTTTGAAGAACCAGTGACCTGTTCTGAAAACCTTATGATTTCAATTTACATTGGTTCCTACTTGCAAATATAGTGTAAAAACATGCCGTTTACCATCTTCATTTCGACTCATACATTGGTTAAATAGAAACCCACATAATTAGTGGTTAATGGTGTAATTAAATCTCTGTTAATGCATTCTTTTTACTTCCTGTACAAGCTTGTTCCTTTACCTTATCATCTTGAATCAGCTTTTGACAATTGTCTTAATGCAAATGATAATGGATAATCTTTGACATATTAACTTGATAATTATGATTAATATGTTGATTAGCTTGTTGGATAGCTGCTGTACTACAGTAGCGCAGCATGATTAACTCTTATTGTGACTTGGTTTTCAATCTTCTTGATGATTTTGCTTACCTTGAAATTCTGAAATGAATCTCCTTCCTACTTGAAATTGTTATTGCTACATGGTTCAAACCTTGGAATTCTGGCCATAAATTGTGGAAGTCTAGATTCGTGGGATCTTTGATCCAAAGAAATCAATGCCTGACAAACAATTAAGGGCTCGGTCTAGTCCTGGGAGGAGCGCCCGAACACTACGTGTACCCCCGGGGAGGTGATTGACTAGGTGTGGCATTTGGCACCAGTACCATGACATGAGTTAAATCTAGGACTGTCCACTACTGTCCACTACTATCCACTACTCTTCACTACTCTCTACTACTCTCCTACTTTTCACTTTCCACACTTCAATGTTCTATACTCTACTTGTTGTTACTTGCTGTTACTTGGATGTGGAAATGAAACTACACACGTGCTTGACATGACTTGAATTATCTTGATATGGCCAACTCTGTCACGCCCCGACGCGGAATATCGAGACGTACAGTTAGAAACGAGCTAGAAAGAGAGAGAACTAATCTAAATATATACAAATGCTAAGAAATGGAAATAACTTATTGACCATTAAACAAAACATAACTGGTACATAATCCTCAAATCAACTCAATACAACTGGGATAACAACTCTAAACCACAATAACATAACTGAAGCACAACACACTCTAAACACAACTAACTGATACACTCAAAACATCACTCCTGCCCTTCCCCATCGGTAAGCGCGTCACCTGAAAAGCCTGGAAAGGGGGGAAACAACAACTATGAGCTAACGCTCAGTAGGAAATAACAGATAGGTATAAGTTTAGCAGTTTAATTACATTTTCAAAATATCATGCTACAAAGGATAACGCAATAAAAGGATAATGATGATATAATGAAACAAAAATTAAAGATCTCGCAAGGTCACGAAATATAAAGGAACAGAATGGTAATACTTAAGAGGAATAACAAAGATAAGAATTTACTACAGGAGATAACGATAAAGAGTTGGCCATATCGAGATAATTCAAGTCATGTCAAGCACGTGTGTAGTTTCATTTCCACGTCCAAGTAACAGCAAGTAAGTAACAACAAGTAGAGTATAGAACAGTGAAGAGTGAAAAGTGAAGAGTAGCAGAGAGTAGTGGCCAGTCCTAGATTTAACCCATGTCATAGTACTGGTGCCAAATGCCACACCTAGTCAATCACCTCCCCGGGGGTACACGTAGTGTTCGGGCGCTCCTCCCAGGACTAGACCGAGCCCTTAATTATTTGCCAGGCATTGATTTCTTTGGATCAGAGATCCCACGAATCTAGACTTCCACAATTTATGGCCAGAATTCCAAGGTTTGAACTATGTAGCAATAACAATTTCAAGTAGGAAGGAGATTCATTTCAGAATTTCAAGGTAAGCACAATCATCAAGAAGATTGAAAACCAAGTCACAATAAGAGTTAATCATGCTGCGCTACTGTAGTACAGCAGCTATCCAACAAGCTAATCAACATATTAATCATAATTATCAAGTTAACATGTCAAAGATTATCCATTATCATTTGCATTAAGACAATTGCCAAAAGCTGATTCAAGATGATAAGGTAAAGGAACAAGCTTGTACAGGAAGGAAAAAGAATGCATTAACAGAGATTTAATTACACCATTAACCACTAATTATGTGGGTTTCTATTTAACCAATGTATGAGTCGAAATGAAGATGGTAAACGGCATGTTTTTACACTATCTTTGCAAGTAGGAACCAATGTAAATTGAAATCATAAGGTTTACAGAACAAGTCACTGGTTCTTCAAAAATATAGTTTTCAATTGGTCTAAGTTCAATGGGTCGATCCCCTAATGATCCGGATCGATCCTCGGGTCGAAAAATGATGAAAACTGGTTTTCTGGTGTATGGGTCCACCCCTGTGGTCGACCCCTGAAAAATTGGGGTCTGGCAGCTGAATGGGTCTACCCCTGGGGTCGACCCCTATTCTGCCAGCACATGGGTCGACCCCTGGGGTCGACCCCCTTGCAGGGAGTGGATGGGTCGACCCCTGGGGTCGACCCTCGCGCCTGGGCCAAATGGGTCGACCCCAAGGGTCGACCCTCGGGCCTGCCAGGGCACCCAGAAAATGAGTCGACCCCTGGGGTCGACCCCTGCAAGAACAGCAACGTAAGTTGCCTCCGGAAAACCCATTAACTCATCCAAATGAGGTCCAATTGAGTTGAAATTAAAACCACATGCTATAGGAATTTTGCTAGACATATTAGGGTCATAAAACTACAATTTGGAAACACGAATTTCATCAGAATTCACCAGAATCACAACCTATTCTATGAAGAACACAAGGAGACCTAGTTCAGGACATACTTCCACTAAATTGTCAAATTCTCTCGATATACAAAACCAAATTTGGGGATTTTGGTGTCAAAAGATAGCTAACTCGATCATGAATCCAACCATGTATGATATGCTACATGAATATCAGGTTACATGACTCAAAATAAGCCCGCAATCAAGCTCTGGCTTAAAGGAATACTATATGAATCATGTTCTAGACATGCTTCTACAAAAATTCAAAATTCACCAAGCATGCTCAATAAAAATTGGGGGTTTCTACGTTGAATAAAAGCTAACAACATGCTGATTACTTCATGTAAGTTAATTAGGATTTGGTTGTTAGATCCTACCTCAAATTGAAGAGGGAACTCGAAACCCTAGAATAAAGAACAAGCTTGACAGCACCTCACAAAAAGCTCGATATCCACGGATACCTAATGAAATTGGGGCTTTTGCCACCAATGGATAGAGCTCGATGAGAGGAACAATTTTATATAGTCATGATCGAAGTTTGGTTGAGAATTCCTACCTCAATCGTTGGAACAAGGAAGGAAGAGAGGAAGCCGACGGCCTGCCGACCCACCTCCACTAATCGAGCAAGAACTCCTTGGATCTGTAACTTCAACGTACCCCACAGCAACCAAATGAAACTAGAGTCGAAGAGCTACATTTCTATAGGTCATGGGGCTTCTGGATTCTTCGGAGTTGGGAGTATTCGACGCTGCAAGTTACGTGTTAAAAACGGCGCCGAAATCCTTGACTTGACCAAAACTATGTCGGCAGCACGTTTTAGGGCTAGGTTTACCTCAAATTGATAGAGGGTAAATGTTCCTTACCTCGTGGCCTTCCATTTGCCCTTGATTTCAGATCATTTGGTTGAGTAACAATGTCGAATTTCACGTTTTAAGTTACGATTAGGTAAAGGGTAGGTGGAAGTCAAATTCAGGATTAATCCTCTAATTAGACAAGGTTACGTAATTAATTTGGGTCAAGTCCAGAAGACAAAATTGCTATAAAAATGATCTTTTACCCAATTACTATTTTTACAGATTTTTCCAAGGTAGTCGAATTTTATAGGTTCTATTTTCTAATGAATTAAATACTAATATTTCGAAATTCAAATATTAATTCATTTTAATTCAATTTTCAATTAATAAAAGCTCAATAAAACTTAATAAATAATCGGGGTATTACAAACTCTTTATCGTTATCTCCTATAGTAAATTCTTGCCTTTGTTATTCCTCTTAAGTATTACCATTCTATTCCTTTATATTTCTTGACCTTGCGAGATCTTTAATTTTTGTTTCATTATACCATCATTATCCTTTTATTGCATTATCCTTTGTAGCATGATATTTTAAAAATGTAATTAAACTGCTAATCACTTATATCTATCTGTTATTTCCTACTGAGCGTTAGCTCATAGTTGTTGTTTCCCCCCTTTCCAGGCTTTTCAGGTGATGCGCTTACCGATGGGGAAGGGCAGGAGTGATGTTTTGAGTGTATCAGTTAGTTGTGTTTAGAGTGTGTTGTGCTTCAGCTTTGTTATTGGGGTTTAGAGTTGTTATCCCAGTTGTATTGAGTTGATTTGAGGATTATGTACCGGTTATATTTTGTTTAATGGTCAATAAGGTATTTCCATTTCTTAGCATTTGTATATATTTAGATTAGTTCTCTCTCTTTCCAGCTCGTTTCTAACTGTACGTCCCGATATTCCGCGTCGGGGCGTGACATCGGCCTTCTGTAAAAGGTGAGTGTGTGTCACCGCCGCGAGAGAGAAAAAAACACACATAATAACAGGAGAAATCTCTCGCGAGCCAACACACGCATATGAATCTTTCACTTCTAAACCATAACTATGTTATTAAGAGAATGTTTACTATAAATATCATTATCATAATATAATCATTAGGCTTAACATACTTAAGGAAATAAGATAAGATAGAAATGCTAAAACATTGCATTGTCTTGTCGTTGCATCTCCTTGTTGCATGTATTGTCTTGTCGTTGCAGCTCCTTGTCACAAACATCACCTTGTTGCAAGTATCGCGTTATCATTGCATCGCCTTGTCACTTACTTCATCTTATTTGCTTGATCTTATTCGTTTCAACTAAGGTGATGTTCTGCATTTTCCATCATTTAAGACCCTTGTTAGATGATGATATGCCTATCTTCTTTCACCTAACTCACCTGTTAGGTGATTTTGTGCCAAGGTCCTTAAGTTGCACCTACTTTCTTCCGCCTAACTCACCTGTTAGGTGATATTGTGCCTATCTCTTATTGTCTACTCTTCAAATAGATGATACTCCACCTATCTTCTTCCATCTAACAGACCGGTTAGGCAAAACTACACCTACTTTATCGTCTACTCTTCAAGTAGACGATGTTCCGCCTACTTCTTTCACCTAAGTCACATGTTAGGTGATATTACGCCTTAGTGCTTAAGTTGCACCCGTTTTATTCTGCCTAACTCCCTGATAGACGATCTTATGCCTACTTCCCATCACCTACTCACATGTTAGGCGATACTTCGCCTATCTCTTGCATCTACTTTCCTTTCGTCGTCTCACTTGCGTCTGTGTTTCATAGTCAACTCTTCTAGTTAGACGATATTTTATCTACCGTATGATTTTATTTTCATCCTTGCCTATTAACCTACTTATCTTTGGGCTTCTCACAAATCTTTTGATTCTTTAGATTTTCCTTCTTAAATTATGAAATATTCCTTTAGATTTATTCTTTATCTCTACATGTTAGTCCACTTTATTTTCTTGAAATTCTCATGGCCATTATTTCTGGAATTTGTCTAGTATTTATATAGGATCTTTGATCCACTTGACTTCAATGTCTGACAATTATGGGACCCGATCTGGTTCTAGGCAGAGAACCCGAAGGTACTTATGCCTGCAAGTGTGAATGATCAAGTGTGACATTATAATAACTACAAGTATGCTAGATTTAAGTGGACAATTTTATTCATGCCATATGATTGATATTATTGCTTGACTTGTACATGATATCCGTGACCCTTCATGGATAATTACATGTTATATGGTCAATTCTCTTGATATTTCTCACAGGATACATGATTAATTTTCTGCATGATTTTCTCTTGAACTGAACTATTAATTTCTACTTGTTCTTGACACCTAGAATCTTAAAAGAAATTCAGGTTCTGTTGTAGAGATTTTATGTCAACAGACTTTCCTGTTGTAACCTTCCCGTTAAACGATGACTGTATTAATTACTTAAATTCGTCTAACTCTTGGGTTGTAATTCTTACTGGGCAATTTTTACTCATTTTAGTTTTGGTTGTTATGTTTCAGGTGATTCTGAGTTGGAGGCTCGTTCTGACGGAGAGAGACAAGAGCGAAGGAGTGCAACCGAGCTGTCGGATTTAGAAGTCTTTTCTGTCTATTATCTAGCCCGGAGAGTCACCGATATATGAAGTTGAACTTTGGAATTGTGGAACCTTGTAGCATGAGTTTTGAAAGGTCGATGTAATTATTTGTTAGAATTACAGAGTTTAATAAAGGACTCACGTTAATTTTGTTATATCAGACCGGTTCAGAAATTGATTCTTTTGCAACGGCAATTTTGCTACTCTTGAATAATGAATGTTTTCCCCCCATTGTTGCGTTCCGATAATCTGTTGTCGTCGGGACGTGACACCCTCTCTTGGCTCTCTTCTCTCTTTTATATGGGAGGGGGAAGAGTCCAAGTGGGAGGAGGGGTTTCGTTCTCACGAGGAAACCTTCCTCCCTATATGTGCATACATGGGACAGGGAGGGCGTGGCGAATACATGTAGAACACTCGGTCGAGATATCCTTTTCTGCAATATTAGTTCTAGATCGTGGTGGCAGAAGACTCTTCTGGGAGACCTGCCCATATATATATATATATATATATATATATATATATATATATATATATATATATATATATATAGTTCATTTACATACCTAGTTGGATCAGTCTCAGAGATGTACTTAATTAAGGGCATCCTTTTGGGATATGATCCCCCTCAAGCTCAGTTCACATGAAAAAATTAAGGCATCTTTAAGATGGATATATTAACCAGCTATTTGATGGCAGGACACCTTAGACTTAGCTCCAGGTTTAATTTATCGAGATTACACTTATACGATAATAATGGTGCAAGAAACGTTTTATTTATTTTTTTTCTATCGATCTTTCACCGATTTGGACTTGATACTTAAAAATAAAATTTAACAACTGTTAAGTAACATAACCTATATTGACTCCGAAGAGTTAAAAACTATTTGGTTAATTAATAACAACATAATTGTTGAATCTAACCTAGTGCTAATTTGACTAGAAGGATCGAGCTGGTTAATTAATAGAGCGTCACTAATGTACACACTCAAAATGTCAGTATCACAATCAAGTATTTCACCTGGATTTGGCCACAAAAAAGTGAGTTTCCAAGTTGTCGGTACAATTCTTAAGAAGAAGATCCGGCAAAAGAAGACGGGACATGTTCGATTTGTTGGTTAATTCTTGAACTCATAAAAAAGAACTAGACATGTAGAGTGTTCGGTAAAATAACAAGTTGATTTTAGATCTTAATCACCACTGACTGCTGGTGGTTGCCTTCTCAATGATCATAAGCTGCCTACGCTAAAACCTTACATCTATAGTAGTGGCTTATGCAGCAGCTAGTGTCTCACCCGTGTGTTCCGGCGAGTCAGGTGGAGACGCGATAGATAAAGGTGAGCGGTGGCTAGAACCTACAGGTGATTGCGTTGTAATCCAGCATGAGACTAGGGTTCAATCACATGTTACGTTGGCCGTTGTTGGGACGCATTAAGACGCGGTAGATCTCACTGCCAGTGGGCAGAAAGAGCTATCGATGACCATGGCAGAGTGCCCAGCATTGCTTCTTATGATCGGTGGTGCGGTAGTGGCTGTAGCTCGCTAGACCCCTCCTCCCTTGACTATGTCCATAGTAGTGGATGAACCCATCGGGCCGACCTGGCTAGCACCACGTGGACAATGTGTTACGAATAGGTTCCGTAGACCAAATAGAAGTTTAGTATGCTCTTCCAAACAATGGCACCAACTCTGTGGGCCCATAGGTTGACAACCATTGCACCCCTTTCTGTTTAGTACTATCGGACTTTATGAATTCTAGCAGCCTTGGGGGTCTATTTGGGCCCCACACAGGAACTTGGGGTTCCACCATGCACCACCTCTATGCCTTACGCTGATAACCCCTCAAGGGGCTAGAGGTGGTAGTTTAATAATATTTATATTTATATTAAATCATATTTGATAGACAAATCATGTGTCACGTCTCGATGTGGAAAATCGGAATGCAGCAGTTACAATGATCACGTCAATCAGAGCAAATAATAACCATAAAAGACAATGAGACTAGAACACATAAATCATAAAAATTCCAACTCCTATTCATAAATAACATGAACATCCATTACATTAACTCCCACAAATCCTCGACAAAATGACAAACACAAAGTTCTGACAACTCCAACAATTTGACAATGATGACTCAACTCAACACTAACATAACTACATTAACAGGACAGGACATGACGGGACGCCTAGACTGGGTCGCTCCAATATTTTACTCTCGCCCTACCCCATCAGATTGAGCATCTTCATCCGAGCTACCTGAAAAAGATTGAGAAAAACTAGGTGAGCGAGAGCTCAATAGGAATTATATCTCTATGTCAAGCAATTTTTAAGTGATTAATAAATTATTAAGGTCTTTCATGCTAACGAGAAAAATGAGCAAAATCAATAATGCGAAGAGGTATTTAACTATAGTCAATCAAAATGATGAGACAAGGTAATCAAAGGGCAGCAAGAGATAGAACAACTGTATAACAAGCATTTTCACGTATTTAGTCGTAACAAGCATGCAAGTACAATATAGAGTCATGAGTTTTCATGTAGAAGTGAATGTCATAGATTAACATGCTAGCAAGTACTTCGGTGTAATGTCACACCTTATTATTACAAACTCCCATAGGCACAAGTACTTTCGGGCGCTCCTCCAAGGACCAGACCGGGCCCTTTATGATGCGTTGGCATTGAGTGGTGGATCAAAGATCCCAATAAAATCTAGACATTCATTATTTATCGACCAAGATGTTAGTCCCAGGGTAGGCGAGTAGACAAGAAGGGGGGGTTAAATTATCTCCCACGAACGATGGTAAATTAAAACTAACACAACGGAATTAACAACTTTGAATGTGATTGAAGAAATTAAACTAAGTAATGCAAACTTAGTTCTCTCAATCTCACCATTCGCACACGATCAAGATAAATGGATTAAGCTATTAAGCACAATCACAAAGCAAACCACAACACAAGGGTTTTTAAGGTGGTTCGGCACCACGACGGGCTCCCTATGTCCACCCCTCACCAAACTCGGTGAGGCTTCACTCGGGGAATGAATCCCCAACACGGAGACGACGCTCCAAACACACACACGGGGATAAATCCCCACACACACACGGAGTAAAACTCCGACACACACGCGTAGGGCAATGCCTACGCAACCACACGGGAGTAAACTCCCAACCACACACGAGGAACACACCCCACAATATGCCTAAGTAAACACGCGAATATGCTCCGTACCACACGACGCACATGCGTCAACATAAACCACTCGGAGAACCCTTTTCTCCGAACACACACACAAGAAGTTGTTTATGGGTTTGTAACAAGTTAACAAATGAAATCTCTAAGCCCAAAACATGTGCTAAAGACTAAAACAAGAAAGATCAACAAGCACAAAGCTCCCCCTTCAATTGAATCTCCGGCTCTTCTTGGTTCGATGTCGGATGATGGCGATTTTGGCGTCCTCTTGTTCCTCTCCTTAATCCGCTTCTTTTCTTCTTCTACCACGAGCTCCAAATCTTCATGGATGTAGATGATAATCACCTTGCAAGAGCTCCACCTTGTTTTCCCCCTTTTCTTCACCTACAAGAAAGAACAATATCAACATTAGGGTTCTCATCTCCCAAATTCGTAACTCCTATATAGGCCAATATGAGAAGCATGAGAAGACATATAAAACCCTCCCAATACATGTTAGAAACCCCCTAATATGTTTAGGAACTAATGGGGGATAGTTTGATAATGTTTAGAAGGGTTTTCAATAGGTTTAGAACACTCCCGGAAATCCCGATCGGATGGGGTCGACCCTTGGGGTCGACCCTCGGGCAGCAGAGGGCCAAACAGAACCAAAACAGGTTCTGTTTTTACAGGGATCGACCCCAGGGGTCGACCCTTGCAGTGGGCTGGGCACAGCCCAGGGGGGGTCGACCCCTTCTGCAGAGGGTCAAGAAAATGCGTTTTAGCCCCGATAAAGTGCCGGAAAAATTCCCAAAAATCAAGAATAAATTACCATGAATTCAACAAAGTATTAAGACCATCTAAACCACATTTCAACAAGATTTATGAGAGAACATTAAGCACATTGTAAAGGCTCAAAAATCTCATTTTAAGGATGCATAAAACACTTCCAATGCAATGCAACCTCATGAAAGATGTTCATGAAAATGACCCAGAACTTAGCATAAAAATGGTTAGATGTTACCATCATCCACTTGACATGAGAGGGTTTAAAAATCATCCTTGAACCTGTAAAAACATGATAAATCAAGAAGTTAGATGATAATCAAAACTCATGAACCAAACATCAACTCTTTGAACTAGTTCACATAAAAATACATCATTGAACACATTCAAGTATATATTTGACTTCTCAATTCAACCATCAAAAACATATTCACCATATGACAAGATTTTGATATGATGAACATGGCATTTTGACATTCTTTGATCAAATTGATATGCAGGAGAGCATATTGATACGTAGGAGAGCATATTAACACACAGAAGAGCATTTTGACACTCAGGAGAGCATATTTCATTATTTTGCCAAAACAAATGACCATGAGTCCAAATAATGACCAAGCATCATTAAAATAACAATCATCAAATTTGAAGTTATAAGGTTGAGGATATTTCAAGCCCAAAAATCTCATAAGGAGAATCCATGAAAATACCCAACCAAGACTTTAAAAGTCTATTTGATGAAATGTATGAAACATAGTGGGAGTCGACATAAGGCAATGAATGAGTTAACCCCCTTTTGCAAGAAGAGCTTCATTGATGGACTCCTTTAAGTTCCAAGCATGAGCTATGGATTTTATTCCTACAAGCCAAGATAAATATAACATTAGTTCCTTAAACACCAAGGATTCATATGACTTTCAAGAGTAAATCTTGAAGCCATCTTTCAACTCATCAATCACAATATATACATGTTGCTCAATGAAACACATACACACACAAACACAATCATTTTGATATCATTGAAACAAAACACCAACTAGGGGATGCAACAATCTCCCCCTTTTTGATGATGACAAAACGATGTGTGTGATAGAGTAGTATTGCAAACATCTTATGGAAATATCAAGCATTAACATGAACATTGAGCACATACATCAATTCTCTAATTCTCCCCAAAACAATAACATTCATAAGACAATGAGCACACACAAACATTCTCCCCCTTTTTGTCATCTACAAAAAGACATGGGGTTATGTGACATGGTATGAACGTGTTAGGCCAAAAGATATGATACCAATGTAAATACCAAGTGATAATAATCAAAGGCCCAAAAGTATGATACCAAATGTTGTTCAGATGCCAATTGGTGGTCAAATTGGCGGATACCAATTGTTGGGGTCAAATCAAAGGCCCAAAGATTTACAATTGCCATTCTTGATAAAATTGGCCCAAAGATGTGATACCAAAAGTTGGAAGAACTCATATCAGCATTCATGCAACATACCAATTGGCTCAAGATGATGTCATGTGTAAACTATATGCATGTTGAAAATGCCATACATGAAAATATGCACATGATGTGCTTCATCTTTCAATTACAATGAATATGCAATATGCGAATGCTAATCATGCAAGATATGAAGTTGTGCACATTATGACTTCTTTCCTTCAAATGTAAAGTTTATGCTCAGAATTAGATTCAAGGGGAATGCATGAACATGCAAGCACACAAGCACAATCATCATGCACACATAATATTACATATAGTAACTCCCCCTAAATGAGGCACGGGTTAAGAAATGAGCATGTGATTCAAATTCAAGAATGTAAGACATGAAGCATAACTAAGAGATTTGTGCATACACAACTAGAAGTACTACATAAACCATGAATGTAGATAAATTCATAAAATACATACATCACAAAAATACCCATGTGAAATGTGATGTAATGAATAATGAGCTTCATAATATATGAATTTTCAGATTTTCTAAAGAACACTAGAAGGTAATCTCCTCTCTACATTTTCACTTTAGATTCTCGACTATCGGTAGCTTCGCACAACCCCTATTTTGTTTCTTTTAATAGACTTCACCTTTCGGCGCGAGTTTCCTCATATGTCTCAATGGTGATTCCCGGCTACTTGGATTCGTCACACATGTGGATTTTTGCTTCTCCTTTAGACACGAGTTTCCTCTTTTGTTTCAGGGGGGATTCCCGGTTACTCGGATCCACATTCCACTTATTGAAATTTTGTGGGGTAGGTAGCTTTTTCCTCACGATTACTCTTTAATGTCCATGTAGAGATTCAAATTCCCATTAAAATGTTAGAAGGAATTTCTTAAATCCTTATCAATGAAGGTCATTAAATTTATTATGTGCAAGAGTGTGGGGGTAAATTTTTGTTTTGCATGTATAAAAGGAATTCGACAAGACATAGCTATGACTTCCCCTAAATGTATGCACGGTCGGAATCAAATCCTCCCCCTTAATATATGACATGTATCACATATGAATAAAATCACTGCATTGTTATTTATCAAGGAGGTAAGGTCTTAGAATTTTCCAAGAAATGTTTTATAAAATAAATACTTACAAGTATGCAAGGATTCATGAAACATTCATGCAAGCATTCATGAGTCAAGATATGCGATTATCATGAAATATATGCATATGCTCTATATGCATGAATATGCAATATGCATCTTTTTGTCATTTTATATGCATAGTATGTATATGCAAAAATGTCAATGCATTCTTTTTATGCAAGTTTTTAGTTTTTGTAATTACTTGAGCATTTTGAGAGAGGCATGAAGCAAGTGAATGCATGAGATGAATTTTCAATGAATCTAGCACTGAACCATGAACAGTTTATGTTAGATTTCATCATGGAAAACCATTTTCCTCAAAATCCAAACATTCAACCTTAATCATTCAAAATAGTATTGCATGAGACATGTGTTCCAGTTTGAACAAATCAAGTAACCTGTCATTCATGCAAGGCAACCACACAAGGTCAATGAGCTTTAAAATAAGCCATGGTCAACATTCAATATCAATTGTTGCAGTTGATCAAGCAATTCCATAGTTCAAAAATTTTACCCTTTTGAAACAAGAAGGTTTTTCAAATTCAATTTGAAAGCACATGCAAATCAAAGGTAAATTGATTTCATTCAAAACACATGGTTCCTCATAAACCAAATAATTCAATTTCTGAATTTTGGTACTAGGCGGAGAACATAGGTGTAAAGACTACCATCACGCTTAGTGGAAGTATCCAGTTGAACGTAGTCCAACCTTCTCTAACCACCATTTGATATACCAAATATTCATCCATTGAAGACATGTATGGCTTGTGAAGAATTTAGAGCATAACATGAGAACACACCAAAATGTCATCCAAAAATATCAAAACCATCAAGTTTGACAATGAAGGAGCAAAGTTGAGATTTTACCAAATGAGTGTGCCTTATTCTCTCTATTGGAACACCTTTCATTCTTTATTTACCTCAAGGCACACCTTCACAACAACCGACTCGTTTGTCAGATTTTGGCACCCAAGCCTTCTTGGGTCCTTGGATGTTGGTAGCATTTCTTCCAAATATTTTCTTTGACTTTTTCATTGCCACCATATCATCATCTTTCATGATCCTGTAATCCTCAATGACATGTCCATGGTTTCCATAATAAAAGCATTGAGGGAAAGTATTTTTGCCAAAAGATTTCCTTTTAGGAGCAAAAGAATTTTCAAATGCATTACATCTTCTATTTTCAAAGGATCTAGATTTAACAAAATTAAACATAGCATTCATTCTAGAAACATGGAAATTCTCAGTTTTCAAAACCAACATTCATGCATGACATGACCGTATTTCCCACAATGAAAGCAACAAGGAGTTGTGGGTTTACGGAATGATTTTTCATTGTTTGCATGAGTGTTCGTGAATGAATTTTTCTTATGGGATGCAAACCTTTTAGCATGGGAAGCATGTTCATTTCTGAATTTTCTTTTAAAGTTAAACTTAGCATTCATGGCACGATAATCATCATTTTGTTTCACAAAGCAATCATCCATGACATGGCCAAGTTTATGACAATAGAAACAAGAAACATTTCTCTTTTCCTTGAAAGTATTTTTGTTCAACTTTCTGTTTTGAAAAATAATTTTTCATCATGTGGCCTAACTTACCACAATGAAAATAAGAAATATTTCTTTGTGATTTGAAAATATTTTTCCCTTTGCATGTAAACTTATCATCCTCTTTCATGACAAGACAATCATCCATCACATGTCCAAACATACCACAATAGAAGCATTCAACATTGGACTTCGATTTTTGAAATCTATTTGACATGGTTGGTTTGGTATTTTTCTTTTTATCAAAACTATTTTTAGAATTTTTGATTTGAGAAGTGGGAGGAGGTGGTTTGGAAGTGCTAGGAGTGTCGGATGCATGAACAAAAGAGGTTTTCAATTTATGCTCGAAAGAATTTTTGTTGACTGGAGTGTATCCAAGACCCTCTTTTTGAAAGTTCACTTTAAGACCTAACACTTTGTCTAAGTTTTCCTTCCCTTTGACAAATTTAGACAGTGATGCATTCAAATCAATAATTTCAGATTCAAGAGATGAAACATGCAATTCATAGCTAGCTATCTCCTGTTCACTGCAAACAACACATTCATTCAATACTCTATTTGTAGTTTTATAGCTTTCAATCTCTTGTTCCCACACAAGTAGTTTTTCAGATTCAATGTTGGCATCCAAAGCTTTTCCTCTTTCAAAAGTGAACAGTTTTTCAGATATGACGTTGTTTAATTGTTTCAACTTCTCATTTTCAGATTTAAACAACGCATTTTTTTTCAAATTTTTCAAGGTATTTCAAGCTACCTTCAAGAAGAGAAATTTGAATTAGCATAGCACCATTATGCCTTTTGAGCTCCTCATTTTTAATCATGATTCTTTTGTTGTCAATTTCATTGTCAAGCAATTTATCAAACATTTTATCATCATCAGAAAGAGATGCTAGCTTGCTTTTAAGATGTTTTTCTGTTTCTTCAAGCAGTGAAATCTTAGACAACAAGAGTTTATTCTGCTCAAACAACTCATGACAATCATTCTCAGAATTCAATTTACGCATGTCAAAAATTTCTTTATCAAGCTCATCTATTCTAGATTCCATGTCTTCATTTTATCTTTCCAAGCATTCATTTTCTGATTTCAAAGTGTCATTTTCTTTTTCCAAGGTTTTACAGTTTTCACATGAAGAGTTGGCATGCACATTTTCACATGAAGCAGAGGAGTTCACAACATCTTCAATTTTCTTTGTCAGTTTCTTATTTTCAGATTTGACCTTTTTGTATCTACTTAACAATTCCTCATAGAGCTCCATTAGCTCTTCAAAAGAAATTTCCTCACCTTCAGATCCTACCTCCGAGCTTTCTTTGGTTTCTTCATCATTGGCTATGAAGCTTGAGCCGACATGTGAAGTCCTTTCATTGGCTTCATACTTTGCCAGTTGATTCCACAAATATCTTGCAGACCTGTACGAAGAAATTTGAGATAGAACATTAGATTCTACACAATTCCTTAAAACATTCAAAGCATGAAGATTAATTTCATTTTTCTTCACATACTTGTCATTCCACTTAGCTTCATCTGATGGAAGTTTATGTGGACCGTTACTATGACTTCCCAAATTTCACATTCATTAAAGCCAAGATAAGCACACATGCTATTTCTCCAAGATATAAAATCATGTCCATCAAAGCGAGGAGAAAGATTAAAACTAGACATGTTGCTAAATGAAACTCGACGAGGGATCACTCTAAAGGTCGTTAGACCCTATAGATAGAGCCTAGGGCTCTGATACCAATTATTGGTCCCTAGGTAGGCGAGTAGACAAGAAGGGGGGGGTTGAATTGTCTCCCACGAACGATGGTAAATTAAAACTAACACAACGGAATTAACAACTTTGAATGTGATTGAAGAAATTAAACTAAGTAATGCAAACTTAGTTCTCTCAATCTCAGCGTTCGCACACGATCAAGATAAATGGATTAAGCTATTAAGCACAACCACAAAGCAAACCACAACACAAGGGTTTTTAAGGTGGTTCGGGACCACGACGGGCTCCACACGTCCACCCCTCACCAAACTCGGTGAGGCTTCACTCGGGGAATGAATCCCCAACACGGAGACGACGCTCCAAACACACACACACACGGGGATAAATCCCCACACACACACGGAGTAAAACTCCGACACACACGCGTAGGGCAATGCCTACGCAACAACACGGGAGTAAACTCCCAACCACACACGGGGAACACACCCCACAATATGCCTAAGTAAACACGCGAATATGCTCCGTACCACACGACGCACATGCGTCAACATAAACCACTCGGAGAACCCTTTTCTCCGAACACACACACAAGAAGTTGTTTATGGGTTTGTAACAAGTTAACAAATGAAAGCTCTAAGCCCAAAACATGTGCTAAAGACTAAAACAAGAAAGATCAACAAGCACAAAGCTCCCCCTTCAATTGAATCTCCGGCTCTTCTTGGTTCGATATCGGATGATGGCGATTTTGGCGTCCTCTTGTTCCTCCCCTTAATCCGCTTCTTTTCTTCTTCTACCACGAGCTCCAAATCTTCATGGATGTAGATGATAACCACCTTGCAAGATCTCCACCTTGTTTTCCCCCCTTTCTTCACCTACAAGAAAGAATAATATCAACATTAGGGTTCTCATCTCCCAAATTCGTAACTCCTATATAGGCCAATATGAGAAGCATGAAAAGACACATAAAATCCTCCCAATACATGTTAGAAACCCCCTAATATGTTTAGGAACCAATGGGGGGTAGTTTGGTAATGTTTAGAAGGGTTTTCAATAGGTTTAGAACACTCCCGAAAATCCCGATCGGAAGGGGTCGACCCTTGGGGTCGACCCTCGGGCAGCAGAGGGCCAAACAGAACCAAAACAGGTTCTGTTTTTACAGGGGTCGACCCTTGCAGTGGGCTGGGCACAGCCCAGGGGGGGTCGACCCCTGGGGTCGACCCCTTCTGCAGAGGGTCAAGAAAATGTGTTTTAGCCCCGATAAAGTGCCGGAAAAATTCCCAAAAATCAAGAATAAATTACCATGAATTCAACAAAGTATTAAGACCATCTAAACCACATTTCAACAAGATTTATAAGAGAACATTAAGCACATTGTAAAGGCTCAAAAATCTCATTTTAAGGATGCATAAAACACTTCCAATGCAATGCAACCTCATGAAAGATGTTCATGAAAATGACCCGGAACTTAGCATAAAAATGGTTAGATGTTACAATCATCCACTTGACATGAGAGGGTTTTAAAACCATCCTTGAACCTGTAAAAACATGATAAATCAAGAAGTTAGATGATAATCAAAACTCATGAACCAAACATCAACTCTTTGAACTAGATCACATAAAAATACATCATTGAACACATTCAAGTATGTATTTGACTTCTCAATTCAACCATAAAAAACATATTCACCATATGATAAGGTTTTGATATGATGAACATGGAATTTTGACATTCTTTGATCAAATTAATATGCAGGAGAGCATATTGATACGTAGGAGAGCATATTAACACACAGAAGAGCATTTTGACACTCAGGAGAGCATATTTCATTATTTTGCCAAAACAAATGACCATGAGTCCAAATAATGACCAAGCATCATTAAAATAACAATAATCAAATTTCAAGTTATAAGGTTGAGGATATTTCAAGCCCAAAAATCTCATAAGGAGAATCCATGAAAATACCCAACCAAGACTTTAAAAGTCTATTTGATGAAATGTATGAAACATAGTGGGAGTCGACATAAGACAATGAATGAGTTAACCCCCTTTTGCAAGAAGAGCTTCATTGATGGACTCCTTTAAGATCAAGCATGAGCTATGGATTTTATTCCTACAAGCCAAGATAAATATAACATTAGTTCCTTAAACACCAAGGATTCATATGACTTTCAAGAGTAAATCTTGAAGCCATCTTTCAACTCATCAATCACAATATACACATGTTGCTCAATGAAACACATACACACACAAACACAATCGTTTTGATATCATTGAAACCAAACACCAACTAGGGGATGCAACACAAGAGTTCCAATGATAAGCTCAAGTAACCAAGCACTAAGAATGAAGGCATTTCCTTTAGAAGGAATTCAAAGATAAGTCATAGGGATATGACTTCCAGAACCAAGATTTGAGCAAGTTCAAGAATATAACATTCAAGGGGTCATGAATACATCAGGGTAGTAGTCTGGATAGGCTAAAAACCTAAACAAGGCTCAGGTTTCGCGATGCCACATAAAAACTCAAAGTTCAAGAAACTAGACAAGGTAGCGGTCGATAGAGAATCGCGGTCATGAAGTAGTGGTCAAGGAATAGCCGCGATCAAAAGAGGGTCCCAAAGGGGTTTGCGTTGACTCACTAGGCAGGTGGGTCGACTCACAACGTGAGAAGGATAACGCGGTCTAGAGACAACCGCGGTCTAAAGGAAGCGGTCTGTACAGGGCTGCGTTCAGGGTCAGGAAATCAGTCGATAGAGGCAGTGTCAGTCGACTGAAAATAGGAGTTTGGTCGATTGAAATAGAATATCGGTCGACTGAACAGAATGTCAGTCGACTGAAAAATGAGTTATCAGTCGACTGATCAGGATATCAGTCGTCTGAGACTGACAGGCACGCTAGCCAAGAGGAGGAGAATGCGGTCCGTTGGCCGTCCGTGACCTGGTGGCGTTGGCACTCAAAAAAAGAGAAGGAAAAAAAAAGGAGAAAGGTGGATGGGCCGATTCCAAATGGGCTAAGCCCAATACAAAAAAAAAGAAGAGGAAAGGGGCGCAATGGGACATATTCGCAAATAGAAGAAAGCATGTGGGCAAAGAAAAAGAAGGGAAATTCAAAAAAAAAGGAAATAGGAGGAAATTCAGCGCACTATTCACCCTGTGTCTTTGTCTCACATCCCGTGTGCCTCCTCCCCCCTTTTCACATCTCTGTCTGACGGAGATGCCACAACACCTGGCAGCCCATGCATTTGACCGGCAGGCCATGGCGTTGGCCAGCAAGCCAACGCAGCGTCTGGCGTGCCCTCGCGCTAGCTCGAACGGAGCCCTCCTCGACCATCCCGAGCATTCAATGCTCGCAGAACTCCTTCCTCATTGACAACGGCACGCAGCCCATTCCAGCAAGGTTCCTACCCGCCAATGATGAAGGCAGGAGCACGGCCACTCCCGCGAATGGAAATCCCCCTCTACCAGGGAAGCAACGATAGCAACAGCCGTGGGAAGAGCACCGGCAGCAACAGGTGGCTACAGCAATAGCGGGAGAAACAAGGAAAAAGGTAGCGGGGGAAGACTCCGAACAGGATCCTCTGTCCCTATAAGAAGGGCCCTTGCGAAGCCAATTGGACACTTCTTGTGTTCTAGAGATCCTAATCAATCGCTGGCCGATCTCCTGCTTCCAATTCTGAGTCCTTGAGACCACAACTATAGGAGAGAAAGAGGAGAGGGTGTGTGATACATTTGTAAAAGGGTGGGTTTTCTTTGTTTCTTCTGTTTTGCAATCTCTTCTTTTCCCCTGACCATTGTATGATATTGGGTCTCCCTGGTGTAACATCCCTTTCTTTCAGAAGAAATAAGATGCATGGATTTTTGCCCCTGAGGTGTTTGATGATATGAGCCTGATATCGCTTAGATATATATATACCTATCCACACGTATATGATATTCTCTCTACGCCTCGTTCTACTACTGCCCCCTTAGTAGGTAGGTTGATTGTTCACTGATTTCAATATATCGTTCATACAATGATCCACCTGTCATCCTAGTGGCCACCGGCCCGGGGTTTGGCTAATACCATAGCCATGATGCCAGGTTGCCAACCACCGATGTTTACTCCATTTTTTCTTTGACAAGGATTTCCATCCATCCTTTTTTTTACTCCACTTTGGGGTTCAACCGGATTCTTGGTCATATGGCCAAAGTGGGGGAAATGCATGGGATCCAATCTAGATCTGGTATTCGGTAAAAGTTTTCTATTGCCGTTGTATTAAAGGAGGGGTTTTGGGTCTATTCAAAGTAGGCCTCGGGGTTCATGCCCTTACGGGCTCCCGTCGGGTTATCTTCATGTGTCTTCTTCAGTTCCCCCAATCGTCCCTGAAATTCTAATCACCCTCGGGTCCCTGGGGGCTCGCTTCCTTATAGCGTGGACCCCGGGTGATTCCCCCGTGAAGGGTGAACATTGGTGGCTATATGATTCGGCAATGATTTAAGACCACGTCTCGGAGCCGAGATTGTGCCGTCCCTCGGTCTTTGGAATTCCTAGTAGGCTCGTCCTCGGGATTTTTCCACGACCGGTGTGGGTTATCAGGTGTTGCCGCTTCCGTGCACACCTTGTTATTTTGGGGCCATCTCGGAGTTTTCTCCATGGATGTGCATCCGCTTAAACCCCCCCAACGACTCGGGGCAAGGGGAAATATTGCCGGATTTTTGCCAGGTGGTCCGAAATAACGATCACACCAAAAGAAAAAAATTGATGAAGGACGGGTGGACTGAACTAAAGAATGATGACTAATGATAAAAAAAGGAGACAATGGACAAGTGACTAAATTGAAGAATCTGCTGTGAACAAAAATTCAGAAGATGTAATGGCCAAATGCAATTCTGAAAACTATTGGAAACGGAATAAGCAAAATAGAAAACGTGCATATTGATCATGAAACCTCATGATCCAGGGACTGAAGTCTAGTGTAGACTGATGTACATCAAGAAAAGTATAATGATCACACACAATCTTTGAATTACTGAAATCAAAAATGAATAGAGAATTGGCTGCTAAGCATGAGTTTAAAACCCCTAGTGTAAAACTGAAGTTCCTGCTCTAAAAGCATTAGCATCCCTGCACACGTGCACAAATTATGCATAATCATGCATAGGCAAGGAGGGAGAGAATGATGAGTGAATGAATCAAAAAAAAGGATCATGTGAAGGGCTAATGCTCAGATAAAAATTCAGAAAACCAATACCCCTTTGAAAGCGCAACTATATTGCATCATGTCCCTCTTGGGTTGTTGAACCTAGATGCTATAGGGGTCGACCCCCTGTGTGTGCAGGGGTCGACCCTCTCCCCTTCCTCTCCACCTGAAACCCAGTCCGTCCAAGAACAAAAAAAACATGAAGAGTGAATGCTCAGATAAAACAACAAATTAGGAAATTATAACCTTCATAAGTGGGCATCTGCATGCTTGAAATTCAAGATGTTGAGTTTTGTAGCTGTGGGATTTATCCCCCCGATATTATCATTTTCTACCTGCGAGGGCCTTTCTGCACAGGGGTCGACCCCTGCACATGAGGGGGTTGACCCCAGTACTAGGCTAGTTCTGGCTGCAAAGAAAAAGAGGGAAGAAAAGTGTGGGAAGTGTGCATTTCATAATGGCCATTGTGGAAGGATCTCCTGCATGCATAACAAAGAATCCTTATTGGACCCCTCATCCTGGCAACCATGCATTCTGCATAATCATTGAGCTCTCATGAGTCTCGAACATGCTTGCCTTCCCCTTCGCTTCATCACATTTTTTTATAGGGATCATACATGCACTTCATAAATAAAACAAGTCATGGATCAATCCCAACCCCGTACATGCATTGCATATAGATATATATATATTGAAGCTTTATGCATTTCATCACTAACAAAAAACTCAAACACTCTACTTGCACTTAAAGAGATTGCATAGAAAGAAAATTATTTGGCATAAGATCCTCAACTGGCCCTTGGGTATGAGAGTTGGTCGACCTGCTTCTTACCCCAGGTCGACCTGGCGTTTGCAAAACTCACTCGACAGGTATCCCTATCTCTGGCAAATCGGTCGACCGACTTGGCTAGTTCGGTCGACCGAAATGCCCTGCATTCAAAAAAAAAAGCATTCGCAAGGATACAAAATAGGGTGACTGTGCATTTGCACGATGACCTCTTGTGAAGTGATTTCTATGAACGTGATAAAAGAGCTCCATCGAATTTCCCGTGTAAATAACCATGCATTTTCCACGATCTCAGAATTCCTACAGATTTTGAGCATACTTGCCCGTTCATTCATTATCCAAATACATACAACGCACGCCTGCATGGCATTTCTCCCCAATCACGCATCAGATCATGGTTTCAGATGGATTTTTCATGAATACTTCTCATTTGGGTGCTTGCGTGCCATAACCCCCTCGGTATATCAAATGGTGAGCGGTGGAAACCTAGATTACGTTCAGGTGAAAACCCTCACTATGCGTGAGTAAAAAATACTCTACCTCGTATCGAGGGACACCTTGCATAAATGCGTAATGAACCCCTTGCTTGGTCATCAAAGTATGCATTAATGCTTTTCATGCCATCTATAAGGGAAAAGGAAGCTGATTCTTCTACATTGGCTGGTTTAAGTCGACTTGGACTGGTTCTAAGTCGACTTGCCCTGTCTTCCAACATGCATTCTCTTGCACTGACTGGTTTTAAGTGGACTTAGACTGGTCCTAAGTCGACTTGCTCGGTATTCCAGCATGCATTCTCCTGCACTGGCTAGTTTAAGTCGACTTAGACTGGTTCTAAGTCGACTTGCCTTGTCGTCCAGCATGCATTCTCTTGCACTAGCTGGTTTAAGTCGACTTAGACAAGTTCTAAGTCGAATTGCCCTATCTCCCAGCATGCATCCTTCTTCTCTGTCCCAGGGTCCAAGACTTGACCTCCTTCTAGCATGCATCTTCAAATTCTCAAATGCATCTGTAAGGCCTTATGACTGAATTTCAAAGATAACCAAAATCTCATATGCACTTGCATGATCTCATGACTGAATTTCAAAGAAAAAGTAAATCATCAAGTGTATGTGCATGGTTCATGAATGAATTTCAAGCATGTACAACACCTCACATATGCATCCTGCATGATTTTGGTACATATGCAAGAAGAAACAAAAAAATGCATTCACAGGGTTCTTCATTAGATTGCACAAACCCTTTTAAACTGGAATTTGCTCCTTCTCATTTGTTTCCATGTTATGAATTTGGACACAACCGGTATAAAATCTCACGAACATGTGCATTTAAATGACATGCGAATATTGTGAGCCCTTCCTCTTAAAACCAAACAAAAGACACTGAACTGCATTGGTTGTGTTCACGCCCCAAACCGATAGCAGCGGAAGGCACGCTCGGAACGTGGTAGTGATTCATTCGTGAATACAGAACAAAATAAAAGACATAACACCAGATAATTGCGCCAAAAATAAATATAGACTTTATTAATATCAAAATTCAATGTTTACAAAACTCTTGACTATAAATAGAAGACTCAAATTACAGGACTTGACTCAAATAAACAAAAGATAAGCTCCTCCAAAACTCGAAGACTCTTTTACTCATCCCCGTCCCCATCTGTGGTCGTATCTTCAATATTACCTGAAAAAGGTTGGGGAAAACTGGGTGAGCAAGAAGCTCAGTAGGAATTACTCTCTATCATCAGGCAATGCTATAAGTGATTAACCAATTAAATGAAACTAACACTAATGCAAGACAAATCATAATCAATAACAAAAGGATGGCAAGGATATAAGAGGCTTAACTAAGACCAATGGAAGATAAGAGCATGAACATGATAGAAAAGGAATAGCCAGGAACAAGTACAAGAGATAGAACAAGTACTAATATCATGTCAACAAGTTGTCCCTTCTGGACCTTATATCAAATCATATCAGATCATGTCAATCATATCAAGTCACGCATATAAGAAAGATGCCAAGATGTAAATATGTCCAGATCAAATCTTGCATATAGTTGGTGCAATGCCACACCTGATCATTCATAATACCGGTACATGTCTGGGCTTTGCCTCGCCCCTAGGACCAGATCGGGCCCTTATAGTTTCAGCCTAGCATTGATTGTCAAAGTGGACCCAAAGTCCCATATCAAATAATTCCAGACAATTCACTAATGGCATATGAATTCCAAGAGTAGCTCATGTAGCCAAGGTAGCACAAGTAGGAAATAGATTCCTAAATAGCAAGCTTATAGAATTCCAAGGAAAAGCCATCTAGGAACATGATTTCCAAGAAGATAGTGTCAAAATAAACCTAATAATAGGCCAACTCGAAGTATAATAGCCAGGAGTGGCTAGAGGGGCTACACACATAAAATTCCGGAAAAAAGAAATTTCGAGATGCTGGATGAAGAAACGGTCTGAAAAGGACCGCAATTAGACTAAGACGGTCTAGTCGGACCGTTTCATGGGTGGGTCAAACAGAATGGGTCACATCGAGGCAGGGCTAACAAGAACGCGTCTTGGAGACCGGATGCCTCTACATGAAAGAGTCTGGGACCTAGGACGCTTCAAAACAAGCCGACTGGCCCCAGAAGAAGACGATATGACAAAGGACCGTCGCTATCAAAGACGGTCAGTAAGATGGCTGCAACCAGAAAAATGACAGAAAATTGTAGAAATTCGATAGAGTTTCATTCCACCCCAAAATGAACTTCGATGGGTCCCGGACTTATGGTACAACCTGCTCGGCATCGTAGTGAGAATTCCAGGCTCGCGGAGTCTTACGGAGGCCTTAGAACATGAACACCAAGTCTGACGAAAGGAATATCCGCCAGAGAGGTATTCGATGCACAAGAATTAATAGCTCCAAAATCAGCGGAAACGAGTGTAACGGTAAGTCGAAACCACCGGAGTGGCATGACCCTAAAAAAATCTTAAGAAGGTAACAAGCTATGCACAACAATTGAAGGATAGTACCAAATTTTTACAAGTTAAACCACGATTTGACCATTTATTTCTACATTTTTCTCCAACATTAGAAAAATAAGAAATGATAGAAATTCGAACTTGACAATTTCAACAACCTAACTATTCATGTTTTGTAGTGTTTTAAGCCTCTACAGCGAGCAAAATGACAGCATAAACATAGCATAATACACAGAAAAATGAGCCGGTGTCATGCTGGAAACAAGAGAGAAAAACTATCTTTTGTAGGCCGCCACTAGCATAAGACGGTCTCAGGAAGACCGCTATAGTAAAACCACTGATATCTCTCTCTCTCTCTCTTTTTTGAAATTAAAGAATGAACGCGTCTAAGAGACGGGACGCGTCTAAGATAAAGTGTCAGGGTACTAGGGCGCGTCAATAATATCTCATAATTATTAAACTAATTAATTTTTAATAGAGGCATCTTGAGATAGGACGCGTCAAAAATAATAATATTTTTTTTGAAAAAAAATAGGGGAGAGGCAAACGGTCTATCGCACGACCGTTTCATCACCATGCGGTCACTGGTGCGACCGTTTTTACCCCGACATCCGCCGACGGCGAACCCTGATAGACCTTGATTAAAATAGCGATTACGACAAATATAATGAACAAAATTTAGGCAAAAAGATACTGTTGGAAAGAGCATTCAAAGGCGAACAAGATAGCATGCTTTGATTGTAGTTTAGGCTAAGATAAACTAATATAAAATGAACTATAAAGGAAGACAACCATTTGGATATATCTCCAAATAAACTATGAAATTCGATCGATATGGTACACTAAAATTAAGCAAACTAGTATCAAATGAAAGAGGACTGAGAGATGAACAAGATGGCATGATTTATTATTAGTTCAGCCTGAGAGAAACTAGAGAAACTTACCTGAGGTCGATGCAAAGAGGAAGGGGAAAATTGCACCGGAACCCTAAATCGAACTGCTTCTAAAACGCCAAAATTCACCCAGGTCCGACCACGATCGACCACGCCGCCGGCCAACGATCAAATGAGGGTCACCAGAGGTCGAAGCCCTCTATTTATAGAGCCTAAGGATGGTTCTAGAGATCGAATCGAGCTATAGAGTCCAAAGGGGAAAAATCGGCGAGAAAATCGGGGTGATCTAAATCCACCGCCGCCGCCGCCAATCGACGCACCTAGGGTTAGGGTTTCGAAGGAAAACGATCTTCTAACATGGGCTAAGAGATTGGATCCGATTTGAGCCCATTAGAGCGCGAATTAAGGCCTAATTAGATGGTTTAAGTTGTTCTTATAAAATGACGATTTTTAGACTTAGATTTGAAATTGGGCCTAAACCAATTTATTTTGGGTTCGTTCCTTTCGTCAAAGGTGCTGGAAATAACATTTTACACGAGATACATATTTTTCCATATTTTATAAAAATCTCAATTTTGGGTCAAGAAAATAATATTATTTATTCATTAAAAATTCAGTTTAAGTGAAAAAATATTATTTAATTCATGAAAAAAATTAGATATTATCTTATTATTTACTTTAAATATTCGGGATGCTACACCCTCCCCCACTTTAAGGAATTTGGTCCTCCAAATTCACACGATTCTTTCCAAAATAACAGTGGGGCAAAATCGCTACACTTAAACACCTTCTAATGTTCCAAAATAACAGGACCAGTTCTAATTCATGCAATTATATACAAAATCACCAAGTCAAGCATGAATATAAAGTTAAGGCAGGTTTAGAATTACCTTCAATCACCTGCAGCCTGCCTTGCCGCTTTGGTTCACCCGGTTGCTCATCATGCGGCGTTTGCTCCTTCATTAGGGACAACGAGCAATTCTATGATCTACGCTCCCACAACGATGCATTTTCCTTGCTTCCTCCAGCAATCCTCTGACCGATGCCCACCTTTGTCACAATGCTCGCACTTCTCTTTAACATGGACAATCTGCTGGTCATCCTTCTTAGCCTTCTTGTCTTATGAGCTCCATTACCTCCGTTCGTCTCTTCTTTCCATTGGTAGGCACACTACTCTCGGAACCATTCACTCCTTCTTCTTGGCAAGCCTCCTAGAAATCCTCTCGGTCATATCTAGGCATCTTCCAACACTTGAGCCTTCTTCACCATCTCGGCAAACCCCTGAATCTCTAAGGGCGCTAACTGTGGAATATACTCTACCCTTAAACATTCAAAAACCTCCTAGCCTTCATCTTCTCCGTACTAACTAAGTGAGGGGCATAACGAGCTAACCTAGAAAATTGGCCTTCATACTGCGCTACAGACAAGCTCCTCTGCTTCAGGGACGCAAACTCAGCAGCCTTCTTCTCGCGAACCCGTTCCGAAAAATACCTCTCATTGAAAGACTCCACAAACTCGTTCCACGAAACCTGAGCATCCGGCAACATCGCTTCTACTGCTTCCACCAAGCCCGCGCATCTCTCTCTAATTGGTACGTAGCTAAAAAGACCTCCTCCTGATCGGTACACTGCATAACCCTAAAAATTCTCTCCATCTCTTAACCCAATTCTCTGGCTCATCGGGATCGATAGACCCACTAAACCTAGGGGGATTCATACCCTGAAAACTCCTATGCAAATCACCCGCACCCTGACGGACTCCACCCTGGGCTACTGCTACAAAGCCTGAGTTATCCCTCGAACCGTACGCTGCATCTCCCGCCATTGAGCATGCTCCGCAGCCATCTAACCTATAACACAACTTCATAAGAGTTAATGACCTAATATCTTTTAACTTTATTAAGATTATCACAAATTTTACCAATTAGCCCCATGGTTCTACCCAATCTCACAAGGTGCCTATCAGGTGACTGACAATCAATATTTATCATATAGACTTAGACTCAAGACCTAGGGTTTAAGAAAACCAAGGCTATGATACCACAAACTGTCATGCCCCGAACCGATAGCAGCGGAAGGCACGCTCGGAACGTGGCAGTGATTCATTCATGAATACAGAGCAAAATAAAAGACATAACACCAGATAATTGTGCCAAAAATAAATATAGACTTTCATTAATATCAAAATCCAATGTTTACAAAACTCTTGACTATAAATAGAAGACTCAAATTACAGACTTGACTCAAATAAACAAAAGATAAGCTCCTCCAAAACTCGAAGACTCTTTCACTCATCCCGTCCCCATCTGTGTCGTATCTTCAATATTACCTGAAAAAGGTTGGGAAAACTGGGTGAGCAAGAAGCTCAGTAGGAATTACTCTCTATCATCGGCAATGCTATAAGTGATTAACCAATTAAATGAAACTAACACTAATGCAAGACAAATCATAATCAATAACAAAAGGATGGCAAGGATATAAGAGGCTTAACTAAGAGCAATGGAAGATAAGAGCATGAACATGATAGAAAAGGAATAGCCAGGAACAAGTACAAGAGATAGAACAAGTACTAATATCATGTCAACAAGTTGTCCCTTCCGGACCTTATATCAAATCATATCAGATCATGCAAATCATATCAAGTCACGCATATAAGAAAGATGCCCAAGATGTAAATATGTCCAGATCAAATCTTGCATATAGTTGGTGCAATGTCACACCTGATCATTCATAATACCGGTACATGTCTGGGCTTTGCCTCGTCCCTTGGACCAGATCCGGGCCCTTATAGTTTAAGCCTAGCATTGATTGTCAAAGTGGACCTAAGTCCCATATCAAATAATTCCAGACAATTCACTAATGGCATCTGAATTCCAAGAGTAGCTCATGTAGCCAAGGTAGCACAAGTAGGAAATAGATTCCTAAAATAGCAAGCTTATCAAATTCCAAGGAAAAGCCATCTAGGAACATGATTTCAAGGAAGATAGTGTCAAAATAAACCTAATAATAGGCCAACTCGAAGTATAATAGCAGGAGTGGCTAGAGGGGCTACACACATAAAACTCGCGAAAATAGCAATTTCGAGATGCTGGATGAAGAAACGGTCTGAAAAGGACCGCATTTAGACTAAGACGGTCTAGTCAGGACCGTTTCATGGGTGGGTCAAACAGAATGGGTCACATCGAGGTAGGGCTAACAAGACGCAGTCTTGGAGACCGACGCCTCTACATGAAAGCGTCTGGACCTAGGAAGCGTCAAAACAAGCCGACTTGGCCCCCAGACGAAGATGGTCTGGGCATAGCCGCAAACAGAAAATTGACAGAAAATGGCAGAAATTTGACAGAGTTTCATTTTCGCCCCAAAAATGAACTTCGATGGGTCCAGGACTTATTGTACAACCTGCTCGGCGTCCTAGTAGAAATCCCAGGCACGCGGAGTCTTATAGAGGTCTTGGAACATGAACACCTAGTTCGGTGGAAGGAATATCCGACAGAGAGGTATTCGATGCCCAATAATTAATGTCTCTAAATCAGCAGAAAATGAGTGTAGCGGTAAGTCGAAACCACCGGAGTGACACGACCCTCAAATAATCTTAATAGGGTAACAAGCTATCTACAACAATTGAAGGATAGTACCAAAATTTTTACAAGTTAAACCACGACTTGGACTATTCATTTTACATTTTCTCAAATGATGGAAAAGATCAAAATTAGAACTTGTTATTCCAGCAACCTATTTAGTCATGTTCTGTAACATTTTAGCCTCAACAGCATGCAAAAAGATAACTTAAACCTAGCCTAAAACGTAGAAAATGAGCTGGTTTTAAATGCTGAAAAATAAGAGAAAACGGTCTTGTGAAGACCGCAACTGGCACTAGACGGTCTCAGGAAGACCGCTAGGGTAGCAGGCTATTTTTTAACCAATATTGAACGCATCTTGGAGACTGGAACCGCCCTAAGAGAAGGCGTCATACTACTAAGGCGCGTCAATAATATCTCATAATTATTAAACTATTGAATATCATCAAGGCACCTTGGAGGTAGACGCGCCAATTAATAATATTTTTTTTTGCAAAAAATGGGGAGAGGAAATGGTCTATTGTGCCACCCTGCTTTTAACTTAGCTGGTGCTTGTTAGGGCCGCAATTAAGGACAGAAAAAGTTCACGGCGAACTCCGACCGATCCAGACAAAAACGACAAGTTTCGATCGCAATACTCAATATAAATTAAGAAACTACTATCATTAAAAAGAGCATTCGAAGAAGAACAAGATAACAGGCTTTGATTTGAGTTTAGGCTAAGCTAAACTAATATAAAATGAACTGTAAAGGAAGACAACTATTTGGATATACCTCGAAATAAACTACGAAATTCGATCGATATGGTACACTAAAATTAGGCAAACTAGTATCAAATGAAAGAGGACTGAGAGATGAACAAGATGGCATGCTTGATTATTAGTTCATCCTGAGAGAAACCTACCAGAGATCGACACAAAGAGGAAGGGGAAAACCGCGTCGAAACGCTAAATCGAACCTCTCCTAAAACGCCAAAATTCGCCCAAGTCCGACCATGATCGACCACGCCGCCGTCCAACAATGAAATGAGGGTCACCAGAGGTTGAAGCCCTCTATTTATAGAGCCTAAGGATGGTTCTAGAGATCGAACCGAGCTATAGAGTCCAAAGGGGAAAAATCGGTGAGAAAATTGGGGGTGATCTAAATCTGCCGTCGCCGTCGCCAATCGACGCATCTAGGGTTAGGGTTTGGAAGTGCAAAACAATCTTCTAACATGGGCTAAGAGATTGGGTCCGATTTGAGCCCATTAGAGCGCAATTGGGCCCAAATAGATGGTTTAAGTTGTTCTTTATAAAATGACGATTTTTAGACTTAGAGTTGAAATTGGGCCTAAACCAATTTTATTTTGGGTTCGTTCCTTTAGTCAAAGTTGCTGGAAATAACATTTTACATGAGATACATATTTTTTCTTATTTTTATAAAATATCAATTTTGGGTCAAGAAAATAATATTATCTTATTCATTAAAAATTCAGTTTAAGTGAACAAATATATTTAATTTGGAAAAAATTCAGATATTGTCTTATTATTTACTTTAAATATTTTGGGATGCTCAGGGTTCGGTCGACTGAATCCAACTTTCGGTTGACTGACCCGCCATGAGGTCGACTCAATGAGTTGTTGTAGTCGACCCCTTTCAGAGGGCTCCATCCTCGGGAAGTTCAGTCGATCGAACTGATATTTCGGTTGACCGAAGAATCCTGCAAACAAAAAAGAAGCTTTCACAAAGAAACAAAAAAGGGAATGATTTTGCATTTGCATGATGATCTCCCGTAGGGGGATTCCTGTGAGCATGATAAGAGTCTCCCACCGAATTTCTCATGTAGATGTTTGTTCATTCTATAGGTCCACTGAATCTCCATGAGCTTTGGGAATGTTTGCCCTTTCCTCCCCATGTGCATTCGCATGTACATCATTATTCTTCACTAAAATTTAAAGGGTAATAAAGCTTGTGCGCATTTGCATGGGGGTGATCTTCATGACTGAATCGACAAAGTTTCATATGCATCTGCATGCGAGTGTTTTTTTCCTCAACTGAATTTCGAATGTAAATAGAAATGGTTGTGCATTTTCAGGTAAGTGATTTCCATGAATAAATACTCAAAGATCCACTCTCTAGGTTCTAAAAGAAAACCAAAAGGCCAAATAAAAAAGGAGAAAATAAAATTGATCCTTTGGTCTGCTGCAGGTGGGGTTGACTCCCCTTGGCAGTGGGGTCGACCCAGCTTATGGCTGGCCTGTGCCAACCCCCATGTCCCTTTTGGATTAAAAAAAAAGAGCAAACAACGCACAATCAGCTGCTTCGGGCAACAAAACAAACAATGGCCATCAACCCACGAAAACAAAAAATGATGGTGAATAATTAAATGTAATAGTTAGACAATGATGGAAATATTCAAGATAACAACATAAAATGGGTCAATGATGAAAATCTCAAAAAGGAATAATACCCTCGTTAAGAGAATTCGAACGGCAAACTATCCGGATTTCTTTCCTTTGACCCCAAGTAGGGGGAGATACTAAAGGTGCCCTCGCGAGGTGTGCTTGGCTCTCGGGGACCGTCCCGTTAAAGCCGTGGCGCAACTCTACATCGGGCCGATAATTCACTGATTTGACTCGTTTAACCGACATTTAACCAAACTCTTTCATTTCCTCAGATATTAAACTTGTCATGCCCCGGCATACATATATTGTGGTTTTACCGATACGCCTATAATGATTTTTAACCTGGACAGCCGTCCGGATAGGAAATGGTCAGTGTATGACCGACATAATTTTAAGTGTCCTTTCGCACCACAATATGGGGCTTTCGAGGCCTTTTCAATATGTTGTCCCTTCTTTTCATAAGAATGGATATTTAGGCCATGAGGTCCCATTTCTTGGTGATTAATCAAAGGTTTTCCCCTCTCCGAAGGGATGTAATTAACGTCGTGACCTTTATGGCACGGCGAGTCTCCAGTCCTGACCCGATACCCACAATCTTCTGGTTAGTCAGACGGAATGCACCACATGCTCCGAACCACTTCAATCTCGGAGCCCGAACACATTGTCACTATGTGACGGGCACGCCCTTGCACTCAATAAAACGCTAAAAGATAAAACACTGGTAACGAGAGAATAAACGAATGAAAAAATGAATCAATAGAACGAAAAGACATTGAATTTAGAGTGCGTCCACAGGTGATCAATGTTCTCGAAGGGCCGCGTTGTGGACAGAGTCAGGTAGGACTTAGTTACAACCTCATACCGCCCGCTCAAAAGCTGGTTGAATCCCATCCCATCCAGCATGACGTGGATTCCAGAGGGTTCTGGTTTGTAGCGTACAACCTGCTCACCGTCCTAGTGAGAATCCTAGTCTCACGGAGTCTTATGGAGGCCTTGTGAAAGAGGTTCCAGTTCGACGAAAGGAATATCCGACAGAGGGTCCCAACTATCCCAAGAAATAGGGTTTCAAAACTACGGAAAACAGAAGTAACGGTGAGTCAATACAACTAGAGTGGCATGACCCTCAAACAATACCTACAATGCATTAATTTACATTGGCTAGTGTAATACCCTGGATTTTCGGATCGTGTTTCCGTAGGTTGTGGATTATGTCTGAGCGGGTTTCAAACTTTTATATCGGATTTTTGGACCCATTGTCGATATGTATGTGAATTGTTTTGAGCCCGAGGCAGCGTGTGGAGCAGCCTGACTTTTTCCCGAAGTGCGGCAGACGCGGTTCAGGGTTTTTCGGAGTTATGAGAATTTTTAAAAGGAAAAAAAAGGAAAAAGAAATAGAAATTTCATTTTAAACCCCCTCCCCTCACTTCTCTCCCTCACTCTTGTAACCCTCTCTCCCTCTCCCCTGTTCTCTCCCTCTCACTCTCACGTCTCTCCCTCTCTCCCTCTTCTTCTCCGATGGCCGATGGGGAGGACTTGCGGCGAGACAGAGGGCGGCGCGGGCGACGAGTGGGGACGACCGGAGCTCAGAACGAGAGACGGTGGCGGTGCCGAGGCATTTTGGCGAGTTCGTGAACCGGTCGCGGGATCGCGATGTTTCGAGCGTGGATTGGCGTCCACTCTTTGTGGTTTCTTCGTAAGAGGTTGGGAGATGGATCCTTACCCTCCTAGCATTAATTTCTCGCATTTTCATGTCGATCGGAGCGAGATGGAGCGGGTTTCCTTTCGTTGGGGTTTAAATGCTTATTTCGGTATGAGTGACGATTTCATCGATTCGTGTGACGATTTATAGTGTGCATGATAGAATGGATGTTAGGGAAGGTTTCCCCCTTGCTTTTCTCGCCTTTCCTTGTGATTTCGGGCCGTGGTGAGGTTGAGAGTGGGTTTTGTTCATATTTCGGGAAGGTTAAAGCATGATTCGGGGTGAGTGTCGAATTCGTGGTTTTGATCATCGATTTGCGACCCATTAGGTCCCATTGAATGTGTTTGAGGCCGGGGATTAATTCCCCAAGCTTCCCGCACACTATCAAGGCAAGTCGGGCATGGAACGGACACCAAAGGGACTCTCCGTTCGTTGGTCGCTGGAATCGGTCGATGATTCTCTTGAATTGGTTGACCGGTTCTGGCAGAAGTTTTAGGGCCAACTATAGGTGGGTACGGTCGACCCAACCCCATGGTTTCGATCGAGCGACCCAGGGTTTGTCGACCTACCCAGAAGGGGCAAGTCGACCGAGTTCAGGGGTTTTCACCCATGGGAGTTTCGGTCGACCGACCAGCCCTGGCTGGTCGACTGAACTCCCCTGGCCCATGGTTCTAGTGGCCTTTTCGGCCCGGGAAATGTGGTTGTTCGCCGCAAATCCAAAACTTAATATTTTACTCACCAAAACCCATGGGAATTTGGCCATTTCGGCCTTGTGAGGGTGGTGGTCACCCGAGGATTGGTTCATGTAGTTCGGGGGTTCATGGGTTCCCCATGGCGGGTTTGGACTATGCAATTGTAGCACAATATCCACGTGGCTTGCGTACCCATGGCGAGTTACTTACTGCATGAGTTCAGTGACCGTGGAGGGTCGTATCCATGTGAGTTTTGTGATCGGTGTGGGTAGTTCTTGTGTGGGTTACGTGCGTGTGTATGCCTTTCTCGAGGTTTTCGTGAGACCGTGACCGATAGTGTTTTGTGGTAGATTCCCACAAGATAGCTAATGATAGAGTTCGGCGAGACTCTACGAGATAGTGGAAGATCCCAGTGGCCGATCGTGGTTGGACCAGGCGAGACCGCCTAGTGTGTACGATGCTCCTTGTTCTGAGGTGAGACCGCCTGAGTGTATGTACCTTGGTAGGAATAAGAGTATGATGCTGATGGACGCAGTGGCGCGTACCACGTGTCGGGTAGCTGGACACGGCCGTACTGATGGGCTTCGAGGTACGGGTCTATGGACGCACTTTTAATCTCATTGTATCATTTTATCTTTGTATCGATTTATTAAGTGTGAGGGCGTGCTAGTCATCTAGCGACAATATATTCTGGCTCCGAGACTAGAGTGGTCCGGAGCCAGTGGTGCGCGCCATCTGACTAATCAGACGATAGTGGGTATCGGGTTGGGACTGGAACCCGCTGTGCCATAAAGGTCACGGCATTAATTACATCCCCTCGGAGAGGGGAAAACCTTTGATTAATCCCCAGGAAAAGGGGCCTCATGGCCTAAGAATCAAATTTCATGAAATGGACGAATGAAGTCTTAAAGA